>SNVD02009112.1:0-356772 GCA_013180625.2 Boswellia sacra | reverse complement strand
ATAGATCGCTTAGCCTGTTCATCTTCGACATAAGACAAGAGCACTTGATCAGTGGACTATTACACATTCTTTCAAAGGTGGCTGCTTTTAGGTAAACCTCTGGCTATCTCTACATCCCCGACCCCTTTATCACGGAGCAGTCATTTAACAGCCTTAGCCGGTGATCTAAGTTGTTTCCGTATCGATGATGAAGCTAATCCCCATCATTTCATAGATGAAAAGTAACAAGCTCTAGAGAATTGTATAAGGAAACTTCTACAGCTCGAAAATCTATTTACAATGCAGTCTATTACATATTTATGTAGTCCCAGCTAAATAACAAACTTAACAACTTGTTGAGCTAGCATTACTTTTAACTAAAGTTTGACATCAGGTTAAACTAATTACATTGCTACGTCACTCTTCCTAATTATCTAACAATTTCATTTGCTTCAACACGCCCTCTCAAGTTTGACTGGATTACTTGAAGCAGCAAACTTGCTATAAGAACTAATGCTTAGCTTATCTCTCAATAACTTAAAACGTGATTATGGAAGTGGCTTCGTCATGACATCTACAATTTGCAATGAGGTTAAGACATGCTTCACAGGTAATTGTTGTGCTAGCACCTGCTCTCTAATAAAGTGAACATCAATCTCAATATGTTTAGTTCTTGCATGAAATACAGGGTTCGAAGCTAATGATTCTGCCCCTTATTATCACACCAAATTATAGGAATTTTAGCTATTTTAATACCCAACTCATTTAGCAGGCTTTGAAGCCAAATAAGTTTAGTTGCCCCTTGAGATAATGCTCTACATTCTAACTCAATAGATGACCTTGCTACTACCTTTTCTTTTTTAGAAGACCAATATACTAAGGTGCTCCCAAAGTACACATAACTTCCAGATGCTGACCTTCTAGCATCAATAGAGCTTGCCGAATCAACATCGGTATATCATGTTTACTTGACTGAATCCATAGTAGAAAACAATAGTCCATAATCTATTGTACGTTTGACATACCTTAATAGTCTCTTGCATGCTTGCCATTATATATTTGCATGACATTGTAAAACTAGTTTAGTTTGTTTACTGCAAAAGAGATATATGGTCTTGACATAGCCAAAAATTACAAAGCCCCAATGGCACTTCTATAAACTTCAGGTTCTTCAAATGGCTTACTATCTTCGGCATAAAGTTTCAGATTTGCAACTATAGGTGTCTATGTTTCAATAGCCTTTAACATATTGTATTTTTTCAGTAAATCCTCTGCATATTTTTTCTATGTTAGCAACAAATAACTACCACTTCTATGTACCTCGAAGCCAAGAAAATAGTTAACAACTCCTAATGACTTTAATGAGAAATGTTTGTTCAAATCTCTTATGAATTGCTGCCTGAGCTTAATCACTATCGATCACCAAAATATCATTGACATAAACTAAAATAAGTGGAAGCTAGCCTTTATTTCTGTAGATAAATAAACTGGAATCAAAGATGGACATGTTAAACCCCTACTGAAGCAAAGCTCCCTTCAACTTGTCAAACCAAGCTCGAGGAGGTTGCTTCAAGCATAAAGTGACTTTTGAAGTTTACAAACAAATGAAGGTTGAGAAAAGTCAATGAAACCTTCAGGTTGATGCATAAAAACATTCTCTTGCAAATCTTCTTAAGAAAAGCATTGTTGACATCTATTTGCTAGATATCCCAATTATTGGTGACTGCAAGGGAGAAGACAACACAAATAGTGGAGGGCTTGATGACCGAGCTAAAGGTTTCAAAGTAGTCTACACCAGGTGCTTGCTGGAAGCATTTGGCTACTAGTCTAGCTTTGTACCTCTAGCTACTTCCATTAGCATTATACTTGATTCTAAATATCCATTTGTTGTCTACAACATGTGGAGTAGTATGGGGAGGAACCAAAGTCCATGTATGATTAGCCATAAGTGCATTAAACTCAGCTTCCATGTCTGCTTTCCAATGTGGATAGGATATCACTTTAACAACAAAGTTTGGAATTGAGGTCTATAGTATTTCAGTTACAAAGATCTTAGGTTTAAATATCGTAGCTTTTGCTTTATTGACCATAGATGTTGATTCTAATTTGAATTGGGAATAATTGTAGGTTGTTGGAGTGAAATGGGACTAGTAACTGAGTGTGTTGGGGACTATTAAGGTAAAGATGAATTGAAATGAGAAATTGTTGTTGAGATTCAAGAGGAGATGAGAAAAACTAATTGTTTGAAGAGGTATAAGGAGCATTATGAGTTTCAAGTCTGGGGGAAGTTGTAAAATGAGAAGTTATAGAACACATAGCTATAGGAGTTGGAAGAGAAACATCTTTAACAATAGGTAGAAAACAGTGATTAGAATTTGATTAATTGAAAGACGTATGGAATAAAGATATGTTTAATGTGAGAAGGGATCTAGACAAAAAAGGAAGTTATTTTCGTAGAATGTAACACTCCTGGAAATGTAAATCCTACGAGAAGAGTGAAGACAAAGGTAACCTTTATGCTTATTACTAAATACAATAAAGACACACTTGGATGTATGAAATAAGAGTTTATACGTATTAAAGGGCCTAAGGTCGGGAAAACAAGAACAACCAAATACCCTTAGGAGCTTGAAATCAGGAGGTGAAGCAAATAATTTTTTATATGGTGAAATATTAGATAATGTAGGTGTAGGTAATCTATTTAAAAGGTAAGTTGTTGTATGAAAAACATGCCACCAGAAAGGGAGAGGTAAGAAACCTTGAGCAAGCAAAGTGAGTCTTATCTCAACCACTAATCGATGTCTTCTCTTTATCTTTCCATTTTGTTGATGTATATAAGGGCATGCATGTCTGAAGAGAATGCCAAGCTGAGACGACAAAGATGTGAGAGGCCTGAACTCACCACCGTAGTCAGTCTTCAAACACCTAAGCTTTGTCTATCTCTCAGCTATTAAAAGAAATAATAGAGATATGCTGGAGACTTCACCTTTAGAATACATAGGATATATCTAAGAGTACCTGCTAAACTAAACAACAAAGCGTAAATAATATTTGTAACCATCTATTGACGTGACTGGTGCTGGCCCTTATACATTAGCTGTCACACCCCGTATCTAACAGAGTAATACTGCAGCGGATAAGGGCTTACCAAGGGAACACAATCGTCGTTATGCCGAAATCCTTCCTTAATCTTTTACTGATCGAATACCTGAGGTACACAACAGACTAGTGAGTATGAAACTCAGTAAGCAGCTAGAATTATAAAACTAGCGTAACACTCAAAATAAACCAATAAATGGCGATAACCATTTCAGAATATGACTACTATTCAATACTTATTCCATAATCACTGATTACTGTTTATTTCTTAGTATACAAGCCAACAGTGCTTTACTAAGAAAATCATAACATTGATTTCAGTGTTCAAGAAACGCGCACCATATAATTATGCTCCTGCGCCAACCCTGTATCATTGGTCATTTCCTAGACCAATTACTCTCTTATCCAGTCACATTCCTAATTCCATAAATACCTGTCTATAGGCAATTAAGCATGACTTTTCCATGTCAAAGCTTATCACATACACCCATTTACATACACATCTCATTTACACATAAACTTTCCACAAGTCTATCACATCCTCATGTGCTCCCATAAACATATAAATCATTCACACATGAGTTTCCATAAGCTTGATACATTGTTCATATGGATATCCATTTCACATAATTTCGGAAGCTTCCATAGTATAGTCACAGACACTTGGGAACAGTGCTCTCTAATCAAGGTAGGACTTTTCATTTCACAGTCAGTTCCCATATGTAGGCCTACCCATGAATCAGCTCAAGGCTAGTCTGACAATCCGGGTGATACCGGGCCCATGCTACCGAATCTCGTCTAGAGAAACACATGGTCCAGACCTCCCCTCAAGCCATGGGGATACAGAACAGTACAGATACATTCAAAGGCCTACCCATGAAATAGCTCGAGGCTAGTCTGACAATCCGGGTGATATCGGACCCATGCTATCGAATCTCATCTAGAGAAACACATGGTCCAGACCTTCCCTCAAGCCACGGGGATACAGAACAATACAGATACATTCAAATGCCTACACTTGAAATAGCTCAAGGCTAGTCTGACAATCCGGGTGATACCAGGCCCATGCTACCGAATCTCATCTAGAGAAACACATGGTCTAGACCTCCCCTCAAGCCCTGGGGATACAGAACAGTACAGATACATTCAAATGCCTACACTTGAAATAGCTCAAGGCTAGTCTGACAATCCGGGTGATACCGGGCCCATGCTACCGAATCTCGTATAGAGAAACACATGGTCCAGACCTCCCATCAAGCTATGAGAGCCAAATATCCTAAGTTGTGGCATGCCACTTACATATCAGTTTTCACATTCAATCACATAAGTGAAGCTCTATATTAAGCTTTCACTCACCTATCACATTTCACATTTCAGTCAGTCACATAAGTGAAGCTCTATATTAAGCTTTCATTCACATCTCACATTTTACATTTCACATTTCAGTCACATAAGTGAAGCTTTTTATATCAAGCTTCTAACCCAATCACAACTTATCACAATTCATTCACCATAATGCTAGCATTTAACGGTATCACATTTCACATTCGACATTCAATATATTCCCATAGGCTTGGCATGAAATTTCGAATTCATAACACATTATACCGTTATACATGCCTTCACACATCACAATATTGTAGTTCACTATCATAATTGAGGTTCTATGTAGGCTTCTCATTAATCACATATACATTCATAAACATAATAAGCCTACATATCTCACATACACTTATGGATGTGCACAATCCACACATTGACATCATTTCTACACATATAGAACCCCATTGAATTCTTTATTAGTGCCAACCCTTCCATTACTCTTCGATGTATTTCAATCACATCGTTGCATAACTATGTCCATATATAACTAATCTCATTCAATTTCCACTCGTACACATTCATGGCACTCTAATACACATGGTTTTTCAGACATTAATTTGTCATGCCATCTCACATGAGGAAATAGTATCCTCGAATGTTTGGCATGTATTTCATTCTTCATATACACACATCGTTTCATTGACAATATTATTCAAGCCATATCACAATAAATTCACATATATGAGGGCACAGTCACATTTCTATATCTCACACACATAGAAGTTACGTCAACATGTCAATCACATACACATCAAAGTGTGTGAAATCACACATTTCATAAATCACTATAAACCCCAATCGAATCATTTCTCATATCAAGGTCCATGTATTCATGACCCCATACACATTCAATCAACACATTTCACATATATTCACGAACACAATCATTAAACACATTTCATTAAAAGTTAACATCTGTTGTGTCCTCAGAAGGATCTAGCTACTTACCTGGTTAGCCTCGCCTCTTAATTTTGCTCTCATATGTTTCTTGATAAGCAGTTATTTAAAGTTCATCTCTTCTTCTTCTCCTTCCTCTCTGGTAACCATTGCCATAGTCATGACACACTGATTAGTGTCCATTTAGAAGTCATTAAATCCCTTATATGTTAACAACAATTCAACCAACCAATAACATCATTTATTAAACTCTATAACACACACATATTGGTTGGATTATTATAATAAGGAGTTATTCATTTTCAATCATCACCAAACTTCATGGAACTCAAATAGACATACATATTATAGTCCATGAATTTTATTGAATCAAAATAAGGTCATATACCCCTTGAAAATCCTTAATTTCATTCACACAGCAAATCTGTTTGCAGACCTCTCCACTGAACAGTGAAACTTTGAAGAATTTTATAAAATTTTACAATAATCCAATCTCCACCAAAATTCCCAGTCTAAAACTAGACACATATAAGAGTCATTTCACCAAAAATCATGATTTTCTAAGGAGTTTAAGGCAGTCAAACAGAATTTATTTCACATACTCAGTTCTGGAACTCAACATTCACAGTTCTTTAAGTCCAGATTTGAAAAATCATAACAATTCATACACAACTCCAAAAACCATGAAAATTTACAGTCTAACATAAAACATACCCGAAGGTTTATTTATTAAAAATCACAAAATTTAACAATGATTTGCCCCCTCAAATCGAGTTCATTCCCCCTGCCCTGTTTTAAAACAGGGGAATTCTCAATTTCGAACCAGAACTTCAAAAATTCATTACAATTCACATACTACGAATTTTTGAGTGTTTCAAAATTATATAAACTCCTTGACATGTTTAGTTTATCATATAAAAATTTCAGAGTCAGAAAACAACCATGGAATTTATGGGAATTTTCGGACTTGGCACTGTTCAGAAAAATAACTCTGCAGGATTCATGCTCATACTTCACTTCTAGCTTTCTAGCATCATCAAATCTTTAAATTCTTCCATAATTCACTCTAATTCATATTTTTCTAGCCATTTACAATATATGCCTAACATGAAATATCACAAACAACAATAAACCATCACTTAATTGCATGGCTATGGCTAGAGTTAGAGAGAGAGGAGTGAATTTTTACCTCTTGGACTCTTGTTTCCTTCCTCTCCTCTTGATTCCATGGCAAAAATTGAGAGAAAATGGGAAGAGAGTGTGCTGGACGGTGCTAAGAGAAAGGGGGAAGAAAAATGAATTTTCTAGAGTTCTTCCATATTTTATAGATATACATCACACAATGATTTCCATTAAGCCCCTACACTTCCTTAGCTTTCACTCACACCCTTCCATCTCTCATCTAATTTCATTCCTCTCCATGTATATATACATACATACCTCATAATGTTAATAATACATATTTTTACAATATACATGTAAGTCAAACTTACTTAAAATTTGGGGTGTCACAACTCTCCCCTCCTTAAAAGAATTTCGTCCTCGAAATTCCATATCATCATTCAATTAGAAAAATATTTACCATATATTCATTCTTTATTGCTCCCGAAGTTGCTTCACAAATGGGGGATTTATTTTAGGGCATTCTCATCGAAGATATCTTTTCCTTTCGTATCGAATGCTCTTTATAGTCCATAACTCATATTAACCCTTATTCATCTGAAAATTGTTTCTCAGCTCTAGTGATTTGAAACTTAGTATATAGGCGGAATTGAAATTTTTTCTCTCATCATTCACTTGTATAATACATTTGGTACACTTAACCATAAAAGTGGCAGTGTGAACCATCGGCTGCATTCTCAATCCTCAAAAAGTCTCATAAAATTCGATGTATTTTGGACTAAATTTTCTTTTCTTACCAAACTTTGTTACTTTTGCCCTTAAAATCATGTCAACAAGTTGTTACATATTTTTCCAAGATTGAATGACTCTTTCGGTTTATCCATAAAAACCATACTAAATTGGAATGTAGTGCTTTTAACCATGTGAAAACTTTTTTTTTTTTTTCCGATATAGACGAAACCTTTCGGTCTCAAATCAAAACATCAAACACAAATATTCCATGGAACCTAACATCTTGTAGACATAAATTTACCCTTTTTATTCCATGGTAAAAATTATGTATTCAAGAAGAAAAAGGCACGAAATGGGTCAATCTATTAATAATTATCCAAATGGTATTACCGTCTTTTGGAATCCTATGTTGACCACAATAAAATCCATGATTATGTGTTCTCGTCCTCATTCGAGTATTAGGAGGAATTTAAACATTCTTAGCGGCCTTAGTCAATTTCTCATGTTTAAATCTGTAACATCAAGAATACATAATATTCCTCCATCACCTGTCACAATAACTCGTGTCTCTTTCCGTGGGACTTGTTTTCCATATGATATATAGCATTTAACTACTGATCTAGCATTTCTCATTCCTAAACAAAACAATGACCATTCTTTTGGTTAACCTTGCCCAAAACTTATCTCTTTGAGAATCCCGAAGTTCACTCTCAGATCTTGGAACTTCAATTATCTCATCATTATGAATAGTAGGATCCTCAACATTAGTCGCTGCACTAGCACTAGTCATGTTGTCCCCACTTTGTTTAACACGACAAAACACAATGATATAAACACAATAGACAATGAAATTCATAATTCAACTTTCCAAACATTAAGTCTTGAGGATTTGGCATAAGACCTGGTTCCCTTAACCGCTTATGACTAATATTGTCTACAGAATCTTAAACCTTTGCTCTGATACCACTACTGTCACACCCCGTATCTAACAGAGTAATACTGCAGCGGATAAGGGCTTACCAAGGGAACACAATCGTCGTTATGCCGAAATCCTTCCTTAATCTTTTACTGATCGAATACCTGAGGTACACAACAGACTAGTGAGTATGAAACTCAATAAGCAGCTAGAATTATAAAACTAGCGTAACACTCAAAATAAAACAATAAATGGCGATAACCATTTCAGAATATGACTACTATTCAATACTTATTCCATAATCACTGATTACTGTTTATTTCTTAGTATACAAGCCAACAGTGCTTTACTAAGAAAATCATAACATTGATTTCAGTGTTCAAGAAACGCGCACCATATAATTATGCTCCTGCGCCAACCCTGTATCATTGGTCATTTCCTAGACCAATTACTCTCTTATCCAGTCACATTCCTAATTCCATAAATACCTGTCTATGGGCAATTAAGCATGACTTTTCTATGTCAAAGCTTATCACATACACCCATTTACATACACATCTCATTTACACATAAACTTTCCACAAGTCTATCACATCCTCATGTGCTCCCATACACATATAAATCATTCACACATGAGTTTCCATAAGCTTGCTACATTGTTCATATGGATATCCATTTCACATAATTTCGGAAGCTTCCACAGTACATTCACAGATACTTAGGAACAGTGCTCTCTAATCAAGGTAGGACTTTTCGTTTCACAGTCAGTTCCCATATGTAGGCCTACCCATGAATCAGCTCAAGGCTAGTCTGACAATCCGGGTGATACCGGGCCCATGCTACCGAATCTCGTTTAGAGAAACACATGGTCCAGACCTCCCCTCAAGCCATGGGGATACAGAACAGTACAGATACATTCAAAGGCCTACCCATGAAATAGCTCAAGGCTAGTCTGACAATCCGGGTGATACCGGGCCCATGCTACCGAATCTCGTCTAGAGAAACACATGGTCCAGACCTCCCCTTAAGCCATGGAGATACAGAATAGTACAGATACATTCAAAAGCCTACACTTGAAATAGCTCAAGGCTAGTCTGACAATCCGGGTGAATACCGGGCCCATGCTACCGAATCTCTCTAGAGAAACACATGGTCCAGACTCCCCTCAAGCCCTGGGGATACAGAACAGTACAGATACATTCAAATGCCTACACTTGAAATAGCTCAAGGCTAGTCTGACAATCCGGGTGATACCGGGCCCATGCTACCGAATCTCATCTAGAGAAACACATGGTCCAGACCTCCCCTCAAGCTATGAGAGCCAAATATCCTAAGTTGCGGCATGCCACTCACATATCAGTTTTCACATTCAGTCACATAAGTGAAGCTCTATATTAAGCTTTCACTCTCATATCATATTTCACATTTCAGTCAGTCACATAAGTGAAGCTCTATATTAAGCTTTCATTCACATATCACATTTCACATTTCACATTTCAGTCACATAAGTGAAGCTCTTTATATCAAGCTTCTAACCCAATCACAACTTATCACAATTCATTCACCATAATGCTAGCATTTAACGGTATCACATTTCACATTCGACATTCAATATATTCCCATAGGCTTGGCATGAAATTTCGAATTCATAACACATTATACCGTTATACATGCCTTCACACATCACAATATTGTAGTTCACTATCATAATTGAGGTTCTATGTAGGCTTCTCATTAATCACATATACATTCATAAACATAATAAGCCTACATATCTCACATACACTTATGGATGTGCACAATCCACACATTGACATCATTTCTACACATATAGAACCCCATTGAATTCTTTATTAGTGCCAACCCTTCCATTACTCTTCGATGTATTTCAATCACATCGTTGCATAACTATGTCCATGTATAACTAATCTCATTCAATTTCTACTCGTACACATTCATGGCACTCTAATACACATGGTTTTTCAGACATTCATTTGTCATGCCATCTCACATGAGGAAATAGTATCCTCGAATGTTTGGCATGTATTTCATTCTTCATATACACACATCGTTTCATTGACAATATTATTCAAGCCATATCACAACAAATTCACATATATGAGGGCACAGTCACATTTCTATATCTCACACACATAGAAGTTACGTCAACATGTCAATCACATACACATCAAAGTGTGTGAAATCACACATTTCATAAATCACTATAAACCCCAATCGAATCATTTCTCATATCAAGGTCCATGTATTCATGACCCCATACACATTCCATCAACACATTTCACATATATTCACGAACACAATCATTAAACACATTTCATTAAAAGTTAACATCTGTTGTGTCCTCAGAAGGATCTAGCTACTTACCTGGTTAGCCTCGCCTCTTAATTTTGCTCTCATATGTTTCTTGATAAGCAGTTATTTAAAGTTCATCTCTTCTTCTTCTCCTTCCTCTCTGGTAACCATTGCCATAGTCATGACACACTGATTAGTGTCCATTTAGAAGTCATTAAATCCCTTATAGGTTAACAACAATTCAACCAACCAATAACATCATTTATTAAACTCTATAACACACACATATTGGTTGGATTATTATAATAAGGAGTTATTCATTTCCAATCATCACCAAACTTCATGGAACTCAAATAGACATACATATTATAGTCCATGAATTTTATTGAATCAAAATAAGGTCATATACCCCTTGAAAATCCTTAATTTCATTCACACAGCAAATCTGTTTGCAGACCTCTCCACTGAACAGTGAAACTTTGAAGAATTTTATAAAATTTTACAATAATCCAATCTCCACCAAAATTCCCAGTCTAAAACTAGACACATATAAGAGTCATTTCACCAAAAATAATGATTTTCTAAGGAGTTTAAGGCAGTCAGACAGAATTTATTTCACATACTCAGTTCTGGAACTCAACATTCACAGTTCTTTAAGTCCAGATTTGAAAAATCATAACAATTCATACACAACTCCAAAAACCATGAAAATTTACAGTCTAACATAAAACATACCCGAGGGTTTATTTATTAAAAATCACAAAATTTAACAATGATTTGCCCCCTCAAATCGAGTTCATTCCCCCTGCCCTGTTTTAAAACAGGGGAATTCTCAATTTCGAACCAGAACTTCAAAAATTCATTACAATTCACATACTACGAATTTTTGAGTGTTTCAAAATTATATAAACTCCTTGACATGTCTAGTTTATCATATAAAAATTTCAGAGTCAGAAAACAACCATGGAATTTATGGGAATTTTCGGACTTGGCACTGTTCAGAAAAATAACTCTGCAGGATTCATGCTCATACTTCACTTCTAGCTTTCTAGCATCATCAAATCTTTAAATTCTTCCATAATTCACTCTAATTCATATTTTTCTAGCCATTTACAATATATGCCTAACATGAAATATCACAAACAACAATAAACCATCACTTAATTGCATGGCTATGGCTAGAGTTAGAGAGAGAGGAGTGAATTTTTACCTCTTGGACTCTTGTTTCCTTCCTCTCCTCTTGATTCCATGGCAAAAATTGAGAGAAAATGGGAAGAGAGTGTGCTGGACGTTTCTAAGAGAAAGGGGGAAGAAAAATGAATTTTCTAGAGTTCTTCCATATTTTATAGATATACATCACACAATGATTTCCATTAAGCCCCTACACTTCCTTAGCTTTTCACTCACACCCTTCCATCTCTCATCTAATTTCATTCCTCTCCATGTATATATACATACATACCTCATAATGTTAATAATACATATTTTTACAATATACATGTAAGTCAAACTTACTTAAAATTTGGGGTGTCACATTAGCAAAGACTATTTCCAAAGGAACAGTAGCAATAGTAGCAGATAAATGATATATAGAGTGGCACTGTTTACAAAAACGACATGAATCACATTTAAGAGTATTGTTAACTTTGCAAGAAAACAAGCCAGTTTATTTAGCAACTTTGCAAGAACTTGAACATTAGGATGTCCAAGTTTCGATGCCACATCACTGATAGGTTACATTTATTAACGACACAAGAGAAGAGTGATATCGATGAACAAGAAGCATCATATAACACTGAAGACTGACACTTACTTAATTTTGTATTACTGCTAGAGACAAAATGAGCTGCTGATGATGAAAATTGGTGCTATTGATGAAATAATGGCAAATCAAATATGAGCTTGTATAAACCATGTTCAACCTTGCCCTCCGAAAGAGTAATCCTTGTGTTCTTGTCCTTGGCAAAACAAGAATGTGCGTGAAATTGAACAATTACATTATTGTCTGCAATTAGCATAGAAATACTAAGTAGATTTTTAGCAATAAGAGGAGCATGTAACATCTTTTTTGACATCAAAGGAAGAAAAGTGTTTGTAGTAAGCAAAATTGCAAATCCAATGTGAAGAATAGAAATTGAATTACCATTGCCTGCTTGCACTTTACCTGAACCATTGTAGTTCTCTACATTATGATTACTCAGATTGTTTGTAATATGATTTATGGTCCCAATGTCCAGATACCAAGTAGTATCAGCAACTGTTGCTGGAGTAGCAACACAAGCTCGGGAATTTGACTTATTAAAATTCTGTGAATTAGCTGCTTGGGAGGGACTAGAGTCAGCTTGATTATTGCTTTGACTGCCCTAAAAGGTTATATCATACCTCTGAAAATACTCTAAAGCTATATGACTAGGTTTACCACATAGCTGACATACAGGCCTGTTGTTACTCCGATTAGAGTTTCTAGAGTTAGTTCCAAGACCACTAGCACCTCTGTTAAATTGTGATCTGCCTATTCCCCTATCACAAAAATTTGTGTTTGAAGTATTTATGAAATTTTCTGATCCTTGACCTAGAAAATTAGACCATCGTTTAGCCGTGGGAGCACTGTGATCAATGTGAGTAGTTTGTGAAGAATGATGTTAAGTAAGCCTCAATTCATATCTCTGTAATTGATACTGAGCTTCTTCAAGTGAAACATATCTAGCCTTTAAGTTTATATTGACCATAATTGCATCAAACTCCGGTCCTAATCCATTCAAGATATGCAACAATAAATCTAACTCTATAATTTCTGAACCTGTAGCAAGAAATATGTCTGAAATGGCTTTCATTTTAAGAAAGTAGTCAGAAATAGACATAGATCCTTTCTTATTGGTTTGTAATTATTCATGCTTAAGATTCATAGATTTGGCTCTTAACTCAATATAAAACAACCTATCTAAGGTATTCTAGAAATCCATAAAAGTTTGACATCTAACCACATAACCAAACATAGCTTCTGTGATTGATGAAAATAGCCAACTCAACACAAATTTATCCACTCTTTTCCATATAAGAAATTTAGGATTAGTTTGCCTGTAATTTCAACAGATGTTGATAAATCACAATTAGTTATAAAGGGAGAAAGACATTGCTTATCTGCATTTATGAATCCTTCAAGATCGTAGGGTTCTAATGTTGGTAGAACTTGAGACCTCTAATATCCATAATTGCTGTGATGGAGCTTGATTGACATTGTTGGCAGAGTTGATGGTAGTGGAATCAATGAAGGTGATGAGGAAGTGAAACTAGGAGCTCCTGGAAAATGAGAAGTTGTATTTGCAAAGCAAGGACCTGTTTTAGTTGCAACATGAAGATCAGAATTTGATGAGTTTCCAGGAAAATTTTCATTGTTTCCTAGAAAATTTATAGCGCTAGGAAAATTTGCAAATTGATGATTAGCCATCTAGATTGTTAATCCTATGGCTCTGATACCGAGATGAAAAGTAAAAAAACTCTAGAGAATTGTATAAGGAAACTTTTGGAGTCGGAAAATCTATTTATAATACATGTCTATTATATATTTATATAGTTTCAGTTAAACAACAAACTTAACAACTTTGCTGAGCTGGCATTACTTTTAACTAAAGTTTGGCACTAGGTTAAACGAATTAGACTGCTACATCATTCTTCCTAATTATCTAACAGTTTCATTTGCTTCAACACATTGGTCGACCTTAAACCCTTATTTTGAGGTCATATGATCTATTATTCAGAGTTTACCTCGATTTGATACTGCTCTTGCAACTCGCATTGAAACAGTGCTAATGGTAGCACTTCAAAGGTAATAAGCAATTGATCTAGAGTGAGTCAGCCACATATTCATATGCTTTTTTAAGTTAAAGTTCCACCAAGTGAGACTGCCTCAAATATCTCTAGACTCTTTAAGAGAGTTACAAAAGCTCAAGAAGCTGTTCTGGTATAAAGCTAAGGAGACAAAAATATAAAATGCAAAGCTTAGGAAAACAGAGTTTCAAAAATTATTTTCACTCCAAAACTTTACGATGATAAAACTATTCTTGTTGGTTCTAGAAGTGGCACACATGGAATGTGCATTGCACATGAGTATTTTGTCATCATGTGATAAAAACATAAAATATGGATATTTTCCTAATCTCATTTATTTTATATAGATATTTTGTATTAGGAGAATTTTAATAAGAATAGGATAAGTTTTGATATGGTATCCTAGTTGAATAGGAATAAGTTAGGATTTGGTATCCTAGTTGAATAAGAAGTTTTATATTTGTATTAATTATCTCTTATTAGATTAGGATATTATTTAAGTATTCTAGTTTACTTAAGAGAGTATATTATCACTTCCTATAATGTTTGATTGTTATCCAAACTTTCCTTATGAGTTTTATTGAGATTCTACAAGATCTTGACAAGGATTGCAATTGATATCAAATACTATATAAAGCTATCTTCATAGCTTTTGGGAAAAGACGTTCAACGCATTCAAGGAAAATTGAGAGAGAGCAAGTAAGAGTAAATTTGAGTGTGTTTTTATTTGTTTTTATGTCTTATGTAAAGCTTTAAGCTTTGGTTAATTGTTTTAGATCGTGTGAGCTTAAGGGAGTTGAGTAATCACATGTGTCTATACCAGTTACAGGTCTGTACCAGTTACAGATGTTATGTTATTCTTAACTGTGTATAGTTAAGATAATCGTGACAGAAAAATAGCAGCATCAGAAGAGTGTGTGAAGGACTATGATTGTGATCGGGGTTGATCAAGTTTACATAGATTAGGTTAGTAAGTGAGCGGGTGTCTGCCACTGGAAAGAGTCCTAAGTCGAGTGTAAACACATACAATATAGTGGATTGCAACTCTTGTTGCTCGTGATTGTAGGTTGGTTATAACCGAACCAAGTAAAAATCCTATTCCGATTTACATTACTGTTTTCAGTTATATTATTTGTAACTTCCATACGCTGCAAAACCTAACAATTCTTTTTATACAAAGTGCATAGAAAGCTCTAGACTAATAGCAAGGAAGATCCTAGACGTAGACATGGTGTTTATATTTGTAGCTGTCCTTTGCCGAGTCAATACAAGAACTTTACAGCTGCATTCTTATCAAGAAGAGACACATATGACTGCTAATTTGTTTCATCTTCCAGCTGATGTGTACTGTTTAAATCCAAATTAGCATCAATTAATTTATCAATTTCCTTTTCATGCTCCTTTGAGCTCAACTCTCTCCCTGTGACATTGAGCTTACTTCTCAGATATTGAAATCTATCAGCTGTAAGAGCCTTGGTGAAGATGTTTGTAACTTGATCTAATGTTGGAACATATCTGATCTCTAGTTCCTTATTTGTCACTTTGTCTCTTATAAAATGAACATCTAATTCCACATGCTTGCACTACAAGAAAAAATGTCATATTTGGCGGTCTTTGACCGTCAAATATGACAATATTTGGCGGTCATAAAAACGCCACCAATGGCACCGCCAAATATGGTATATTTGACAATATTTGGCGGTCGGTCAAAATGCCAAATATAGTGTAAATCATATTTGTCATATAAAAGCGCCAAATATAACTCAAAAAATACTGTACAAAAATAACATATTTGTCACTTTTTTGACAAATTTAGTTGCTTCCAACGGTCAAAATTTTTGAATTGTACCATATTTATCACTTTTTACCCGATAAATATGGCTTACTAACGGTCAAATTTTTTAAATTTTATCATATTTGACGCTTTTTGACCGATAAATATGATCCCATTATGAATTGCACCATATTTATCACTTTTTGCCCGATAAATATGGCTTGCTAACGGTCAAATTTTTTAAATTTTATCATATTTGACGTTTTTTGTCCGATAAATATGGCTCGCTAACGGTCAAATTTTTTAAATTTTATCATATTTGGCGTTTTTGACCGATAAATATGATCCCATTTTGAATTGTACCATATTTATCGCTTTTTGCCCGATAAATATGACTTGCTAACGGTCAAATTTTTTAAATTTTATCATATTTGACGTTTTTTGACCGATAAATATGATCCCATTTTGAAATTTACCATATTTATCACTTTTTTTCGGATAGATATGACTTGCTAACAGTAAAATTTTTTAAATTCTATCATATTTGACGTTTTTTGACCGATAAATATGATCTCATTTTGAATTGTACCATATTTATCACTTTTTGCCCGATAAATATGCTTGCTAACAGTTAAATTTTTTAAATTTCGTCATTTTTTACGCTTTTTACCCAATAAAATGGCTTGTTGACAGTCAAATTTTTTTAATTTCATCGTATTTGTCGCTTGTTGACCGATAAATATGATTCTATTTTGTATTGTACCATATTTATCGCTTTTGATATACTATAATAATATGTCAAAGACAAGATCTTAATATCCAAGTTAAAAAATGACCCCCAAATAGCTAGAGCCTTATACCTATTTTCATAAATCCCAGCAAGTTAATAAAGCAACATATCCTAACTTAAATATTACCACCAGAAAATGTTGATATAAGACATTTCAATTGCAAACAGTAAAATAACAAAAACAATTGACGCAAGATATTTACACGAATCATGAAAATTAAAAGATGTTTTGACATTAATAAATTAATAGAGTAGAATGAACACAGATTGACAAGAAGCTAAGTGTTGACTGGCTTGCCGCAAACAATGAAGAGAAAAATTATTATGAGAAAACCTGAGCGGGTGGTTTCCCTTTGCTTAGATCTTGCTCCTTTCCCTCTTCTGTCAATTTTTCTTTAACATATTCAATTTGTTCATCCTCCCATTGTGCTATACTTGCGACTTCTTGAAGATAAAAAAATAACCATTTAATACCCACAAATGGAAGACAGTTAACAAAAATAATAATAAAATAAAATAAAGATTAGAAAAGGTATAGGAAACGTAAGAAAAGATGAAAAGCAATTGTCTATGGTACCATACATATAGGAACACAAATAGTGCATCCAGAAGAGAGATAATTGGTTCATAGCATAACATCATGTTGTATTATTTCTACCATGTTGACTATTATGGTTAAACTGTTTAGGTCCATAAGTAATCAAAATACATGTAAATTAAACAAAACACATTACGAAAAAACAGCTATGGAACCATATTAATTATTCATACAAAGTTTACTGTTATCCTTTCAAATTTATGGCACTTATATACACAGCGATAGATTTACTTATTTTCCAGATTTCTCCTTAAAATACCACTGCCCTGCAGCAAAGCAATTTTCTGCCAACAGCAATCTGATCCAATCTCAAACCAAGGTTAATAATTTTTAACAGGGATTTGCATTTCCAGAAAAACAAAAGGACACAGTAAAATCCCAAACTAAGTTAAATGATTTGTAAACAAGCAAGCATGCTCTTACTGGAAAACAGAAAGATACAGTAAACCTTTAATTCAAGTGAGAGGGATAGAGACAAACAGAGAGGCTACAGGTTCATACATGACATCCATTTGAAGACAAGAATCAGTAACATTGCCCACCAAATGCCTAAGGTTAACAACACATTACTTAATAAACTTCTAAATGTAGCCAATCAATTTGAAGAGCTCTACAGGAGGCAACGAAATTTCCTCAAAGACAGTATAAAGGGCAATAGAATCAATTTCAAATATCGATTACATGAAAAATATTGGTAAGCTGCAAAATAAGCAAAAGATATACTCCACAGGTCAATGACTTCTTTTTTTTTTTTTGCCCCTTCTTCGTTCATGTTGTTCATGATTGAATACTTTATATCAAGCTCTCAAAGTGGCACAATGCCCAAGAAATAACGCAAGCTGTCTGCTAACAGAACAAAAGATGATTTCCAATACATACCTCCATTTATAAATGACAAGAGATCATCAACCGAGCGCTCATCCACATGTTCCTCCTCAACCTCAACATTCTGACATATAGGGAAAACAGTTTGTTGTTAATGCAAAGGCATGTACTAATGTTTGAGCTCAAACACATTACATTTTATAAACTTCAATATTTCTCAATATGTTTGTGTTTGCCATGTGCCTTAATAAAAATCAATGTTAAGGAGATACTCAGGGCATACTCATTTATGATGCTATATGTACGAAGGACCTTGTCAGCAAGAAAATTGTAAAGACTTCCAAAAATTCCTCCAATAACTCCAAGAAAGATAACTGCAATTAGATCTGGAAGGCTATAGGTGCCCATTGCTGAATTAACATCAAGCATGATCAAACCACCTTTCCTGAATAGTCCACAATTTCCACTCCAACAGAATTCAATCAGACCTCTCAACACCACAGCAACTACAGCTATTGTAAAAAATGTCCTCCAAAGCAAAGCACTCCGCCACTTGAACAATTTTATAAGCAAAATTAAAAATCCAAATCCATGGAGCTATCACATGTTCCTTTAGTTATATTTATTTTATCATTGTGATCATTGAGCTGGAACCTTATTGATGTATCTTTTCAGGTCATTTTTTTCCCTCTCTAAATCTGAAGTATTAGGTCCTACAATTCAAGTTGGAAAGCAGCTATTAATTGACAGCATCTGTAGGAAAAAAGGCAGGTAGGAATATACCATGAAGCTGCTTCTTCAAGGGCGAAGAGAACGCCACCAACAGGGGCTCTGAAGGCGGCTGCTACACCAGCAGCTGCGCCACAAGTTATCAAATCCCTCCGGTCCCGATCATTTTTAAAGAATCTGAGACATCTCCAAGTCAAACGGTACTTTTTGGAACCACCTTGTCCAAGTAAATTGGCTATACAAGCACCTGTGTGTACCATAGGCCCTTCCTTTCCAACAACAAATCCAGCAGCAACTCCAAACATGGAACCAAAAATCTGCAACATTTAGGTTTCTAAGTTAAGTTTGCTTTCAAATCATAGCTCAATAAGAAATAGGCATCAAAGAATCCTTGTCAGTTCATTGCGTACAAATGGTGGTAAGTTCTATAGCTGCCTCCAAGAAATGGTCCGTGCACTGTGAACTACTAAAACATTCGGATGAGGTTTCAGGTCCTCCTATAAAATCAATTCTAGCAAATTTCTTATACACACCACAAAAGAGAGAGAGAGAGAGAGAGAGAGAGAGAGACTTTTATTTTCTGACTCACTTTTACAAAGAGGGTACTTGGAGCCAATATAGAGTGAGCATCTATGCCATTGAGGTGGGCTTTCACCTCAGGAATACCAGAGCCAGCTGCAGCAGGTGCAATGTAAGCACAGAGGACTGTAGCAGCGGCAGCCAAAGCCATGTTGCAACAAGCATATGTTGCCAATGCCTCAAAATACCTGTAATGGAGTAAGGATCATTTCATAGTTAATCCAAAGTATTACAAACTCATGAAAACTTTTTCAAAATGTAATTCAGTAAAGAAGGTAGCTAAGCAACAATTAAAGTCAACCACTAATTTTATACGTAGGAGAATGACCACACTCAAGTAAAAACTATAGCATGTTGGAACAAAAAAGAGCAAATTAAGAGTTAATTTTCAAACTTAACAGAAATAATAAAAGAACAACCCCAACCCCAAACAAGAAAACTTAATAAACTTCTAAATGTAGGCAATCAATTTGAAGAGCTCTACAGGAGGCAACGAAATTTCCTCAAAGACAGTATAAAGGGCAATAGAATCAATTTCAATTATCGATTACATGAAAAATATCAGTAAGCTGGAAAATAAGCAAAAGATATACTCCACAGGTCAATGACTTCTTTTTTTTTTTTTTGCCCCTTCTTCGTTCATGTTGGTCATGATTGAATACTTTATATCAAGCTCTCAAAGTGGCACAATGCCCAAGAAATAACGCAAGCTATCTGCTAACAGAACAAGAGATTATTTCCAATACATACCTCCATTTATAAATGACAAGAGATCATCAACCGAGCGCTCATCCACATGTATTGAAGGAAACCAATAAATTAATTTTGTCAATTAAAACCAAAACTCTGATTCAAGATTGTCTTATTTGTACTAATAATACTTTTGATATGACCTAGCCTTGTATTAGAATTCATTAATTTCAATCCCATTAATCAAACTTTAATTAGGTACAATATTGGATCCACAATCTGGTTGCTTTAGAATTTTATATATTTGAGTTGCGTTATCCATTGTCAGCACATTGCTATTAATCCAGTACCTAATAAATGCATCCCTATAGAAAAAATAATTTGACTAAACTTATACGTAGAAGTATTTACGCAAAGAATTAAGTACTCTCAGAAAAACACTTAATGAGGAAAGCTAGAACGATTTAAAATTAAAGCAAACAACTGAGCATTCCATAGCCTAATGTAACTTCAACATCTTCTCATCAACACAAAGCTTAATTCCCTGACTTGAGAACCAAATCTGATTACCATACAATTAGAAACCAACAATACTTTTTCATATCATACATGATTGGTGTACAGAATTTTGATGGATTCCAACTGACTTACGTGCTTCCAGTAAAACAGTTTAAAAAGGGGAATGAAAATTAAATTTGAAACTTGACAATCTACAATCTTCTTAAGGTGCCAACAAAGTACTAAGCCAGAAGTGTGCTGTGAGGATAAGCTCTAGAAAAGAAGGGAACTGCTACATACTGATAAAGTAAATGTGACAAAGAGCATTTCTAAGGCAAAGACCAAGCTTTCCATGCTCCCTAATTCAAGAACTGGATAGATAATATGCCTCCCAGAAAATGAAGCAAAAACCAATTTACATGTAAGTACATCTACTTAAGAGTGGAATAGAAGCAGAATGTCAATGGAAACAATAGAAATCATAACATTCTATGGGCAGAAAACAACACAGGAAAGGAGTAAAGGAAGCATTATTATTATTGTTTTTTTCTTTTTGATAAAGAAGGAGCTTTACAAATTGCTGATTGCTAGTGATGGAAGTCAGAATAAAAAGAAATACATATTAACTTAACAAAAACAATGAGGGCAAGAAATTAGTGCAAAACAAAAATGAACGAAAGCTCTAAATGGAGTGGGATAGGATGGTGGAGCGGGGAGGGTAGGGGGAGGGTTGCAAGCATATACCTGGTCACTATGCCAGTGCAGTCAATATCTATCTTTCCAAAAAGTGCAGAAGAAAAAAAGGATGGTAGCTGGAATACTTCCTTTATAACTGATTTAAATTCTGCATAACCAAAGAGGTAGCATTAAGCCATGAACTCCTGAGAGGAGACACTTTCTTTTCCTTCAGAATATAAAACAGATTATAAATCAGATAAACTTCTCACCATTAATCTGCAGTCCACCAAGAGGATTATTGAAAAGGTGATTTATTCTAGAAAGACATTGCTCTTTTAGTTCCTTCGATGGAGGACAACCATTTTGGAAATAGAACTGCAAATGACCAACATACAAATTAAACTCTCCCGCAATTAGTAAATTGTAAGACTAGATATCTATGAACCTTTCCATGAAAATATGATGCAGCAAGGATTTATGTTTGTCTTGTTCAACAAAAAGCGTTAGGAAGGTCTGCAAGAAAGTGGTATAAAGTAAACTGAAAGAAGGAAACTACAGCAATTGGAGATTAAAACAAACAGAAGGACAGCATATAAAGTAAGCCAATCAACCTAAAATCACACTGGAATTCCTCCAAGACACTGATTAGAATCTTTGAGTTTACTGCCAAAATTCGGATTCAGTTCCAAGAACATGGAATCTCAACATACTCAAGAAATACAGCTAGCAACAATTCTCTGATAAGTAACTTAGAATCCTACACATAGATGCTGAAAAGAGGCCACCTCATGATGAAGCACTTAACGGCTAGTTTGTCATAATAGGTGCTTACAAGTTACTTAAGCTATAAAGACACAGCTTAGAGTATCCTCACAGGGGAGGTTACTTAATGATCAAGGACTTACTGGCTAAGTTTCTGAAGTTGCTGACTAGGCAGCTTTAACTCAACATGGCCATCTCTAGGAATGGTTCTAGCAAGATTCTGGGTTCATCAAGCTCTTAAAATGAGAGCCAATTCTGTATCACATTAAATCAGAATTGTATTTCTTCTCTTGCAGAATTCTAATAGTTTGGTTGCACCTCAATCATAAAATCTTACAGCAGAAGTTAACAGAATGCAAACCTGTGGTATGAATTCTTGCACAGGTTCACGGGCAAATTTCAATGGAGAACCGAGAGATGAAGGGCTGGTTCTTTGTTTTGAAATGCGAGGAGAACCAGATGAACTTTTTGGTGAAAGTGGAGGTGTACTAGCAGGAGAAAACGTTAAAGGCAATGAATTGCTACCAGAAGCATTCGCACCAAAATTCCTAGTGACATTAATAGTTCTTCCTTCTTTTGAATCATCAATTAAAGATTTTACCTGCACTCACATGAAAACAGCAAAATTACCTTCAGACAGCAAAAATTAAGCATATTGGCTTCAATGGAGGAAAATAAGGTGGAAAATCAAGAAACATGAAGTACAAAAACAAACAACTTCTAGATGGCATATTAAAGATGCCAAAAGAGAGAAGGAGAGAAAGGACAACAAAGCAACATCAGAAAACTCAAATTTATAAAACCTTACATCATCACTGACTCATGCAACAGAGTGACTAGAATGATGATATACATCCATTTCAACAACTTTCAACGCTAATACGACCATGTTATCTAAGTAGCGTCCACTGTTAATTTTAAGTATCACTATTAGTATAAATAACAATGTAGGCTTGCACAAAGCCTCCAGATATTTTTGCCTATACACCGAAATGCATGTCCTTCTATTTTAGTTCCAATAAAAAGAAAACATACTCAGCATGATTTCAGGTTTAAAATCTTCACACATATTGATCAGTTTTAAGACTGTAACTAAACAAACTCTCTAAAATGTTCTTAAGTAAAGAGATTGAATACTAGATGGCCAGTTTCTGGCAGCGAAAGCCACTAATCGAACAACTCCTCGGCAAGTAGCGAAAGCCACTGCATGAAGGAAACAGATTTACAACATAAGAAACAGGTACCTTTTCTTCCAAGTCCAAGAAAAAAAAGAGGATTGAGTAAATATACATTAATTCAATCAGAAGAATTCTCGAGAAAGAATTCATTCCCATACTTTCTGCCGTATTTCAAGGCCTAGATAATTCCCTGAATAAGGGTTTCTTCTCGCCAGCCATATGAGAAATCTACCGCTACCTGGGGATTTTCTATCATTGTTACATAGATACTTAATATGTAGAAATTCTTTAAATGCCTAATATAATAGGAACATAAACAACCAGAACTTCAAAACAAGAAATTTTTTCTTTTCCCCCTAAGAAACGAAAAAGTTGTAGTGATGAAGATTCAAAAGAGAAAATAAAAATGCAGACCAGTAAACCACAACAAGAAAAAGTGTTTGGAAGATGCATCCACCCTATACAATGGCAGCCCGAAAGAAGTAAATCTACACAAAATTAGGCCATCACTAGCCACGGCTCCCAATTAAGATGAATAAAAAAAAATCAAAACAAGATATCTTAGAACTAGCATTATGTGGTGACAGGATGTTCAAAAATACAGTAATTGAAGATTCACAATATGAACAGCTACCAGCACACTACATATTACAAATTCTATTCCATTTATGAAACACGATATCTTCTATATGAAAGCTAAATAGTTACTTGTATCACTCCTTAGAAGAAAAACTTAACATCGGCAAATATAAGACACACACACACACATAATTAGACTGTTTTACCTTAATTTTATTAATTAAAATCTTGACACCCCTCCTGACTGTTCATTTACTATAATCAAATGGTTCGGATACTATCCTGTTGACATTAAAGCAATCTCATAAGCACTATCGGATAGTCTCTTAATGGCAGCATTGATATCTTCAGCAAGCTTTTCTGACATTGAATTTCTTGCCATCATTCTCATGATAACGTCACCACTTTGTGATGAATCCATATGTGACCATGGGCCAATTTCAGACATCCCAAATGTGGTTACCATCTGCAGAATTATCAATCACACGCCTTAATCTCAATGGAATTTTTTAGACAAAAAGAGGACACTTTAATGAGGGAGTTTGTGAGCCACTTGTCTCAATATAGTGGATAAAATACCCCACCAAAAAAAAAAAGAAAAAGAAAAAAAACCTAAACAGATGGGAGAGGGCAAAATGCATGCCAGTTACATACTAAGGGATGACATCATCAACATTGTTTTTTCATTAATTAATATAGGATAAATTTCACAGTTAAAAGTGTGGATTAAAACTTGGAAGGAGAAAATGTAATAACGGAAATGACATAAATGATGATGGGACATCCTAAATCTGTGCTTAGTGCAGAAAATTTTCAATTACCTGTTTGGCCAAACTAGTGATCTACTGCAAATCACTAGCTGCACCCGTTGTCACCTCAGGCTCTCCAAAAATCACTTCCTCAACAGCTCTGCCACCAAGTCCACCAAGAATTCTTACAAAGAGCTGCTGCTTGGAAATCAGGGTAGGGTCATCTGAAGGAATGAACCATGTAAGACCTGTTGCCTGACCACGTGGAATGAGGGTGACTTTTTGAACAGGATCATGCCCTCGAGTCAAAGCTCTGAACCAAAAAGAAAGTCAAACATTGCGCAAGTTCTTTCAATTGATAGTTTTTCAGTAAACACATATCTTAATAAGAATAAAGCTAATCAAAGGAAGAAAAGAGAAGCGTGTGGAAGAAAGAGAAGTATTTATGAAAGGGTGGTGGGGGATTTATATAGTCCCGCTTATCCTCCACCTCAGATAAACTTTTAATCCAGTTTACTAAGGGCATCTCTTGAAAAGACAGTGCTTAATTCATAAATCTACCCAGATTTCTGAAAACAACAAATATTTTTTGGAACATAGGCTAGTAGCATGAGACTTATTGTCATTAGGACAGGACAGATACATCATATGATCAAATTAATGATTCCGATACTCCACCACCCAAAACTTTAAGATAGAAAACTGAGAGCATATCACAATTGAAAACTTTTGTCTCAAATTTAGATTGTTTCGAATTGATTAATAACTGTTGCTAGGTTTAGATAAAAAAAACAACTATGATCTTTTCCCAACAGATTAATAACTATTGCCTAAGATTAGACCCTGCCTCATTTTGAATATTTGCATCAGCTGATTGCGCAGCCAATAGAAACTGAGTAATCTCCATTGCCATGTTCCAACACTATCCTAAATTATTAAATAGAAAAAATTAGCAGAGATGATAGAAATCAGTACTAGTAAAATTTCAAATAAATTCGAAACAGTTCGAGAGCAAAACAAATGGAATCAAGTTGCACAGACGCGCCACAACATTCATCAATCAAATTAAGCATCGAAATATCCTTTTCAACATGCTATATCAATTGACTGACTGACTAGAAATTAAAAAAAATGTATCAACTAACAAATTTCACAAAATATCCATATAAATTTCACTCATTTGCATCCCATATATTCTATTATTGATGCTCATACCCATGCGCACAATAATGAAAATTTGCAGGAGATATAAGACAGTAATCTTACATATCAGTAACCATTAGATATCCAGAAATACAAAAGCAAGCAATAAATCTAAGAAAAGAGAAAGAGAAATAAATCCATAAGCAAGCTTAAAGACATTCTTAGAATCATTAATTCACGAAGTCTGAGCGAGACCCAACAAGTGAACCACAACAGATCTATTCACGAAGGGAGAAAAATAAGGAAATTGTAGGAGAAAAATACCTGAAATCAGTTCAAAGTAAACCACAATAGACACTAAATCTTCCACTGAAGTCTGAGCGGAGCTAGGGTTTCTCTTTCTCTCTCTCCCTCTCGGTAGTGAAATTATTGAAGAGAGAAATAGAGATCAGAATTTTGAAAAAAGAAAAAAAAATTGAAAGAGTTCACAAGGTCTTCAAAGGGTGTCTTGGTGAGATTGATTCTATAATGGAAAATTATTTCGAATGTTTAGAAGAAGCGGGAGGGTTTGTGAAAAGAATAAAATTATGCTTGACAATAAAATTATTTCACTGGTCCATGATCTACAGGAGAACATTAAAGTGAATCATCAACTCATTGAGACATAAAACAAGATAGGAGAACATTAAAGTGAATCATCAAGCTGAGCATTCACTGCAGCAAATTTTTCATAGTGGGAAACACCAAAAATTTCTAGCATCATTCTTGGCAATAAAACATTGCATGTCGACGTGGAGTAAGAAGCATTTCTATCCATATTAAAATTAAAAAGACTAATTTTGAAGTGCATGATTTTAAGAACTCAGAAGTAAGAAGCATTACTGTCCATATTAAAATTCATGCATGAATTTTTTTCTATGTGACAACTTAACATCCTCCAGTTCATAAACTCAAACAAAAAGACAAGACATCAGATGAATTCAAAGAATAAGGCAAGATCTCTGACTAACAAACTAATCATGCAAATAATTTGTTCTTCAATTTTGTAGGAGGTGTGGAACACTGAAAACAAGATCAAGATCAAGCTCTATGATGTACCAACAATATGATTTCATTGCTTTGAAACAATTGGTGTTAACAAAAATATTACTTTGAAAGTTCTCAAGGTGGTACCAGCACATCTATTCATCTACGTTCAATTTTGCCCTAACAAGTTCAATTTCATTGCCTGGAAAATAGTTGCAAAATTGCCAAATTATGCGCAAGTGTTATATGCAGAAAAATTCAACAATTGAGTTTCTTACCACAAAGCTTTTTTCCAGTTCCACTTCATAGCACTGTATCTGATGGATCTGCTTAATCACAGGAAACACAGCAGACAAGAGGCTGTGCAGATATTGCAACTTGTCTAGGACAGGTATTTCCCGTATCCTTACCTGCAACTCAGTCAAAAATATATTAATAACACAACCATTCCTCTTTTAAAATCAAAACCATATCAAATAAAACTGTTATTTCCCTTTAATCCAGGAATAAATACCTTTATCATATTGTCCCCACGTAAGCATGCCTTGCAATTACAAATGCCACGACATGCAGGACAGATCTTCTCAATTTCTTCTGATGAGATATCTGAGTACCTGACAAATAAAGCATAAATACTCAATATTCTTGTGCATTCACAAAAAAAGGTGCCTGCCTAAAACTCAACCTCACCATGTTAAGATGCAGCTATCAAGATAGTCACGAGATCATTTGTTTTGACAACCAAGATAACATCACATCTCACATATTTGAAAGTTTAGAGCCCCTGACCAGTACTGGAAATCAAAAATCAAAAACAAGAGAATAAGATCAACACAGACAAAAGCTAGACTGTGAGAGGCCAAGAACACTGTCCTCATGTATGTAAAGTAACCATATACTCCATCCAGGCAAGTTAACCAAATCTAAATTATTTCTCAGCAAGGTCTTCAATTTACTTTAATTTATTTGTTCAATTTGATTTAATCGATAAATTTAATCAATTCACTCCATTGAAGCCCACCACTTATTTCAATTAGTAGTTGCATTTTACTCAAATGGTGCTATATTTAGAGAAGCCAAACCCATATAGATTTACTGGATGATTTTCAATCATTTTCATTGATTGTTTCTAACTTTTAGCCAATAACTCTTTTTTCCAACAAAATCCAATAACACAAAATGTGAAATTAACCAAATTCAAGAAACCCAAATAATCAAAATCTCAAAGTAAAACAAAAGACATAGTACCAACTCCAAAACTCAACATAATATCAAATTTTGTTCACAAAAATTCCCACTTATTCATTAAACAAGTCCAAAAATACAACACAAAATTGAATGTAAAAAATACAAAACAAAAATTTGAATATCACAAAAATAAATATAATTTTGAAAAAAAAAAGGTTTTATTTTATTAATTTAAGCTCTTAAACATGGAAGAATAGTTGCTTCTTTAATTCATTCAATTAATTGAGTTTAAATTGATCCTTATCTCAAAAAAGCAATGCATAAGTGATGTTTTTCCTTTTAAAGGATGATTATATGGTTTTATATAAAATGACGAAGCATAAAGGCAGGCATGCAATAATCTGCTTATTTGATACACTGGTTGATATCAAATGATTCTCAACTATGTAAAAGTTTTATACACCTCCAAATTAATTGAGTTTTCTTCAATAAAAGTTGCCAAAAAAAAACCCAAGAAGTGTGTGACTGGCTAAAGAAAATTAAACCAAGAGCAAAACCCACCATCTATCCACCACAAAATTAAAGAAAAAAAAACCACTGTTTGGTGGCCGAGAAAACGCAAGAAGATTATAAAATAACCACCTCATTGCTGCCTCCTCCAACCACTAAGAACAAAACCCAACATCCATCCACCACAAAATCCAAAGTAGCAGCAAAACAGCACATGAACAACAGCAATAGAAATAAGCTAGCGACAACCCAACACTTGATATCCAAAAATAGATAAATAAGGAACAAGAAAGATCAACAAATCTATTGCAGAACAACGCTTGATACCAAAAAGAAAATTCAATTGAAAATTAATCACTAATCTCTGTTTTATAAACCAGCAAATCAAAAGCAGCGTGTCGAGGTGTACCCAAGAGCTAAATTTCTTGTTGATGATGACACGCCTAAATGCCAGACCCAGACAAGTAGCCACCTTCGCTGCTCAAAGAGAAATGTTAACAACTAAATCCATAAAAATTTTAGTAATAAAAAGAATGAAGTAATTAACATTTTAAACAAACAACAATCAAATACTCTAAAAAATCAGTGTACGGAAAAGAAGATAAAAAAACCTAGATCCAATAAAACCCACACTATCACTATTTCAAAACTCTCATCAAATCACCAAATCTTACCTTTATATTTACAAATCTGTTCTCAAATTACTAAATCGTACCATTCATGAAAGTTTAGTAACCGATTTAAGCGATGATCGAGTACAAAACAGGGCATGGATGTGTGAAAGAGATGATTGAAAGCAAGAGATTGAAATTAAACGAGATAAAAGCAAATCTATTTGAGAAGAAAATGTAAGATGGATAGTGAAATCGAAATCATTGAGCTGACTAATGTAAGTGGTGATGCACGACGAGGGAAGGAGTGAACCGAGACGGCTTAGAGAAATGTGAAAAGATAGAGGGAAAAGATAGAGGGAAATGAAAAATATAGCATAAGAAAAGAACCCTAATTTCATATTTGTCATACCGTTTTAAAATAAGATAAATATACAACTACAAAAAGACAAAAAGTGACAAAAATGTAAAAAAATTCGGTTTGACTTTAAGAGTAATTTTATATATCTCACTTTTTTATAAAACTGTCAAATAAAAAAAATGAGAAGTGATAAATATAATAAAAATTCTTGTAGTGTTGGTTCTTGAATAGAAAATTGGATTTGTTGCCAATGATGCAACACTTTGATTGTCACACCATATAATAGGTGTCTTCATCAACTTTAGATTTAGTTCATCAAATAATGATTTCAACCAAGAAATTTCAACTGCAATTTGTGCCAATGACCTATTCTCACTTTCAGTATTGGACCTGGCTACCACTCTTTGCTTCTTTAAAGAACAAGAAACTAAACTATTTCTAAGGAATACACAATATCCTCCAACAGATTTTTTATCATCAACATCTATTGCCTAATCTGCATCAGAGAATACAATCAACTATATTTTCCCATCTGATCTGAATGTAATTCCTTGATTCTTTGTTCCTTGTAAGTACCTAAGAATTCTTTTGCACCCTTGCCAATGTTGTTGTGAAGGACTTTGCATAAATTGACTCATTTTGTTAACAGAGAAAGCAAATTCTGGTTTAGTTAAAGTGGCATATAGCAAACCTCCAAGAATGCTTCTGTATAGAGTAGGGTTGGGAAAATCTTCTCTTTGTTGCTTTGAATATTTTACTCTAGTGCTCACTGGTGTTGGATAGGGTCTGCATCCACCCATGTTTGCTTTCTTCAATAACTCATCTATGTATTTGGCTTGAGAGAAATGAAGACCTTCTCTTGTTCTTTTAACCTCAACTCCAAGAAGTATTCAATGGAACCAAGGTCTTTGAGTGCAAACTTATGATTCATCTGTTTAATCACATCTTCAGTTGTCTCATCGCAATTTCTAGTGACTACAATATCATCAAAATAGACAAGAAGAAGTATTATCTTAGAGTTATTTACAAGAATAAACAAGAAAGAATCTGACCTTGAATTCTTAAACCTTAAGCTAATCAAGAAATCTCTGAGCCTTTCGTACCAGGCCTAAGGGCCTGTTTCAAGCCATAGAGAGCCTTCTCCAATTTACAAACAAAACCAGGTTTGGGATTATCTTCAAAACCTTCAGGCTGATACATATAAACATCTTCTGTTAGGATTCCATTCAAAAAGGCATTGTTCATATCCACTTGCCTTATTTGCCAATTTTCCACAGCTGCAATACTCATAATCACTCTTATAGTTGTCGATTTAGCAACTGGACTGAAAGTCTCATTAAAATCAATTCCAACAGTTTGGTCACACCTCTTTGCAACTAACCTTACCTTCAGCCTCTCTATAGTTCCGTCTGATTTTTGTTTCACCTTGTACACCCATTTATTGCCAATCAATTTCATAACAACTTGTTTAGGCACAAGAGTTCATGTTCTATTTCTAAGAAGAGCATTATACTCTTCCTACATTGCTTCTTTCCAATGACAATCTGACAATGCTTGTTGTGTACTAGTAGGTGTTTAAAGGTTTGAAGACGAAGTGATGTAGGTTTTGGTTTGAAAATTCCAACGTTTCTTTTGGTAATCATAGGATGGGAAGGTCTGGTTTGTGGTTGTTGTGGTGAAGATGGCAAGGAGAATTCGAGTGGATTTTTTAGTTATGTATTTATCTCTTGAATGGTTGAGCTGTGAGATTCTTGTTCAAGAGACTCACCTTCTGTTGGAGCAACATGTGCAGTAGCTATATCTTGTTCAACATTTCCATGATGATGTACTAAGCATTATTTAGAAATGAAAAAGAATTGATCAACCGAAACTGAAGAATTATTAGTAACCTAATTTTCTTTGAAAGCCATGTCACTAAGGAATGGAAACTCAGACTCATTAAAATCCATATGTTTAGCTATATAGATCCTTCCTGAACTGTGCAAACATTTGTAACCCTTGTGATGTGTGGTATAGCCTATAAATGTGCATTTAGAGGTATGAAATTGAAATTTGTTTCTATTGTATGGTCTCAAGTAAGGATATGCAACACATCCGAAGATTTTCAAAAATGTGTAATCTAGTTTTTGTTTATAGATAAGCTCAAAAGGTGACTTGTTTCCCAGAATTGGAGTCGGTATTTTGTTTATGAGATATGTTGTTGTCTCAAAGGCTTCTACCCAGAATTTTAAAGGCATATTAGCTTGGGCTAGAAGAGTTAAGCCACTTTCAACTATATGTCGATGTTTTCTCTCTATCCTCCCATTTTGATGATGAGCATCAGGACATGAATATCTGATTCCTATACCATTCTCCTTTGGGAAAGATTCAAACACTCTAAATTCACCTCCTATGTCTAATTGGACAGCATTGATTCTTCTGTTCAAGAAGTTTTCAGCATAAGCTTTAAAGTTAAGGAATGCTTTAAAGGCCTGAGATTTGGTTTGGAGAGGAAAAATCCAAACAAATATAGAATAGTCATCAAGAAAGCTTATGTAATATCGACAACCATTTGTGAAGGAAATTGGTGCAAGTCCCCAAAGATTTATATGCATAAGTTCAAGAGTCTCTTTAGCTCTATTTTCAGAAGGTTTATGATGAAGTCTATGATTATTCCCTAATTGACAAGCATCACAGAAATTAGGAAGGTCATTAAAATCCATGTTATACTGAGATTTGCATTCCGATGTAATAATTTAAAAAATATTTGGATTAGGATGGCCCAATCTTCTATGAAGAATGTCACTGGTAAAAGTGTTCAGACATGGAGCAATAAAATCGAAGCAAACTATAGAATTTTCATTTGTATCAATTTCTACCATATTGGAACAATTTTTTGCGAAATAAGATGAAATTTTTTTACAAGGCTTTGGATGATTTAAAACAGCAAACAAAGAAGTGGCATGATGCCTTCTTGGAAAAGAAGAAATTTGATATTGAGATAATCTTGAAGAGATCTGATGTTGACATGATCCTAGAAGTTGAAATAGCCCATGCTTAGTTACCCCTTGCATAAGAAGTTTCCCCCTCTTGTCCTTAATCAAACAGTAACCATCAGAAAATTGAACACGTAAATCATTATCAGAAATCAACTTAGAAAGACTGAGAGGGGTTTTAGTAATTTCTGGTACATACAAGACATCTTTGAGTATTGAAAACATATTAAAAGATGAAGTAGGAAGCTTGGTATTATAATAGGAGATTTGCAATGTTTGACCATTACCAACTGTAATCTTCTCTAGAGCTCCGTATTCATGTTTGATGCTGAGATTTGAGAGATCATTTGTCACATGGTTCATAGCCCCACTATCCAAATACTAATTAGAATATGAAGCACTGTCTTGAGTGGCTATGTAGACTGCTGAATGATGTTGGTGAGTTGTGTTTGGACCATTATAATCTCTATTATACCTATAAAAGCATATAACAGCACTATGGCCATATTTTCTACACAACTGATAGGTTGGTTTGGAATTTTGTCTACCACCTGAGTTTTTATTTTGGCCTCTCCCTCTTCCACTTTGATTGGTGTTTCTTCCTCCAATGTTTTGGTTAGGATTTTGAGGACTTTGATGTCTTGTGAAGTTTTTTCTTTAATGGTTTCTAGTTCGGGTAAAGTTGATAGAGAAGTTTGAGTTCATTTCATGGGTTATTTTTGTATTGAATCGTTCAATACAAGACTCTTGATTCAGAAGTAAAGCATAAATCTCCTCAAGAGATAGAGAGTCTGGTCTAGCTGTTATATTGACAACAACTGAGTCATAGTCTGGACCAAGTCCTTCAAAAAAAGAAACTAAAAACTCATCATTTGACATAGGATTCTAGCTGCAGCAAGTTCATCAGCCATGCTTTTCATCTTTGAAAAATATTGATGGATGGTTAGCTGTCCTTTTCTAGTGTTGTGAATTTAAGTTATGAGTGTTTGAGCTTTAGCTTTGGTTTGAGCTGAGAAGTATCTGTGTATAGTAGACCAAACTTCAAAAGAGGTTCTGCAATCTACAACTTACTAAGGATGGCCTCAGTCATTGTTGATAGGAGCCATCCAAGTAGAAATTGATCTTTTCTTTTCCAGATAATGTATTTTGGATTCTTAGCAACTATTGCACCTTGGGTGTCATTTTGGATACTAATGGTTGGACTTGGAGCCCTTGTTGCCCCATCAATGAACCCATCTAGATCATTACCTCTGATCGAGGGGAGCACTTACAATTTCCAATAGACAAAATTGTTTTCTGCAAGCTTGATGGGTGCAGTAAAGATAAAATTGTTTGAAGTGAAAGGATTGGAAGAACTGTTAAATTGATTTAAAGCTTCTGCCATTTGAAAAGAAAAGAGGAACCTTGCTCTGATACCAAGTTGGAAAAGCTCAAGGAGTTGTTTTGGTATAAAGCTAAGGAGACAGAAATATAAAAGGCAGAGCTTAGGAAAACAGAGTTTCAAAAATTAATTTCACTCCAAAACTTTACGATGATATAGAACTATTCTTTTTATACAAGGTGCATAGAAAGCTGTAGACTAATAGCTGGGAATATCCTAGACGTAGACATGATCAATGGTGTTTATATTTATAACTGTCCTTTGCTGAGTCAATACAAGAACTTTACAACTGCATTCTTATCAAGAAGAGATACATAGGACTGTTGACTTGTTTCATCTTGCAGCTGATGTGTATTGGTTAAATCCAAATCAGCATCAATTAAATTATCAATTTCCATTTCAAAGAGCACTTACTTTAGCAAAGACTGCCTAAGCTAGACTGAGCCTATTGCTTAGGTAAATACATAAAGCACTATTTTTATTTCACTTTATTATTTTCCAATTTTGAAGATATTCTCACCTCAGACAGTTGACTCAAATTGTTTTTCTCCAAGCTGGTTGTTAAGAAATTCAAGCATTGAAAGACGTTACATGAGAAAGAAATTGGCAGGTCACATTTTCAGAATGACAGAATCACAAAATACTTAAAAAATGAGGTCAAGATCACTTTTTTCTCCGACCCAGTTTCTTCAGGTTTCAATGTCAAAGCTTCTATCATTTTGATGACTTTCTTGAAATCTTTCAATTGCTACATTCATCACGATTAATGTTCCATGTCAAAATCCAATACTTTTGTAAGGGAAACACTACATGCAAAGTCTGCAATCACAGAAACTAACAGGACATAATCGTAAGAACTCTCAGCAAGTTCAAAATCTTGGTCCAAACTTGCAATCTTCAAACACCCTATATAAAATTTGATATTGACATGTATATATTTAAATGGTGAATTACATAAGTTTTTCTCCGATAACAAAAATATTTAAATTTTCCCCACCAACCTTTGCACAAAATAACAAAAATAAAAATCAATAACCAAATGAAACAAAAAAAAAAAAGCAAAAATTTCCATTACCTACTAGCGAAAAACAGAGAACAGGGCACATTTGCTACAATCGAATAGAAGAGCTTCGCAGAATGCAACTAAGTGAACCAATGTTAAATGTATAAGAATCTTATCCAAAAGGACATATTAGGCTGGGAGAATTACTATAAGAGTCGGCACTGGACTCATTCTTTGCTTTGTTACCGTCATTCTCAACCTAATATTTATTCCAATTCCCGCCCGGTTTCTTCGAAAGTCGTCGTCAGGACTAGGCTCAGGATCGAACTAAAATGGATAGGATTAAGTATTATAAATTTCCTCAAATAATGTGAAACTGTATAAAAAATATTGTCTTATTAATCTTTAACTTTTTCTTTCTTTCAACTCCATAACTCTGATCATGAACAAATAAAAAAACCAAGAAAAAACTCTTTTTATGGATGGTTAATATGAGCTATATATATAATTGAAATGCTAAATCTGTTTAAGGAATTGAAACCATGACAATCCAAATATCATGATTGTTCCAAAAAAAAAAAAGACTGCAAAATTGAATTAAGAAAAAAAAAAGATGTCACATGCACAATAATGATATATAATAACGAGCAATTAATGCTACACTTTCAAAGTCTGTCACTACAATAATGTATAACATTTACCTCATTAATTTCAAGTTGTAGAATTATATCTATCACTTGATATTTGCATGTGGTATATTAAGGAATGGTTGAAAGCCTAGTTCTTTTATAACATGTAAATACACGTGATAAACAAGGAATAAACATGTTGATCAGAAACATTAACCACGTGCAAAATATATGTGGTAGATTGACTCCCATCCACCACTAGCATATGCACGTGGTAGTTGTCTTAATTCAATTTTTTTATTAACCACAATACTATGAACATGTTTAATTATCTTATCTACCTTATAATATACACACTGTCTTTTTAAAATTTTAAATGATCATATAATATTTGGACGTGGTAGATAATATTATTCACCACTTAAAAATTTAAGTTGTAGATTAACTTTATTAAAATTATAATTAACCACTATTATATGCACGTGGTAGATAACTTATTATGTAAGTGGTGAAAATTTAATGTAATATATTTTTTCTTGGTCGTTTATAATAATTTAAGTTGTACCAAATGAATTTTAATGAAACACATGTATGTATAGTTAACAATAATAAAATTAACAAAAATACTGATTCTCATTTAATTTAAAAATTTTAAGTATCGTACAAGCAATAAAGTATATATTGTAAGATTAAGACCAAATAAAAATCCTAAAAAGTTAAAAATAACATAAGGAAAGCAAGCACTGCAAAATCCTAAAAACTAAACCCATGATTACTTAAGCATCAAAAGTTATGTATTTTGAAGCTACCTAAAGCATCTTCAAGGATTTGCTTATCAGATGTAGGTCAATACAGTGGGACTCTCTTAACAATCAGTTTTTTGACCCAAACTCTCCAATAATCTAGATCAAGAACCATGTGATGAACAAATGTTTCAGGATTGGTAGTATCAAATTAGCTTCAACAATCACATGATCCATATTAGTATATATTATATTGATTTTTTATATTCATTCTCCTATTCACATGATGTCACGTTAATTTTATAAATAAACTTTACATATAAATTTTGTAAGAAAAATTGTACCAGATAATTTAGAAGCTTCCTTCTGAGTAAGCATGGCAGAAAATCCTTTGAAAGAATGCTTGTAATGGTGGGTTAGAGATATTCGGCCACTCTCTTCACCGCAAGAAAAGCATTAAAAGTTAGTCCAAGCTAAAACCAAATCCAGTAATATTCATATTAAATATTGACCATCTGATGCTGATGGCAAGAGTAAACTTGGAAAGACAGAAGATAACAGCTGCATATAAGCCAATTCTGCAGCTTCAGCTTTTTCTCCATTTACTTTAATATTTGATGAACTTCCCATATAAGCTACGTAAGGCTGCCAAGATAGGATATAACATTATATATTATCTCAGTTTTAATAATAAAACTGTAAGAGCATCTGTTTGCTTGCCAAGAAATTGTGGAAATTCTAGGAAATTTTGTTTTGGCTTATGTCTACCACATGGGGTTGATGAAATGCTTCTTTGATTAAGTAGTTTTCGCATGTTAAATTGATGATGTTACTATTCTTTTTTTGATTTTCATGAAAAAAAAAAAGAATTAAGGAAAAGTGTAATGTGTTATTGACAGGATGGCGGAACGTGTTCTACTGAGAAAATCTACCTTGGCAATTTGATCATTAGATGAAGTAGAGGCAGTGACAATAAGCCAATGCAGGCACAGAAAAGGGAAGAGTTGCTGCAAGGAAAGCCATGAAACAAGAGATGAGATGAAGTGATTTTGCACGTGAAAAAAGTGCTTATGCAGCTAGCTATTTAAAGACAAAGTTGCCGAGACCAATTATTTTATACATCTCTGCTGTGGACTATTGAGGGTTTGTTTCACGACTTCTACTCTGCATCAGCAATCATTGCTGATTTGACATCTTGGTACAGGATAATTTGCTGATTTGTTATTGCACAAATCCAGACCACCCTAGATTTAAACTTAATGACACTCGCATTCACTATTCACCATTTTTAATTATCGGTTACTTCTAATTTTAAAAATTGCATCGTAAATCATCCTTCCACGACTTTTTCTATCAAATTACCTTAGTTTTTTTATCAATTTACAATGAAATTACCAAATTAACACTACCAACAGATTTTAAAAATTGTAATAAAAAATAAAACTTAAAATAACAATTTTACCCTTGATGAAGTCAATTTAATATAGACTTGAACAAGCTTACAAAAGGAGTTTCCCACTAAATAATTATATTCTAATTCAGAATTCCTAAATTAAAATAATTAAAATTAATTTAAAAATTACCAAAACCCATCGAGGTGGGCATCAAACACAAACCCATCTTAATTCTTAACGTATTGAGCAAAAAGGAAGAGATGTTGGTGCGAGCTGAGCGAATCCAATTGCAGGAGGAGGGTTGTTGGCTACACCTTGAAAATCAATCGACCGGGTTACCAAGGAAAAGAAGGCTTTTGGAGCCAAAAATACTTAAATGAAGCAAATTAATCAGCAAATTTTGTTGGTTCTTATTGGTTAAAAATAAAGAATAATTAAAATAAATTAAAACCCCAAAATACAGAAGATTCCAAATTATAAAAATCAATTTAAAAAATTACTAAAACCCCAAATGTAGAAATGCAGAAAGTGGAAATGCAGAAGAACCCATAAATGCAGAAACCAAATATGGAAATCTTCCTCCTCTGTGTGCTTTATCTTCTTGGACTTTGAGAAGCTACAAAACCCATAAATCCAAAAGGCAAATGCAAATTTTTTCCTCTTGTAACCAAAAAAGGCTCCACACAACAAGCCCAATACGAACGAAATACCATCCAAACAGAACAAATTTTCATTTAATTGAAATTAGAATCAAAGTGAAAAAAACCATAGAAATCCAGGCGTAGTTGTTTTGGTGCTCCGATGGCCCGCACTGGTTGCTGCTCATCTTCTTCACTCTGAAATCTTGGATTTAACATTGCTTGCTTATACTTGCTAAGAAATTGTATAAGGAGGGGATGACCTAAATATGTTTTGATTGGAAAACTATAGGATGACACCTAAATTTTACATAGTTTAATTGAGAAATTTGGGTATTAGGGCTTTTTTTATGAATCATTATTGCGAGATTTGAAACAGACGAAGAAGCAGAAGTAGATGAATAGAAGCAGGAATCAATATTAGGGCTTTTTTTTCTTTTGTTTTGATTTGAAAATTAGACAAAGAAGTAGAAGTAGGAATCAAAGAAGAAGAAGAACAGAAGCATAGAACGTGAAGCGGAGAAGATGATGAATGAAAAAAATAGTTTTCTTTTTTCTTTGCGTACAATTTATTAAACATATATAATATTACTAAAATAATACGCAAATTTTAGTTTATTCATATATTGTATATATATTGTATTGTTAAATGATAATAATAACCCTCAATATTTAACTTATAAAAATATTAAAAAATAACTGTCGAGGAAGGATGCACGTGTTATAATTTTCAAATATAATTTTCAAAAGTGAGGAGTATCCAGTGATTAAAAATGGTAAACAGTAAATATGTGTAATTAAATTTAAACCTGAGTGATCTGTGTGATTTACCCCTTTATTATTTCCCAATGGGTGCCGCAGGTGTTGCGCAGATACTCTGTTTCACGTGTAGAATTCAATTTTTCAAGTCACATAAACTTGTCCTTGAATTGATGATGGCATTGACTCCTCTACACAATTTATAATAAATAGTTCGATTTTTAGTAAAATTAGTCATTTTGATGGTTGTTTAATGTTTATTGAAACATGTCAATTTTAATTATTCCTTTCAACTTTTATCTAAGGACTGAAATGGGCTTATCGCCGAATATTGTTAAGAAAAGAATTAAGGTCAAATGAGAGTATGATATCATGATTAGACATATAAATAATGTGATACATCAGTGATATTTAATGAGCTTTTGGTAATTAAACATTGAACTTAATTTTACCACATAATTATATACGGTCTAAAGTGATATGCAGCATAGTCTGTGCATTGTCAAGCACATGTTATGATTTCCGACTTAAATGATAGCTCTGTTGAAGTTGTTAATAATTGCACGGCCCATTTAACAAAAGAAATCCTTGGAAATTTGAAAATGCGGACAGAGTGATTACAATTATTGCATGTTAAAAATTTTGAAATGTGAACGTAGATTAATATAGTGTACTATTTTTTGAACTATTGATAACCTTTATCTCCATTATTAATGGTTTTTAAGTTAAAATATTATATGGAATGTAGAGTAGTTTTATATATATAACTTAATTCGTATAATCTGATGATACAAAATATTATTAGGCAGAAAAAATAGAATAATTAAATAATAAATAAGGTACAAATATCAGACATTCAATAAAATAGTGTCATATAGAAAAATTAAAATTAGCGAAAATTCTTTCTATAGATTATTAGTATGAGTTATATATATAATTGAAAATTTGAAATGTTAATTTATTCAAGGAATTGAAATTGAAATCATGAAAGTCCAAAACATCATCATTAAAGAAAAAACGACAGCAAATTTAAAAAAAATAAAAAGATCGATGTCACATGCACAAGAATCATATATAAATCATTCATTCCCGTGAATGATGAAATCAGGAAAGATAGTACAGTTGAGATAATAGTTGTTATCTAATTATTCAACATTCACTGCAAACACGATTCTCACAGAATTATGTCCTTCATGCCACCATGTTATGGACCCAAAATTGTAGCCACTAGCAGCCTGCTTGCCGTTGAACGAGACCTTGAAAGAGGCCCTCGTCACACCCTCGACAAAAGCAATCTTATTTGGAAACACTTTCACTGCTAATCCTGAAGGAGCATGCACTCTTGCAATGTACGTAGCATTTGGCGATCCAACGTTGGTCACTGTTCTTCTTACTGTTCTGGGCACAGCTCTATGCCGTTCAAGCTGGCTTACGGAGATTGATGGATAGTTAATGTTGGAGATGAGCTTTTTAATGTTGGACTTTAAACAGTTAAACTTTTTGTTGGTCATTGATCGAATAACTTTCTCCGAGTAACCGTAATAACAAAGGAATTTGAGATAATCTTTGGTTGGTGTTTCGAATACTAATCCTGGATTGAGAGCTTTAAGTGGGTTGATTTCACCAACCCCCATCTCGTGTGGATTTGCTAAGTGGCCTGAGCTGTTTGTCAATGGTTTTCTAATGTTATCATACACGCTTGCTGCATAAAAGAAACCTGTTCAATTAATTAAACATGACAGGGAGCAACTTAATATAATTTTAAGCATAAAGTTTACCTGTTGTCATAAGGGCTGATCTGATCATGGAAGGACTCCACTTATGGCGCATTGATTTGATGAATGCAGCAGCTCCTGAAACATGTGGGCAAGCCATGGATGTTCCAGATCTTAGAGCATAATTGGCTGGCTTCTGTCCAGCTGGAGCATTCCCTTTTTTTGGTACAAATGCAGCTAAAATGGCAACTCCTGGTGCCGCTACATCAGGCTGAATGGAAAATTAATGTCAAAATAACTGTCAATCTGTCTACGTATAAATTAGCTATCTATGTGAAGGTTCATAGGAAAGAGCATAACCTTGAGAATGTTTCCGGTAAGTGATCCTGGACCTCTTGATGAGAAATATGCAACAACTGGTGCTGGCTTATATCTTGGAACATCAACTGATGACAGGATCGTTGCTGTTGGGTTCCTGTGTAATTGGGTGTATAGAAAAACAAGTATTTCTCTATTTACAGATAAAGAATTACTAGGATTATATCAACTTATATATGCACTAAAAGACCCACTGAGAATAATTCATGACATCAGAAATTATTGTTTAACATGAACAATTTAGACAATTTGAAATCGTAAGTTAAGTCTTTGATTCTCATCATCAGATTTTTCTCAAGGTAGGATCCATATATCTAATAACCCAAAGCAAAAGCTCCATATTCAAGATCTTTGCGAGCGTATGACAGGCTTCACCAATAAGACTTACAATACAGGGTGAGTTTTTTTTTGTATTCATCATTATTATTATTATTTGTTAAAATAATTAGAAAAAAGAGAAAATTGGGTAAAAAACTTACATGGTAGACTCGAGATACTTAATAATATGAGATCCTGCAACGTTGCCAACTTCTGAGAATGGAAATACACCTGAATCTACAGGAACACCTATCTGTTCCTTATTAATCAAAATTAACCCTTTTGCTTTAGCATCTTCTGCAACCCGCTTCTTATTACCCCTTGTAAGAGGTGGGTCATTGTTGATGCAAACGATGATCTTGCCTGCTACTTTCTTTGAATCTAATGATCCTGGACTGCAACCCCTGCATTATAATGTAAACCAGAGTTAATCAACCAAGGCCGCTCACTTTAATAGGATTAGAAGCTTGAATTACCATGCAATATTCAAAATTCTAATCTATTGATAAGAAATATGAATTGCAAATATTACCTTGCTTCGGATTCGAGAGTAAGGTTTACAGCAATATCCTTTCCAAATGCAAGAGGATAAGTCTTTGAGCGGGAGAGATTTGATAAAGTAATGGCAGAAGCCTATGTGGACAAGATCAGTAGAAAATTCTAATTACATTTTCTTCTTCAAAAAAAAAAAAAATTATAAGAGATGCATATAGGGCCTTTTGGTTAATACTACGGAAGCCTTAAATTTCTTGAAAAAATAAACTTACTTTCATCGACTTCCCATTTCCAAGAACCAGGGTAGACTGGAAATCCCTGTCAATACTAGAAGCTGCAACAGTAAACATCCATGGAGCTGTGTTTACAACAGTGGAAGGATCAGGTCCATCATTTCCAGCAGAACAGACGACCATAACTCCCTTTTGCTCTGCATGAAATGCTCCAATTGCAATAGGATCTTTCAGATACTCAGATTGAAAAAGGGAGCTCATCCCAATAGAAATGGAAATGATATCAACTCCATCCTTAATTGCATCATCAATTGCCTTCAAAATGGCAGAGCCAGAGCATCCATCTTCTGAGCAGGCCCTGTAGCTTGCAATCCTGGAAGAAGGTAAGCCACCCCTGGCTGTGCCTCTTCCCAAGCCATAGTAGCTGGCGTTAGCAACATAGGCACCACCAGCAGTAGATGCTGTGTGAGTTCCATGGCCAAGAAAATCCCTTGGAGTGGCAGCTATCTTGTTACTAGAGGATCCTGTTTCGTAGTATCTGGCTCCTATCAGCTTCCTGCAGCGAAACATGAAGGTTTAACTGTTATTTTGTGTGGTAGTTAAGAGGAAGAAATTATTTTTTTACATTAGGGATTGCTTTCTGCATTATTTTCAGAAATCATATCTTGAAAATACAAAAAAAAAAAGGAGGAGATTGAATGAATCTGTTTCTTCTCTTTAATGAATTGTCCATAAGCTTCTCTATAACTAGTCTGGATTGATCTAACAAATCTTTTGTAATTTTAGCAGAAGTGTCTATGACGATAAAGAAAGATTTTATGACTATTTTTATGGTCGTATGATTACAAATTATTGTCTGAAACAGCACCATATAAAATATTGTGAGATTGATTCTTAATTTCCAAAAGCTTTTTGACGACCAAATTAACATGAAATGAACGAATGCTTAAGTGGAGAAAAGATCATCACCTATTGCAATTGGATTTCTTAAAGTCATGTGACTCCATGCAAACTCCTTTCCATCTTGAAGGAATTTCACCCATTCCATGGTCATTGAAACTTTCTGACTCGGGCCAAATCCCTGGACCACCTCAATCAATCCACCTCATTAGTTTTCTAATGTTAAAAGTATAATTTTAATATCAAAATCAGTTTCAAACATCTATTTGAGCTCCATGAGAGCAAGTCAGAAGGGTTACCGACATTAACCTTTATACTGAAGAATTAATGGAAAGTTTTTTTAAATTATTTAAATGAATGAAAACTGTGCCCATTTAATAGGATAAAACTGATGACTAGCCTATGATTGGCAGATGGTGAATTAATGTGCACGTTCTCTATTGGCTTTTTCTCTGTCTTGTGGGTTGCCGGAACCCGTAAGACCATAAATAAAAATAAATAAATAAATTCTTTTGCTTTTCTATTTAAGAGGATCCTTTTTTCTTTCGCTTATTCCATCCAAAATCAGTTACTCCTAAATGAACTTCATAGATGTTTATATATCCATACACATCATTACCTGTGTCTACAATACCAATAATGATATCAGATGAAGGGTTATTATGAAATCTGCTGTTAGACCAAGTGCTTGTCCTTGGTTTTGCTGCTGCTGCTTCTAAAAAATCCCAAGAACGTGTTGTATGCAGTGTAAGAATTGGATCAGGGAACACCGACACTACATCATCATGCCCTGCTTTCACAAACTTCTCTTATCAATTTGTTTTCTTTGTCTAAGTGATCAATCAATTAATACTGCGCTATGAACAAGAAGAATTTTTTCACCAGATAGTGCAGAAGCTTCATTCTGAGTGAGCATGGCAGAGAATCCTCTGAAAGAATGCTTGTAATGATGAGTTAGAGATATTCTGTCACTCTCTTCACTGTAGGAAAAGCCATTAAAAATTAGTCCAAATTTCAAAAAAAAATTCCAGTAATACACTTATTAAATATTGATCATCGATCTGATGCTGATGGGAAAAGTAACCTTGGAATGATGGACGATAAGAGCTGCATATAAGCCAACTCTGCAGCTTCAGCTTCTTCTCCATTTACATTAACATTTGACGAACTTCCCATATAAACTACATAAGGCTGCCAAGACAGGAAATAGCATTACGAATTACCTCAATTGTAATAATAAAAATGGTGGAACTGCCTGAAAATTTATATTGGCATATATCTACCACATGGGATTGATGAAATGCTTCTTTAGTAGTAGCTTTTTCAAGTTAGTTAATTGATCTTACTCTTACTTTTGTTTAATTTTCATGAGAAACAAATTAAGGAAAATCGTAATATTGTGTGATGGGAAGATTAGTCATTTTACTGAGAAATCTACCTTGGGGATTTGATCATTTGATGAAGTAGAAGCTGTGACAATGAGCCAGTGCAGGCATAGGAAAGGGAGGAGATGCAGCAAGGAAGCCATGGATAAAGAGATCAGATGAAGAGATTTTGCATGTGAAAGATGTATGGAGAGATGTGAAAGAAGTGCGTATGTAGCTAGCTATTTATAGACAAAGTTGGGAGGTGAATGAGAGCCTTTTTACCAAGACTATATATTTTATGCATGCATCTCTGCTGTGGACTATTGCGGGCTTGTTTCACATGTAGAATTATTAAATTTTAAGTCACATAAACTTGAACTTACATTAATGGCAGTGACGCTTGTACATAATTAATAAATAATTAATGTTAGTTTCCGGTAAACTTAGTGATCATTTCGATGGTTATTTAATGTTTATTAAAACTTGTCATAGAGAAAAAGAATTCAACTTTTATTTGAGGGTTGACATGAAATATCCCTAATCATAGTTAAGAAAAAAATTTAGGCCAAATGAGCGTATAATATTATGGTTTGATGTAAAACTAATGTAATACGTATGTTTCATTTAAAAAGTCTTTGGTAATTAAATATCAACATGAATCTTACAGCATAAATATTATAGAGTCTAAAGTGATATATAGCACTTGTAGTCTGCGACTATGTGTTGTCAACAACATACAATAGTTCTACAACATGTTGTTGATAAAAGGATATCCTAGTAAAAGTGGTCGATCATTACATGACCCATTTAATATAAGAAATCTGAAAATGTTGAGAGCGATCGCACTTCTGTATATTTAAGTGGAAGTGGACATTAGAAGATTGATCGTATACTATTTTTTGGACTATTCGATGAACTTATCTACAGGATTAAGCTTTTAAGTTAAAATAATATTTGTTGTAAGTGGGTCATTCATGAAAAGTAAGCATTCTCATTCATATATCTACGTGATTTTGGCACGTTCTCTTATTACCTTACTTTCTCATTCGTTGTTCATCCAACACAATAAAAAATTTCCGTTGTTGTTAATATTGTCTGTAACGAGAGTTTGTCGAAGCCTAATTAATATATGTTCTTTCTTTTTCTATCCTTTTCTTTTCCCTTATTTTGGCTAATTACTGGTTAATATGTTTTAATTTACTCTATTCATATATATTTGGAATAATATCAATAAGTGCCTAATAGTTTTGGCTTAATTTTTAATTGAAGAACGACTATAAATTTTTCATCAATCACACTCCTGAAGTTATACAAAAATTATCATTTTCACTCCCTAGAATATCATTTTTTAAGATGTTATTCATGAAAAACATATAGGTATTCTCCAATTGAAATTAAAATGAAATTCGAGGATAATAATTAAAATTACCTCGTTCATTTTTCATAAACGTGAGAAAATAACTAAACTAGAAAGTAGTTTTCCAATTAAAAAAATTATAATTTCTTTTAATGATTTAGTCAAGTTCAACCTCCAATAACAAATAAACCTTTCGTAATAAATGGTTGCGCTAATAAATAAAGTTGTCTCGCTGCCGAGCACAATTAAAAAAGACATTTATGATACCATATTGGGAAAGGTAACACTTATCAACTATTTACTATTACAAGTTTGAACTTAACAATCCAATATTACAGAACACGTTTGTGCAATTCTATTAGAAACAAAAAGCAGGGTTGAAATATTCAAAGGGCGGAGCATCAAATCATGGACCATAAAAATGTAAGTTAATCTCTATTATTATATATCCAAAAGAGGAAGAGAAATAGGCATGTGCAATTGCAAATTTCGTTTCTTTTCTTTTCTTTTCTACCTTGGTTGTATATATTTTCCTCCCCTTTACATTACTTTGTCACCTTTAGGTCTTTGTTTATGTCATTTTATAATTATTTACTATTGGTGTGATTCTTTTAGGCATTATGTTACTTTGGATTGGAATATTAGGTGTTGATATGCAACTTAATTTAGTGATAACACTTTTCTATTATTCTTCTTTGTTTATTAGAATTGTAAGTGCTGCTGATGCGGCAATGATAGCAAATGTTGATGCCTTAGGCCAAAAAGCTGTGTGAATGCCTTCTCCTACCCTAAAAAAATTAGGAAAAATTGAGAAAATAGACAAATTTAGGGGGTTTATTTGAAAAATGGACATGTTCTGAAAAATTTTCATCCCATATACACTTTTGTATCTAAAAGATAAAAATACCCCTGTCCTATAATAAATTCCCAAAATCTTTGTTATTTCATATCCTTAGGCCGAATTTGAAGAAAGACAAAGCAAAACAAAGAACAAAGAAACCAGTAACAGATCGAATTATATAGCTTAAAAATGGGTTATGTATGTGAACTAAGGGTAGAGATAGTGCCGTCTGTGTGAAAAAATGCTGGAAATTGGCTGTCGGTGTGCAAAAATCTGTTTTCGCAGTCGAAGGTTGAAGAAGACGAGTGTCTTCGAGTGTTGTCTAGTGTCGTCGAGTCTAGTCGAGTCTAGTCGAGTGTCGAGAAGTCTCGTCGTGTCGAGAAGTTCTGTCGGACCGAATCTCGACAATTCGGATGGTGGTTTCGAGTGTCTAGGCATTGCGTCGATTCTAGGTTCGAGTGTCACGGGTTCGAGTGCCGTCGAGGGTCTTGTGGATTGTCGAAAGTTCGTGTGTCGCGTGTCGAGAGTCGAGTGTCGGACACGGGGAACCGACCTGTAGATGTCTCGAACCATGCATGTCGAGTGTTTCAAGAGTCGTGGAGACTATTTTGTCGAGCTTTCGAGTACGTGCGTCGAGTGACAAACTTGACGAGTGTCGGTTGCCAAAGATAGTCGAGTGTCGAGTGTTTATGTCGAGTGTCGTCGAGCGTTTTGGCAGAACACTTGTTTTTTGGACTTTTGCAAGCAATTTCGTAATTATTTTTTGTCCACAGAACTTATATGATATGATATGTCTCAATCATGCAGGAAATGGAAAGTTTACACATACTCATTGTATACAATGGTTGTTGGACCAGAAAACACGAGAAACATGTATGTACTATCACAAAGACCCCCCCTAGGTTTTGACTTAATTACATTCGGAAACACTTTTTGTTACTTTTCATCATACGGTAGCCCTGACTTTTTCGAAATTCATCATGGGCACCCCTTCCGTCAGTTTTGCCGTTAAGTGACATCATACGGTACCCCTAACTTTCTTGCCAGATATTGTTGTGAATGTTCTGTGGTAGGTGTTCACATCCTTCCGAACATCATCCTCCTTTGAGAGGCTAAAAAGCTTCCTAATCTCGGATGCCCTCTTTGGACCCCTCATCCTTGGGTTTTCACTGTCTGTCAACCCAGGTAGATCATTCTCATCCTTCTTAACTATAACCAAGTTCAATACAGACAGATCTTGACTAACAATGCATCCATGAACAGATTTCCTCCTTCGCTCTCCATTGCGCCTTCCATAACCTCTGAAGCAAGGGGAGATTGTTAGCCCTAAGGCTACATGATAATTTTGATGATAACAATACACATTGATTCATTGAGATTTACTAACATGTTTATTTATGTGCAAGAATAAGATTATTGAAATAATTGTAAAATCAAGATGAGGCTTATTAAAATGAAGTGTTGAATCTAAGGAGAATACTACATGTTAAAGGCACCAAAGTTTAAGAACAAGGTTTGATTCAAGGAATGTGTCACATGAGTAATGTTCAATCAATTGGTCATATATTTTTCTACAGATGTCCAAATGAAGTGATTCTTAACCCTTTGGAAATTTTACTCAATTTATAACATTTCATATGTTTTAAAGAAATTCAAATTTCAAGTGTAAGGTTGTCCAAATTATCATGCAATTTGAAAGACAAACGGAAGCAGCTGATATGAGCACCGAATACTCTTTTGGACATATCTTAAGATAGAAATATCAAAATGACTTGATTATTGTGGCATTGGAAAAAGGACTTAATGGGACACATTTTATATGTTTTGAAGAAATTCAAATTTCAAATGGAAGGCCGACATAATTGACATGCAATTCGGTGGACTGACACAGAGAAGAAAAATCAACTCATATGAGTACCGAATGATGTGTTGTCCATATCTTGAGCTAGAGATATCCAAATGACTTGATTCTTGTGGCATTGGAAAGATGATTCAATGGATCACATTTCATATTCTTTGAAGAAATTCAAATTTCAAACGGAAGGTCGACATAATACACATGCAAGTCGGTGGACTGACACATGGAAGAAAAATCAATTCACATGAGCGCCGAATGGTGTTTTGGCCATATCTTGAGCTACAAATATTCAAATGACTTGATTCTTGATTCGTTGGAAAGCTTATTCAAATGTGAAGATCTTTTATGTTTTTCAGATTTTCAAATTTCAAATAGAACATTAAAAAAAGAGGTAGACAAGATTACAGTTTTTACAGTGGGTAGAAAATTTGGAGTTGGTGTCTTCACTTGATTAAGTTCATCCCATTTGCCTATAAAAGGAGCCCTTCTCCCATGCATTCAAACAGAGTAATAGAGGCATCTATCAAGCAAAAAACAAGAGAAATATCAAGTCTAGAGAGCTTTTATATTCTTTATCTACTCTTTGAAGAGAGTTGTACTTTTGTTGTAAAAATTATCTTTGTTCTTGTATTGTGGTGAGAGTGAGATCTTCTTGTAAAGGATAAAGTTATCCTTGAGAGAACTCTTGGTGTGTGTTATCAAGAGTTGAAGAAAGTTGCCTTGGTGAGGTTGTTCATCAAGAAGAACTCTTGGTGTGGTGTTATCAAGAGTTGAAGGAAGTTGCCTTGGTGAGGTTGTTCATCAAGAAGAACTCTTGGTGTGGTGTTGTCAAGAGTTGAAGAAAAAGTCTTGGTGTGGTTGTTCATCAAGCAAGTTGTAAAGATTTTTACAACTTAGTGGAAAGCCTAGCTTGTGGAGCTAGGAGCCCGTAGACGTAGGCAAGGTTTGCCGAACCATGTAAATTGAGTTTGCACTCTCTCTATCCCTATCTCTTTATATTTACTTGCACTTGTGATTGTTCGTTATTGTTATTCTCTTGATTGCATCTTTCATAACTTCTAATTTCATATTCTTCACCTTTATTCTTAAAGAAAGAGTAAACTAATTTTGATATTTCAAGAAAAATTTTACAAATCCGTTTTGATAAATAAAAACCCAATTCGCCCCCCCTATTGGGTTGCCATACCTGGGTCAACAGGTTCCTCTTTGAAACAAAAGATGAACACGACCAGGAGTCAGAACTCCTAGTTTCATTGAGAATCCTTACTTGTCGCAGCCTCCCATGATCTTAAAAACATATCCTTTGAATTCTAGACCCAGAGCATCTGTACTAAATTCCTGGGAGCTCCTCCTATCAAAAAAAGCTCGGGCTTCTGATCATCATCGATCTCAAGCTTGTTGTGGCAACCAGTGGTTGGGTTTGCTATGTTAAACTTCATTTTGTATCAACTCAACTCAAGATCTCTTGCTATCAGCGTGCGCAGTGCAGGGGAGGCAGCGAAGAGCACTTGGATTCTGTGAGCAGCTCCTGTGAGACTGGTCAGCAGAACTAATTAGATAGAAAGACTTTTTTCTACTCTATTCATTACATTTATTTTCATACAATTAACGGCAAAACTAACGGAAGGGGTGTCCATGATTAATTTCAAAAAAGTCGTGAGTATCGTGTAATGAAAATTGGTAAACAGTGTTTACGAATGAAATTAAGCTAAAACCCAGGGGAGGTCTGTATGATTAGCCCATTAAACAATGTCACTATACAATAATGTGTATTTACAAGTTTTCGTACAACTATACATTGTAACCATGTGCTACTATAAAAAAATGTACTATACAATAATGTGTTAATGTCCAGAAACTATAAACAAAACAAAAATGTGTAACTAAACATAATATATACAAAAAAATAGGTGATCTCATGGTCCCAACATGCTCGGCTGCTACTCGACCTCCGCTGAATCAACGTCGTCATGGACAATAGTGGTCATAACATCCCCGAACACATCATCAGCAGTCGCGGTAGTGGCTGCAACATCAGCAGGCACTACCGGTTGAGGCAACAGCCCCTGAGGCACAGGAGGTCTAGGCACCGTGATGGTCGGGGCGGCCTCTTGTGCCTGTGGGTTTTCGCGACTGAGCCAAAGTTGTACCGCCATTCTCTCTCGGCATTCGTCGTCCGGGAATGCCTTAATCTCAGTCAGTGGAACGCCCCCCGCTAGGAACTCGATGTACTTCAAACAGTACACGCCGCATGCCCCTCCCCCAGGCTCCTGCTGTGGCACCTGCTCCACGTCCTCGATTCGCATAATGTCAAATGGGGTTGCGGGATAGTCAGGAATACCGTAAACCTCCATTGACACCATACGGGGTAGTATCTCAGCGAGGCACCGGACTGTCTGCATGACTATGTCTGCAGAAGTATGACCAATAGATGAGTCGTATATGGAAATGTGACGGCGATTCAATTGCACCTCAGCTGCCACCCAATGATCATCGGTGAGGTGAACTGGGAGATAGAGCTGAAAACGAATTGACAACATGGAAATGGAAATCAATCACAACATTTTAAATAAGATGGCAAATACTAACTCAGTGAATATAAATGTTCTCACCCTGTCCACGTCGACCCATGGTGTTCCAGCGAGGGGCATCTGTCCCAGGACATACTGGACCATGTCCTCCTCACTCACCCAGCTAATGTCGTCCAGTCTCTCCGAGTATAACTCCCACAACGACTTCATTTTCAACTGCAAGTTCATGAGTTCAATTAGCGCATTGAAGGAATCATAAATTACAAGTGACAAAAGTGAAAGTAAGATGTCTACGAAAAACGTACCCAAAAAGTGGTGTCCAGGAAAGCGGACCTCTGTACACCAGGTCCGGTCATGGCGCGAGCTCTGCACCGTAGCAACCACAAGTAGCTGCCTATGTGCTGAAAACAATAATTGCTATCAATATTAAATCCAAATGTATATAGCAATATTCGACATCCGGAGATGGTATGAATCTACCTCAGCTTTAAGCCACTGTGATGGCTCGAGCAGCGTCTTGAAGAACTTACGATCAGCGCTGTATACTGCCAAATCAGCGCGATCAGTTTTGGTGTCATCCGCCAGCCACGCGTCGAATGCTTTCATGTCAACTTCTACTATCGGGGCACGTGGGTCGAAAAGTGGAACCGGAGGGCACAAGATGAGACCAGTTCTACATCCGCTGATGGACCCTGAGATCGATTGTCTTCCGGCTGAGGAACAGGGGCCTCGAACTGTAGCTGCTGGTGGTCTGCGGCTTCCTTCTGCTGCTGAACCCTCGGCCTCTTCCTACCCGGTGGACTGACAAAGGGGCTCCGCTTATGCTTAGCTGGAAGGAGGCGGCGACCCCGGCGTGAAACTAAGGCCGTCGGAGGAGCATCGACAGCAGGAATAGTCCTGTCGACGGAATCAGGTTCTGCGGTTGGCTGACCGTCACCATCATCAGCCGAACCTCCGTTAGAATCAGCATCTGCATCCTGAAATCAGCCGAACATAACCATCAGCTTAAGCGTTTGTGGAGATGACAACGCACGGTATGTAAATATTGAAACATACCGTGTCACCGTATCCGAAGTTGGCACCGAGGTCAAGAACAGCCTTGCGGAGAAGAGCTATCTCGTCCCGCATTTCCTTGTTCTCCGCCCGTAACAGGGCAAGTTCACGCAAAACTGTGCTCTGGAAGTCGTCATGGACTGGCGACACCTGCATGAGAAGAGTCACACGAGTCTTCATTAACCAACGGAGCATCAAATGTATACGGACAAGAATATTAATGTAAACTCGCATTACATACCTGCGAACTCGGAGGACCGTCGTATATAGGCGTTGGGTGGCTGGTTGCACGACCCGACGCCGTCGTCGATGCTCCTGGGTGTCTAAAACTATGGAACGGCTCCGGCGGTGGACTGAAAGGCCCTACGTCCATGTCAGGACTGGCCGTGTCTATTGCTGGCTCCACATCCGGCTCAAAAGGGGAACTAGGGCCAGCAGGAGGTGGATCTGGTGGTCCCTCCGGAGGTGGTGCTGATGGACCCTCCGGCGGAGGTGCTGCTGGACCCTCCGGAGGAGGTGCTGATGGACCCTCCGGAGGTGGAGCAGCTGGTCCCTCAGGGGGTGGAGCTGAAGGACCCTCGGGGGGTGGAGCTAGTCCCTCAGGGGGTGGACCTGCTGGACCCTCTGGATGTGGACCTGATGGGCCCTCAGGAGGTGGATCAGGTGGTCCCTCCGGAGGTGGAGCTGCAGGACCCTCCGGAGGAACTGGCTCAATGCTCTCCGCCGCCAATAATGGAGCATCCACAGCTGTTGCCCAAGCCAAATGTGCACCTCTATGGATGCCAACTACCTCAGCGAGCCGTGCATACCACTCCGTCTGCTGCTCCACATCGGACGGCTCTAAAACAACGAGCGGCCTAGCCTGCGTCAAGATATAATCCATCACGCGAAACAGTTAATGTGGAGTGAACAAAAAACAAGACAATTCGATGTAACAGAGGATTCGTACTAACCCGCCTCCTAACCCTCAGCATATCGGTGTAGGCAACGTTTTGGGCTAGGGTCTTAACTGTCTCCCACTTCAACAACCGTGGTATCCTCGACTCGCACTCTTGGGGCACTCTTCCAAAATTAGTGCCAAAGTAAGGCACGGCCTCGTACAACCAAACCTTAATTACATTGAACAGGTTAGTTAGTGACATGGACTATAATTACATCAAACAGAAATAAACACAGTCGCACACATGGATAGCAGTATGTACCTGAAAGGCGTACGGGCACCCCTCCAAGTTATATCGCTCCACCTGGTCCGCCTTCGCTTAGGCTCGCCTCTTGTAATTTTCTAACCTCCCAACCAAAGCCCTCTTCATTGAGCCCAATGTTTTTTCATAGGACAACGAACCCCATGGATACGTATTAAATTCATCCAGTCTGTCCACAAAATTCAACCATGTCCGGGACACGTGTCGGCGTCTATCCCGTGCCATGAAAAAACGCTCAAGCACGTAGTACACGGCTAGCTTCACGGCATCCTCGTCTGGCATACGAGACACATTCAAGTCCCTAAGTCTGGGATACAAAGTCATAAGATCCAAGTCGACGCCATCGAAGTATGTATCCAACAATTGGCACGGATTCAACATCGTCGGTATTGGTGGCACCGTGGAAGCAAATCGTAATCCGGTTATCAAACCGAACTCGTGCGCAGAAAAACGAATTAGTCGTCCTAGAAATAAGAAAAAAAAATTACATAAGATGACAACTATGGTACAGTAAAATAACTAAAAATATCATACGTGTAAAACTATGAATTTGTAACAACATTGTATCTCAAAACCATTTTTTTACCTTCAACAAGGAACCACATCTCCTGGTCGAACCCCACGGTGTTAACCTCCCACTGAAGCACGTGGTGTGTCAACTGAGACGGAAAGGAGAGCCGACGGATGTCTAGGAGAAATCCGAAACATGTTGCACGAAACATCTCCTTCTGCCTCGCACTGAAGCTCGTCCGGATCCATTGTATACAGTCCCAACCTGCCAAGTTTGTGACCACCGCATTGTAGTGCTCCGTATCCGGTGTCTTAAGCGTGAAGGACAGTCCAAATTCACCAGCCATTTGCTTCAATTGGCAAAAACAAGTCCATTATAGTTCAATATGAAACAAAAAGGCAAAAAAACAGCAAAAAACCATGCATACTGCCTAAACGCTCGATAAATCTCGACAAATCTCGATAAACTCGACAACACTCGACAAAACCCGACGAGACTCGAAAGGTCTCGATAAATCTCGACATGTCTCGACAACATACGATAACACTCGACAACACTCGTTTGCCGAGTGTCGAGTGTCACTACCACGAAAAACGCTTTTGTAAATTTCCGGCAACGACAAAGCCGAAACCAACCAGATACAATACATTTTCCGTCCACATATATAAACATAAACGGCCTAAACATCACTAAACAGCCCTAAAACCACTGAACTAGTCAAAACAATAATGCAAAAACCACAAATTTCAATCCTATAACAGCCCTCGCGACGGCGGCTCGCGGCGCCAGCCGGTTTACCCCGACCGTTCCTATATCAAACAATTTTGAAAGTGTATGCACAAGACCAGAAAACAACATGCATGGCCCGAAAATATTGTCTAAAGCAACGTTAAAGCCGTACCTCAATGCCGATGGGTGCTGCAGTCGGTGGGAGTTTCGATGATTGTCGCTGCGCGTCTGTTTGCGTCCCAACCGTTGTCTGTGCGTTTCTGTGATTTTGGAGAGTTGACACGGTATGTAGGACTAGACTAAATTTGTGTGAAGCGGGAAGTGACGGTCGAGAGAACTTTAACTTTAAACCCTAAAGTTCGAGCTCTTGTGTCACGTGTCAGTCTTCGAGGGTCGAGGGTCCAGACAAATTGTCAGATTCCGGGTCGAAGTCGAGGGTTTGTCGGATTCCGGATCGAGAGTCGAGGTTCGTGTGATGTGTTGGTCGAGCTTCGAGTGTTCGTGTGACATGTTGGTCGAGCTTCGAGTGTTCGTGTGACGTCTTGACCGATCTTCGAGTGTTTGTCTGACGTGTGGATGGAGCTTCGAGTGTTCGTGTGACGTGTTAGTCTCGCTTCGAGTGTTCGGGTTACGTGTTGATCGAGCTTCGCGTGTTTGTGTTCAATATGATCGAGCTTCGAGGGTTCGTGTGACGTGTTGATCGAGCTTCGGGGGTTCGTGTTACGTGTTGATCGAGCTTCGCTCATTTAAGTCGTATTTCGCGTGTCGTGTTGATCGAGCGTCAAGTTTTACCGTCGAGTGTCGTCTAGCGTTTCGGCCGAACACTTGTTTTCATTTTCTGTCCCTTTAATATATGTCGAGCGTCGAGTTTCATCCGTCGAATGGCGTCGAGCGTTTGGACAGAACACTCATTTCTTCGAGATTTTGAATCAGATTCGAAATGATTTTTCAGTTGAACGTCAGGTAAGATTATTTAGTTTAACAACAACGCACATAAAGATGTGTTTAATACAATAATATTGCTTTACAGTGACAAAATCCAACACCCAAAATATATTAATTTCAAAAGCTTAGGATTTGTTATAAAAAAAAGAGACAATGTTGCAAACATCAACATTTGGTATACATCATCCCTTGTCATGCAGCCGAACTGGGTTTCGGCAAGTTTGACGATTGTGCCCGGAACTTCCACAACGCCCGCAAGATCGAGAGGAGCTAGACTCACCGACAGAAGGGATTCGATTCCTCCGAGGACGACCGGCTGGTCTCCTCATGACTGGCGGGAGAACCACTCTACTGCGAACCTCCTCAGGAACCACCCAATCCTCACTAACTCCAACAGGAACTACTGGGAGAGCATATGCATGTAGTAATGTTTCAGTGGTATACCAATGGGCACAGTAATCATGGCACGTAAGTAGATTCATACGTTTGCATACCGCTAATACATGTGCACACGGAAGCTGGTCAAGATCAAACACCCGGCACGTGCATGTACGCGCGTGCATGTCAACTATGCAAACACGGTCATTGCCTCTAACCTCATGCATAGTAAGAGATATACCACTAACCCTCATACGATCTCTTTCTTTTAAACGCTCCTCCATCAACTTGTTTGCCCAGGGTGAGAGATGTGATTCTGAGTTAGCAAATAGCTGTCGACGCTCATAGAACCATTTTCTGCAAGTTGGTCTGAAAATAATCAGCTAACAACGTCACCGGAAGAAATCGATGGTGTCGCAAATAGCTGTTCATCGACTCAGCTATATTTGTTGTCATTATGTTATACCGCTGACCATGAAACTGTGAACGTGCCCATTTCTCGACTCCGATCTCTCGAAGATAAGTTGCTGCTGCTGGCATATGGGATTCAATTTGTCGCATATGATAGTTAAAATCAGCACAATGATATGTCCTTGCAGCGCGGTAGTACAATTCCAACAAAGTCTTGTCCTTGAACGTTGCCTTCAAGTTACCCTTGAGATGATGAGTGCACAATCCATGCAGTGCATGAGGAAAAACTGCTACCACAACGCGTTCAATACTACGATGACGGTCAGAAATGAAGACAAGATCTCGAACATTTTGTACAACATGATCACGCAACTGTCTCATGAACCAATTCCACGAGTCATCATTTTCAGAATGCCCTATTCCAAATGCCAAGGGGTATATTTGGTTATTACCATCCATACAAGAAGCCAAAAACATTGTACCCCTATATTTCCCTTTTAAAAAAGAACCATCAACTGCAATAACTGGTCTAATTGACGATGCAAATCTAGCAATCGAGGCCCCCATACTCATGAAAAAGTATCTGAAATGGTTCTCCTCATCAGTTTCTAACGACGTTTTGGTCCCCGTGTTTGCTTTCTCAATCATGTACATGTACTGAGGGAGTAGTGTGAATGATTCATCATGAGATCCGTGAAGTTCTTGCAAAGCTACCTCCTTTGCCCTCCATGCCTTATTGTACGTGATATTAACACCCAATGACTCCTGAACATCGGACATAATATCCTTTAGACGATATATTCTCGATGCCTCAACGAATTTGCTCTTAATATGTTTGCCAATGACATGTGCAGTTGCCTGTTTATGAACTGGGTGAAGTCCGGCTCCGGAGCACGTGTGGTGGTTCTTATACGTTTTCACTTGGAAGAAATGTGAATCGGCCACCTTTATGGCACGTAAACGCCATTTACAAGATTCAGCACGACATACAACCTCAAATCTTGTGGCGTTGGAGTTCCTCACCTTGAATTGAAAGTTTCATCTTAATGCCAACATCGCTAACTTCTCTCGAAGCTCTGTTTTGCTGTTAAACATCTGTCCAACCCTAACCTCAATCTCGTCAACTACAAACGATGAGGCATCATCGCCAACTGTGGAGGGTGGATGCACGATAGGCGGCATCCACCTGAATGTATTAGCCTGAGAGCTGTCATTATTCAACATCGGATCTTCCTGATGTCCATATACTGGACGAGTAGGTGTGGAGTGAATTGGAGGAGGCACGGTAGGTGTGGAGTGAATTGGAGGAGGCACGGTAGGTGTGGAGTGAATTGGAGAAGGCACGGTAAACGGCTCATCCTGGTTCACATCATTCAAGATCTCCCGTTCTCCCTCATTATCGAAATGTGGACCGGCTACATTGTGCCCATCAACAACAAAATCATCCAATCCCTCAACATCATTCTCAATATGAACCGTGTAATCATTATTGTCATCGTCAACATGCACACTAACATCATCACCACCATTATCAGTATCTTCGCAATATTCATTGCCACCATCGTCATCATTAACATCATCAATATTACTTAGACTCTCAAACTCTCTAATGCTGTCAAGATGACGTACCAATCTCGATGGCATCGATGGAGGCACTCCTTCTTCATTTTCAAATAACACCCCTACCCCAAATGACTCATGCCCTGCATGCCCTGAACACTGCTCAAACTCAACGCCAACATCGTCATTCAATTCTGGTTGTCCACAAACAGGAGTAGACTCACTTAATTGGTTGCTCCCACTTGTTGAACGAAACAAAGAGGGATGAGAAGATCCTTCTCGCCTACGTATTGCATCGGATCCTGACCCTGACCTCTGTCTTTGCTTCTCCCTATCTTCAACTTTAACAACTAATGGTGTATATGATTGTTGGTCCTCCAAACAATGTTGTATGAAAAAACAAACATCGTCGTCAGTCTCAATACGAATCGGCATTGGAAGAACACCCTTACAAGCAAATTGAACCTCTAAACTCATTCTTTTCTTACGAAGATCCCAACCCATTTTAGTACTAATACAGTCAACCAACTCGTTATAAGTAGCACACCTACGAATTATCAATAGCTTCCCCGTCCCACCGGCATACAAATAACTACCGTTCTCTTGCACAGTCCAAGAACCATTGTATACAATGAGTATGCGTAAAGTTTTCAGTTCCTGCATGATTGAGACATATCATATCATCATATAAGATCCGTGGACAAAAAATAATTACGAAATAGCTTGCAAAAGTGGAAAAAACGAGCGTTCTGCCAAAACGCTCGACGACGCTCGACAAACACACTCGACACTCGACATATGTGACACGACACTCGAACTCGACTAAATTTTGCATCCGACACTCGTCAACTTGTACACTCGACGTGCTTACTCGAAAGCTCGACAAAATAATCTCGACGACTCTCGAAACACTCGACTTGCATGGTTAGAGACATCTACAGATCGGTTTCCCCGCGTCCGATACTCGACTCTCGACACGCGACACACGAACTTTCGCCGACGTCGTCAATCCACAAGACCCTCAACGACACTCGAACCCGCGACACTCGAACCTAGAATCGACGCAATACCTAGACACTCGACACCACCATCCGAATTGTCGAGATTCTGTCCGACAGAACTTCTCGACACTCGACGACACTCGACTACACTCGACGACACTTGACGACACTCGACGACACTCGACGACAGTCGTCTTCTTCGACCTTCGAATGCAAAAACCCATTTTTGCACACCGACAGTCAATTTCCAGCATTTTTTCACACAGACGGCACTATCTCTACCCTTAGTTCACATACATAACCCATTTTTAAGCTATATAATGCGGTTGTCAGTTACCAAAGCAATCAATAACGAAAACACTACACATACATTAAATTTTCATGCCATTACAGAGAGATTAAGGAAAGTTGTTCTTACGCGTTTTACTTACTGCTTCAGATGTTGAGGTTGTTTCGGGACAGTGAAGTGAAGTGATTCGAGCTATTACTGGTTTTCATTGTTCTTTGTTTTACTTTACTATCTTTCTTCAAATTCGTCCAAGGATATGAGATAACATACGTTTGGGAATTTATTATAGTATAAGGGTATTTTTGTCTTTTAGACATAAAAGTGTCTATAGGATGAAAAAATTTCAGAACCTGTCCATTTTTCAAACAGGCCCCCTAAATTTATCTATTTTCTCAATTTTTCCAAAAAAAGTACCCTCGTCTTGTCCCACTCCAATATAAAGTGAATTGATCAGAAAAGAAGGAAGCAAGAAAAAGAGGAAAAGCCTGCTGCATACTCATCAATCAGTTCAGTGCCAGCAAATACCGTTTAGATCAAAGGTTTCTTCTTCGAAAGACCACCCTGGTCTTCCACTTCCCAACATGTCAAAGTAATGATCATATCATCTATGCTGTTTGTATTAAGTGAAATTTACCCTTGCGGTTTCACAAATTTTAGATACATACCACAACATTTTACAACCTTAAATTCAGGTGTGAAGTGAAGCAGTGTAAAAAGTTAAGTGTATAGTAGTGTAAAATGTTCGATATACTTTTTTCCTTTTGAATTATGAACCTATTTTTATAAAATTTTATAAATTTATTCATAAATAATAAATTATAAAAATTAAATATGTAGAAATAATTATAACAAAATATTATTATTTTTAAAAATAATTTGTAATGCAAACATATACCTAAAATCATAAATTTATTATAAAAAAATTAACTCAAAATGCCATGAAATACTTATTGTCACATTAAATATGTGTCTATATAAGCTTCATAAATTTTAGAATTTTTAGTTAGATATTAATTTTATTAAAAATTAGAACTAAGTGATGTTATTACATGATTCTAAAACGTCAAGATAGGGTTGACAATGGGGCAGGGCAAGTCTGGGGTAATAAGTGTCCGTCCTCACTTTGTTGAACTTTTTTTTTTTTTTTGTGCTGCCCTGCGCTATTACCCCAAAATAGAGTGAGGCGAGGGAGGGCAACATTGGAAAGACTAGATCCGGACTCGTCCCGGTTGGACCAAAAATTCAGGTTTTATTAAAGTATTTAATCTAAAGTAAAAAATATAGATATACTTATAACCATTATTTAAAAACTATAAAAAAATTATATTAAATCTACTTCATTAAAAAAAATTGATCATTTGATGAAATAGAGGCAGTGGCAATAAGCCAATGCAGGCAGAGAAAAGGGAAGAGTTGTTGCAAGGAAGCCATGAAAGAATAGATCATATGAAGTGATTTTGTATGTGAAGGAAGTGCCTATGCAGCTTCTATTTAAAGAAAAAGTCGCAAAGACTAAATATTTTATATATCTATGTTGCGGACTATTGAGGGTTTATTTCATGACTAAGGGTGTGTTTGGAATTGTTGTACAGTGAAAAATTGCCATAAAAAGGTATTATAGGAAGAATTAGCCGTTAGCTATGTTGTTTCAAAAAGTTTAAGGTGTTTGATAAATTAACTTTTTAAAATTGTTGTGCTATAAAAAAGCTATAGATATATGTTTGGTAAACTTAATTTTCAAAATCTCAATTTCAATAAAATTCCTAAAATATCCATAATTTTGATAAAAAATAATTATTATAATATTAAATAAATTTAAAAATAAAATAATAAAATTATTTTGTAAATATTAAAAAAGAATAAATAAATAATTAAGTATATGTAAGAATTTATTATTAAAAATAATAAAAAATAGAAAATAAATTATTGTCGAAGTTTTTGTCACCGGCCGCCAATTGTCTAGTGACATGATCCGATGTTTAAGGTTACGGTACCTGAAACTTCAAATGCCTGACTCGGCTGATTTTTGGCTAAAATGAAGAAACTGTTACCTAATTTGTACACAATAGCTTTCAGCGAATCTCCTGGATGTGGCAGTGTCGATCCACTCATCGGTCTACAATGACAAACAGGGATACTGCTGCAGAAGGTGGCCAAGGACGTTCTATTCTCCCGTAACAAGTCTAATTTTTTAAAAAATAATTACAAAATATATTTAATTTTCTTATTAATTAATCAATTTTTTTAACAGTTTAATAGTTAGGGGTATTTTTAGATTTATATTAAATTATAAAGATTATTTTAGTATTTTAGTTTATCCAAATTTTAGCTTTTCAAAATTAAATTTTTAAAAGTTATCTTCTATCTACTTTTATAATCTAATACAAAAATAGATTCTAAGTATCTACTTCTTAAATAATCAATTTATAAAATATTTATCACATATCAAAATAGTTATAACCGAATCCAAAAATTACTGTATATCAGTAACCCAAGCGCACTCCAAATCTGCTCTACATCAACAATCCTACGTTAGCAATCATTGCTGATTTGACATCTCGTACATGATAGTTACTGATTTATTATTTCCCACGGGGTGCTGCATGGTGCAGCAGAGGTATCGCAGATGCTCTCATGTTTTATGCGTAGAATTCAATTTTTCAAATCACATAAACTTGACCTTGCATTGATGATGGAATTGACTCCTCGACATAATTTATAATAATTAGAGTAGTCTTTAATAAAATTAGTCATTTTTTGGTTGTTGTTTAATGTTTCTAGAAACATGTCAATTTCAATAATTCCTTTCAACTTTTATCTAAGGATTGAAATGGCCTTATCCCCGATTATAGCTAAGAAAAGAAATTAAGGCCAAATGAGTATGTGATATTATGATTAGACATATAAATAATGCGATAAATCTGTGTTATTTAATAAAACTTTGGTAATTAAACATTAAACTTAATTTTACCCATAAGTATATGTGGTCTAAAGTGATATGCAACATAGTCTGTGTATTGTCGAGCTCATGGATGCAATGGTTTCCTGACTTAAATGATCGCACGACCCATTTAATAAAAGAAATCCTCAGAAATCTGAAAATGTTGACAGAGTGATTACAATTTTTGTACGTTAGAAATTTGGGGATGTGGACATGGATTAATATAGTATATTATTTTTTGAACTATTGATGACCTTTATCGACATTATTAATGGCTTTTAAGTTATTATATTATATAGAGTGTAAAATAGGTTTACCTATATCTATTTAAATCCATACAATCTGATGGTGCAAAACATTATTAGCTAGATAAAATAGAATAAAATAATAATAATAATAAACACATTCAACGAAATAATGTCCTATAGAAAAAATTAAAAGGAGCAAAAACTCCTTCTATAGATGATTAATATGAGCTATATGTATAATTGAAAATTTGAAATGTTAATTTATTTAAGGAATTGAAATTGAAATCATGAAAATCCAAAGCATCATCCAAAAAAAAAATGTCACACCCTAAATCCTGAGGATTTGGATTGCAACTACAAACATTCATGCAAAACAATAACTTGAAAGTCTATAACAAAAGTATTAACTATATTTCAAAAAACAAAGTTCTCAATTTGTCAACCACATTATAGGATTATTTATTAATACAATGGTAATAAAAAAAGAAACAGCAATGATTAACACCAAAACAATGACGCTGTCGCGGGCTAATGGTTGGCTAGAGAACTCCATCATCGCTACGCCAAAAATTCCATAGTTTGAACAAAAATCAATCACCTGAGGCACACATTAGGCTAATGAGTAGAAACAGGAAAGATCTAATATAGAGTAGAATTATTGTCTATTACTTATCATGCAAGCAACGAATTTCTTGTTATAGAAGTCAAACCAACAGTTTTCAAACCACAGGGGTTGCGCTCCTGTGCAAAAGAAATTGCGCGCCTGCACAAGGCCTCTGTTTCAATGCATATTTCAAATTAAGAGTTGCGCTCCTACGCCATATAGGTTGCGCGCCTGCACAAAGTCTATGTTTCAATGCATATTTTGGCACGTTCCAAGGTTTGATCTTTTTCAGCAGCATAAAGTCTTATTACTTCACTTTCTCACTCATTGTTCATATAACACGATTAAAAATTTCTTCTTGTTGTTAATATTGTCTGTAAAGTGAGCATGTTGAAGCCCAATTCATATATATTATTTCTTCTCTTTCCCTTTCTTTTTCCTTATTTTGCCCAATTACTAGTTAATATGTTTTTATATACTCTATTCATACATATTTCATAAATGTGAGAAAAAAAAACCAAACTAGAAAATTGTTTTTCAATTTAGAAAAATTCTAATGTCTTTTAATAACTTAGTCAAATTCAACCTCCAATACTAAATAAACCTTTTCTTATAAGTTGCTGTGCTTACATATGAAGTTAGCTCGCTGCCGATCACGATTTAATTAAAAAAAATGGAGATACCAAATTGGGAAACGTAACACTCATCCAACTACTTACTGTGACACGTTTTAACTTACTTGACAATCCAATACAAAAAAAACGTTGGTGTTATATTATTCCAAAAGCAGGGTTGAAATATTCGAAGTCGAAGGGCGGGCCATCGAATGACGGGCTTGTAATGCAAGAGAATCTCTTTGCGTATCCAAAACAGGAGAAGAAATAGGCATGTGCAATTGCAAATTTCTTTTATATATTTTCCTACTCCTTCAGATCATTTTTGCGTCTTTGTTTATGTCATTATATAATTCTTTACCATTGATGTGATTATTTTAGGCATTATTTTACTTTGGATTGGGAACATTATTCTTCTTTGTTTATTAGAACCGTCAGTGCTGCTCATGTGGCGATGATGGTAGATTTTGATTGATGACTTAGGCCAAGCAGCTGTGTTAATGCCCTCTCCTACCCTAAACAAAACAAAATACCCTTGTCTTGTCCCCACTCCAACATAAAAGTGAATTGATCAAAAACGGAGGAAGCAAGAAAGAGAGGAAAAGCCTACTGCATAATCATCAATCAGTTCAGTGCCAGCAAATATCATTCAGACCCGAGGTGTCTTCTTCCAAAGAACACCCTGGACTTCCACTTCCCCACCTGTCAAAGTAATAATCATATCTTTTATATATTTAAGTGTAGAAGGTATATTATATTGTTTGGTGCGTGATTAGTTACAGAGAGTTAAAGAGAAAGGTAAAAGAGACGTGGGGGACCATAGAAGAAAGAAAGAAGTAAAGAGAGTCAAAGTAGTAAGAGAGGCAGCGACAGCATAAACGAGACGCAGAAAGGAATGAGGATGAATATATATCGGTGTACCATTCGCAAAGAGAGGGGCCATCTATATAGAAGTGATTGCCGCCCTTACATGTAATTGGAGTGTGACAGTTTATGGCCATGATTACAACAAGTGGATGGCCCTGATCTATTGGGGTGAAAATATCTAACTTTTACAACAATATCATTTATGATGTTTGTATTACAATTTACCCTTGCGGTTTCAGAAATTTTAGATCTATACCACCACATTTTCCAACCTTAAATTCAGGTGTGAAATGTTATGAAGCAGTGTACAGAATGTTGCTTTTGAATTATGACAATTTTTATAAAATTATATCAATTTATTTATAAATAATAGACTATAAAAATTTTATTCAAAAATGTATAAATAATCGTACCAAAACATCATTATTTTTAAAAATAATCTGCAATACAAACATAAACCCAAAATTATAAATGGCATAATATCAAAAACTCCCCTCGAGTTTTGCTCTAGTGTTAACCGAAGAACGAATAAGCATTATTTTACTTTGGATTGGGAACATTATTCTTCTTTGTTTATTAGAACCGTCAGTGCTGCTCATGTGGCAATGATGGTAGATGTTGATTGATGACTTAGGCCAAGCAGCTGTGTGATTGCCCTCTCCTACCCTAAACAAAACAAACTACCCTTGTCTTGTCCCCACTCCAACATAAAAGTGAATTGATCAAAAACGGAGGAGGAAGCAAGAAAGAAAGGAAAAGCCTACTGCATAATCATTAATCAGTTCAGTGCCAGCAAATATCATTCAGACCAGAGGTGTCTTCTTCCAAAAGAAGAAGTTTTATAACTGGAACGATTTTTTTATTAACGTGAGCAAGCTTGAATGATTACAGAAAGTTTGAGTCATGTTATATATATTGTCTATTATCTAACTAACAAGATAAGAAAAAATCTATTTAAAGAAGATACGATGCTCTGTTACAGGCTGTTGCAAAATAATAGACTTCTGTTGTAACCGAATGATCAGCTTATATTAACTACTTTGACCGATGATTGAGCTGAACTTGAATTTATCTAACCACCCAAATATATTCTTCCTTGATACGATGAGAGATTACTGTCAGCCTTATAACTCCTAACAACCTTATCACTCCAAAGTAATCTCAGATTGCTCTTTCGGACAATTGGATGAGCTAGGATTGTTAATATCTCCCTGCAAACAAAGCCGAGGTTGGAGGCGAAGTTTGGGACGATAAAGAGCAAGAGTAGCTTTTGACATAGGTTTAGTAAAAATGTCAGCTACCTGAGATGAAGTAGGAATATATTTAGTGATTAGAAAACCAAGTGCAACCCTCTCACGGACAAAGTGATAATCAAGCTCAATGTGCTTGCTTCTTGCATGGAAAACGGGATTGACAGTCATATGTAAAGCACTGATATTGTCACAGAACAGTACTGGAGTGTGAGGCTGTGGAACTTGAAGATCTTTCAAAATATAAGTTAACCATGTAACCTCAGCTGCAGTGTGCGCCATAGCTCGATACTCCGCTTCAGTGCTAGAGCGAGAAACAGTATGTTGCTTCTTGGCACACCAGGAGATTGGATTCCGACCAAGGAAAGTACAGTAACCTGTTGTAGAACGCCGAGTGATAGGGCAGCCAGCCCAATCCGAATCTGAAAAAGCACAAAGGTCAAGAGCAGTGTTTGAAGTAAGATGCAGACCAAGGGTTCGTGTCCCTTTGACATAACGCAGAATACGTTTAGCCATCTTAAGATGAGCGTGAGTAGGAGAATGCATAAATTGAGAGACGAAGTTGACACTATAGGCTAAGTCAGGCCGAGTCAAAGTAAGGTACTGTAAAGCACCAACAATGGCACGATAGGAAGTCGAATCGGCAAGGAGAATCTGATTGTGAGGGCCTTTCGTCTTGGCTTCAAGTGGTGTGCTCATAGGTTTGCAATCAACCATTTCTGCTCGTTCAAGAATGGTGAGAGCATAGTGAGATTGGGACAAATGCAAGCCATCTGGAGTTGTAGAGACCTCGATGCCAAGAAAATGATGGAGCGGACCAAGATCCTTCATGGCAAACTCGGTATGCAACAACTGAATGAAGGAGGACAGTAGTTGAGAATTAGAACCTGTGAGAAGCATGTCATCAACGTATAGTAAGAGAATTAGGGATCCAGATGAACAATGAAAAACAAACAAGGATGGATCTGCAAGACTACAACGAAAACCATATTTTAAAAGAAAAGTACTAAAGCGATCAAACCAGGCACGAGGTGCTTGTTTCAAACCGTAAAGTGCTCGTTGAAGTTTGCAAATGTGGTTGGGAAAGTTTGTGTCAACCATGCCCGGGGGCTGTTCCATATAAATATCCTCAGTAAGAACACCATGAAGGAAAGCATTTTTAACATCAAGTTGCCGAATGTCCCAATGATGAACTAAAGCAAGGCTGAGTACAAGACGAATAGTACCAGGCTTTATAACAGGTGAAAAAGTATCAGTGTAATCGACACCATCAATTTGGTGATATCCCTTGGCAACGAGACGTGCTTTTAGTTGATCAAGAGAACCATCTGGCTTCAATTTTGGTTTGAAAACCCATTTACATCCTATTACATGCATGGAGGAGTCACGTGGCACTAATCGCCAGGTCTGATTTTGATGAAGAGCTTGCATTTCTTCGTCCATGGCACATTTCCAACCATCATGCCTAAGGGCTGATTTGATGGATTTGGGAATGTGAGGAATGTCTGAACCAGTGGCCAAGAGTGCATATTTAGGATTGGGTTTGTAGATGCCATCTTGTGAGCGAGTAACCATAGAATGATGATGAGCTGGGACAGAAGCAGATAAGTCAGACGCATCAATGGAGGATGCTGACAAGGGTTCTTCGACGCAATTATCAGGTTCAGTAGAAGATAAGACAGGTGGATCAGGTCGAGCTAGAATTTGAGAGTCAATAATGGTTGTTGGATGAGAAGATGATGTATCAGCTGTATCACTACTGATGAGAACTGGATCTTGTACTGGTTCGAGTTGCTCATATGTGGAGTCAGAAGTGGACGTTGTGAAGGAAGGTGTTGCATTTGGGGCAGCTGCTGACATTGTAGATTGCTGCAATGAAGACAGTGGAAGAGGAGGATCGGCGGTCATGGACTCCTGCAAGGGTGAGTTAGTATTAGCAAAAGGAAGAACAGTCCAGGAGTCAAAAATACTTACCCAATTCGTATTTGAGGAAGGGATCGTATCAGTGGCACATTTCTTGAATGGAAATTCTCGTTCATCAAATACTACATGCCTAGAGACAATGATTTTCTGTGTAGATGGGTGAAAGCATTTATAACCTTTATGTTGATCACTGTAGCCAATAAAAACACATGGAATAGTTTTGGAGTCAAATTTATTGCTGCGAGTGTCCCATGTGTATGGGAAACATTTTGAGCCAAAGACTCGAAGGAAAGAATATTTGGGTTGAGCTCCATGCAACTTGAAGTAAGGTGTTTCAAAATCAAGTGCAGTGGATGGTAAGCGATTAATTAAAAAAACAGCAGTTGCAAATGCTTCAACCCACAAGTATAAAGGACCGTGACAATGAAATAACATAGCCATACCTAACTCTCGAATGATACGATGACGACGCTCAACCATACCTGTTTGTTCTGGAGTGTATGGGCAAGAGACTTGATGAACAATGCCCTGTGCTTGGAAATGGGGATTGAGCTTAGAATTAATAAATTCACCACCTCCATCGGAGTGAAATATTTGAATTTTTTTGTTAAATTGCCTTTCAACATATTTTTCAAAAGCCAAGTAAGCATCAAAAAAATCAGATTTCGCTCGTAGAGGAATAAGCCAAGTATAACGTGAGAAATCATCAACAATGCAAGCATAATAGCGAAATTTACCAAGTGATAAAACAGGTGATGGCCCCCATAAGTCACAATGTATCTTATTGAAAATAGATGAACTAATATTGTCAGAAGATGAAAAAGGTAATCTACTAAGTTTAGCTAATTGACAACTGTTACAAAGTGACTGTGTCTTATTTGATCCTTGAACATCAATCAAACCCTTTTGTTGTAACAACCAAAGAGTGAACACTTGAGGATGTCCTAGTCGTTGATGCCATAGGTCGGCAGTGCCTGATTTGAATCTACTAGAAAAAAATAACTGGTGTGGACTGGAAATAACATATAGATCACCCTTGCGTTGTCCTGTCATCACTTTGTGACCTGTCTCCCTTTCCTTAACACAGAAACCCACATTAGAAAATTCACAATTAATAGGATAATTATCTGTAAGTTGACCAACAGATAGCAAATTCCTTTTAAGCTTAGGCACATGTAAAACATCATTTAAGAACAAGGTTTCAGTACCATTGATAAGTCGAGTATCACCTATAGATTGAATTTCTAATAGATTGCCATTTCCTATCAGTACTGAATCATTTCCAAAATAAGGACGTTTATTTTTCAGCATATTAGAGTTACCTGTCATGTGCTAAGATGCTCCAGTGTCAGCAGTCCATTCAGAATCATACACAGTGTTATCAAGAGTGAGTGCAGCCAATGCTTTTGGAATTTCATCTGCTGTTGGCGTGTACTTACCTAAATGCCAGCATATTTTGGCTATATGTCCGACGACTCCACAGATTTGGCAAGTGTCATTTCGATACAACTCTCTTTCTTCTGGGGTCATTCTTCGTTGTCCCGGTGGAGCTGGTTTGCGAGCTCTGAGATCTTGCCGATTGTTGTTTTGATTTGTGTTTCCATGGTTCCAAATTCTTTGATTGCTGAAATCCTGATTGTGTACTTGAAATCCTTGACCATTTGAGTTGAAGCTATTTTGACTCTTACGATTAGTGAAGCCTGAGTTGTGTTTTTGTCCATAGAAGGCCAATTGGGGAGTTGGTGTTTGAGTGGTGAACCAATTTTGTCTCTGCTCATACCCTTGCAGCAGAGAGACCAATTCGGTATAGGATGGTCGAGGTGGCTTCAACATGGTTGTGGTGAAGGATTCATATTTTAGCCCTAAGCTGGTGAGTAAGGAAAATACCTTCTCTTTGTCAGACACAGGACTTCCTATTGCGACAAGACTGTCACAGATGCTTTTGAACTTTTGAATGTGTTCAGCGATGGTGTTGCTGTCATTTTTACAGAGATATGTGAGCTGTTGGCGTAAATTGAACTCCCTTTCTTGAGAATCTTGAGCATATGCCTCTTTTAGAGCATCCCAGACCGCTTTTGATGTATCTTGGCCTATGACGAGACCAAGTGCTTCTTCTGAAAGTGTTCCAATCAACCATCCACGAAGCAGCCGATCTGATTTTCTCCATTCAGCTGTCTTGTTGTTTGTTGGTGTAGTCTCATTTGGTGTTGTTGAATCTTTGGCTTGGTCAGTTGTTTCTTCAGCGAGATGGTCGATCAGATCTTGGCTTTCAGCAAGTGCCAAGACTTGTTCTCTCCATAACGGGTAGTTGTCTGGTTTGAGTTTTAGAGTAATGAAGTTGTTGACATTGTGTGAAAGAGAACTCATTATGATTTAATTTTTTTTTTCTCGTCGCTGCTCACTCGAGCTCTGATACCAAGAAGAAGTTTGATAATTGGAACGATTTTTTTTATTAACGTGAGCAAGCTTGAATGATTACAGAAAGTTTGAGTCATGCTATATATATTGTCTATTATCTAACTAACAAGATAAGAAAAAATCTATTTAAAGAAGATACGATGCTCTGTTACAGACTGTTGCAAAATAATAGACTTCTGTTGTAACCGAATGATCAGCTTATATTAACTACTTTGACCGATGATTGAGCTGAACTTGAATTTATCCAACCACCCAAATATATTCTTCCTTGATACGATGAGAGATTACTGTCAGCCTTATAACTCCTAACAACCTTATCACTCCAAAGTAATCTCAGACTGCTCTTTCGGACAATTAAATGAGCTAGGATTGTTAATACCAAAACCACCCTGGACTTCCACTTCCCGACCTGTCAAATTAATAATCATATCTTTTATATATTTAACTGTAGCCGAATAACATACACAAAATAAATAAAGTCCGCTATATAATGCTTATTTCAATCTAGAATTCATCAAAATTTCTGTGAGGATCGTTAAACACGATAGCAAAAAGTAAGTACTTTACTTACTACATTACACACACTTGATTGGATGATTCATTGAGAGTTAATGCTTGTCCCAAATCCTATAAAAATTTATGGAAATCATTCAAACACATATAACATTCCTCATTTAAATTATCAAGACAACAGGAGGTCATAGGCCCCTCGGAAACGCCTAGTGTAGTACACCATCGTATTCTGTCCAACAGTTCCTTAAATTAAGCAACTTGACTTTAGAAATTTATAAAAGTCTCGTCAATGATCAAATCAATACAAAAATTTTCAGTCTGGTATAAGACATATATAAGATTAATCCCTCCAAAAATATTAGCTTTTTGTTGATTTTAGGTCAATCAAAAGCAATTTGTTTCGATTACTCTGTTCTGAAAATTGAAATTCTCAGTTTTTCAACTAGGAAAGGTTAGAGGCATTTCTAGGTATCAAAAGAAATTGAGAAAAATAAACAAATAATTCATCTTCAGCTAGTTTTGTATGTTTCTGAAAATTCAAACACCCAACAGAGTACAAATTCAAATGATTTTCTCAGGAGACAAAATCGAAACAGAATGCTAGGCTATTGAGAAAATTGTAAAAATGAAACTACATGAGACTTGATGACCTCTTGAACCGTCTGGAGAGCGAAACTCGAAGACAAACCTTCTTGCAATTACAGAAGAGTTGAAGAAAGACGGCTTAAAAACTTCCTCAAAACGTCAATTTGTTCCAAACATTGAAACCCAGAAACTCCATCAACTTGATATTTGAAGTTACAAAAGAGTTGAAGAAAGATGGCTTACTAGGAACTGAAATAGTGGAGTTGAAGAGAGAGGGCGTTCGAGAAGATAAATAGTGGCAGAGGTTGTTGGCGAAGGCGTGACGACCTTAGGCTAACAGTGATCGCTTGAGGAGGAGGCTGACAGAAAAGTAGAGGATGAAGAGTGGAATTATTTTTGGAAGAGAGGTCGATTTTGAGGATGAGGTGGAAGTGGAACCGTCGAAGAGAGGCGAGTTTAGTTTGGAAAAGTAGAGGTTGTGTGGAAGAGTGGAGAGAAAATGAAAAGTGAAATTTTTTTTTGAATTTTGAATATTTGATTTACGGTTTTTAGTTTTTAATTAAGCCTTAGTAATTTATTTGTTTAATTTGTTTTAATTTAATATTTGGTTTAGCCTTAGGTGTAGCTCTTTATGTTACATAATAACTCTGTTTTTTTTTAATAAGAAAAAATAATAATATTAAACAAATATTATACAATTCTGTGTTGGTTTTATTCAGAATTATGACAATTCTAATTTGTGAAACCCAAAACTATTAATAGAGGACCCATTCGATTCTAGTTTCGTTGTTCCAAGGCCCGGTGCCATCCCTACTTGACAAGGGTAAAATGAAAATTTACACCAAAATATAACATTTCAATTGATTGAAAATATCTAAAATTAATTAATAAAAATTTTAAAAAAATTCCAAAGCACCGCTAGCATTGCAATTCCCACTGCTACCGCAACCCGCATACAAAAAATCCAACCACACACCGCTATCACCACCACCCGAAAACCCAGCCCAACACCACTGCCATCGCCGCCCAATTATCTGAAACTTCAAGTAATGAGGCCATAGACAACAATCAGAGCAATCAGAGGGAAGCCCATTACCTGACTCCTACTTCCATCATTTTCTAATGCCAAATTCTGAAGGGCCAACAGCTGCTTTCTCTTTGCACATTTGTATTAGTAAATTCAAGAAACTCAATAAGAGGTCCTTCGGTCCTGCTCTTCCGTTCCGAATAACAATGACATAAATTATAAATATGGCAGCAATTGCTAAATAACAAGCTTAAAACCAAAATCTCAAGAAATTAGCAAATACGACACGGGTTTTTATATTGCTATTCTCATGAGCGCGAGCGGAAGCGCTTCCTGTAACGACCCATCCCCCGCCCGATCTCTCCCGGGCGCCCACGGGCCCCCTGCCGAGCCACCGGGCCACAGGTACATGGTCTCACACTACTCACTTCGAACTGGAATGACCTTTGGGGTCTTGGGTTCGAGTAGGGGAGGCGTCACTGGGTGTAGATACCCAGTGGACAAAACCGTGCGGGCCAATGGGCTTAGAGCGGACAATACCTTGGAGTGTGAGACCATGTACCTGTGGCCCGGTGGCTCGGCAGGGAGCCCATGTGCGCCCGGGAGAGATCGGGCGGGGAAGGGTCGTTGCATAAAAAAAGGCGCCTTTTTATGAAACGACCCTTCCCCCGCCCGATCTCTCCCGGACGCACACGGACCCCCTACCGAGCCATCGGGTCACAGGTACATGGCCGCACACTCTAAGGTATTGTCCGCTCTAGGCCCACTGGCCCGCACGGTTTTGTCCACTGGGTATCTACACCCAGTGACGCCTCCCCCACTCGAACCCAAGACCCCAAAGGTCATTCAAGTTCGAAGTGAGTACCATTCGGCCCCAGAGCGGACAATACCTTAGAGTGTGCGGCCATGTACCTGTGACCCGGTGGCTCGGTAGGGGGTCCGTGTGCGCCCGGGAGAGATCGGACGGGGGAAGGGTCGTTTCACTTCCTTTCTCGACTTCTTGCTCAAACAGCTTTGCACCTCAATTAGCTTCACTCATCGGAGGTGCTTGTGGATGCTTCACTAGCGCTGGAACCGAGCCACCTTCAACACAACAGTTCACAACCTCCTCTACGACCAAAAACACAAACTATTACACCGAATCAACAGCCAAGCCATAAACAACACTAGAAAATAGGTTTTAATGGGGTTAGAGAAAATGGGTTCTCGATGATGCAATGAGAGTTATTCGAGTTGGGAGGTGATGGAGATGGCGGAAGAGATTTTGGGCGAGAAGCAATCGTTTAGCTTTACTAAAACATTAATTTTATTTTATTTGAAATATTATATTAATTAGACATACGAGGGTAGAAAACACTTTTCATATTTTCTTAGGGTTAGAAACTATCGATTGATGGATGTTGATAAATATTAGGAGTGTAATCGATCAAAATTACATAGTTTTTTTTTTATTAATATTAGACCAAAATTTAATGGTGGTTTTTGATAGTATCATTATTATAAATTTATTAAAAAAAAGTTTTAAACTTAAAATGCCATGAAATACTTGTTTTCTTATTAAATATGTCTATAGGTCTGTTTGTGATTACTGTGTTATTAAAATCTACTGTAGAAAAGTATTGTAGAAAAAATTAGTTGTTAGTTGTGCTGTCCAAAAAAAGTTATAGATATTTAGTAAAATAGCTTTTCAAAATTGTTGTGCTATCTAAAAGTTATGAATATGTGTTTAGAAAATTTGATTTTCAAAAGCTAATTTCTAGTAAAAATACAATAAATACACAATTTTTTTAAAAGAAAATATTATTAAAAATTAAATTTACAATATTAAAAATATATGATAAATAATGGTAAAAATAAATTTAAAATAAATTTATATTTTTATTTCATTATTTAAAAAGTAAAATTGAAAATGCACTTATTGGACGTCAGCCACTACTAGCCATAACCGCCTTCAAAGTGTTAGGCCCAAACTTTAACCATTCTATCCCATCGATTGGCGATTGGAATGAGATGTCAACGAATTTAGAGAGAACGACTAACGAAGATTCTAGAGGTGTTGACAATGTCGTCGACGTGCTACTTCGATGGCCAAAGACTGACAACAACTAATGCGTGGTGACTATAACAGCTGCGTTTGACAAATTTTTTATGTTTTTGAATTTGTTAAATAGATAATTTAAAATTTTAATATACAAAGATATTTCTAGATTTATATTAAATTATAAAGACAATTTTGATATTTGTCCACCAAAATTTTAGTTTTTCGAAATTTAATTTTCAAAAGTTGTCTCCTACCTGCTTTTGTAATTTAGTACAAAAATAAATTTTTCAAGCAGCTGCTTCCTTAATAATCAATTTTCAAAGTGTTACTAAACACCAAAATAGATGTAGCTAAAAGTAAAATCCAAAAGTTGTTGTGGATCAACAACCCTAAACACGTACTATATAAGCTTCATAACTTATCAGAATTTTTAGTTGGATATTAATTTATTAAAAATTAGAGCTAAGTAATGTTATTACATGATTTTAAAACAGTAGGAGGTCCAATATTATTATTAACCATATTCATGATTTCAGTTGGTTATTATTAATATTTTTATTTTCAAATTTTAATATGCAAAACTCCTAAACCTATCGTTTGGAAAAAAAAAAAAGATAGAAATGAGATGTTAAAAGAATATTTATCGAGATATAAATATAACAATCAAGATATTTAAAAAAAAAAAAAATTTGGCAAACTTGAAAAGGATTTGAACCCTAACTTCGTGTAAAGTTACGGTATATTCATTAGCTATAGATGATAACATTTTTATTAGGGAAATTTTCAAATCTGGTCTCTATTTGGGGATTATTAAAAGTTTTCAGGCTCATAGCCTCTAAGGTGTGAATTTCCAGATTGCCCATATCCCTCCCCTCCCCTCCCCTCACGAGTCACGATTCTCTCTAACCCTCGATCTCTTTGCATCTCTGCCCACTCTCTCCATCACATACTGGAACAAACCAAAACCTCTATGGCTTGCATCTTCCAACCACAACAAACCAAAATCAAACACCAAAAACGGAAACTGAAACCAAGACAGAATCGATTTCATCTCTCTCTCTAAAAGGCCTTTTAATTTTAATTAATTTTGGTTGTGCTTGCGTCTTCCACCTACAACAAACCAAAAATGAAAACCGGAATCAACATGACAATTGATTTCATCTCTCTCTCTCTCTCTCTCTCTCTCTCTCTAAGAACTTCCTTCTTCATCTTTTGCTTCTTTAATGCCTTTTAATTTTATTAGTAATTTTAATTGATTTTGGTTGTGCTTGCGTCTTCCACCCACCACAAAACCAAAACTAAAAACCATAAACCAAAACTGAAATCAACACTGACTTTAGTTGGGTTTACGTTCGTTGCGTTTGAAAACTCTTGTCGAACTATTCATCACATTATCAAATTTGGGTATGTCATTGTCAGATAACATTGTTGAACTATGTCAAATTATCGTCAAATCTGGATATGTCATCGTCGAATAGTATCGTCGAATTATAATTTATAATCGTCGAAGTATCGAATAAATAGTATGGTTATTATTTTACGGAAGACTATTTAGAGGCTATTTCACGAAAACTTTTTTATTACAGGCTAGTTTTAAAAGGCCCCCCAAATGGAGGCTAGATCTGAAAATTTCCCTTTTTATTGTACTTCAAAATAGTGATACGTCATTCCTAACTTTAGTTGATTACATAGAGCTGCAAACTGAAATTTATAAGGTGCCTCATTACAATTATCATATTAAAAGATCCGCGCAAAACGAGTTATTCACAAAAAACAAAGAATTACAAACATTACCTCTAAGAACAATCGTAATCGTAGCACTTCAGAGGTAATAAGTAATCGATCCACAGCCGGTCAGCACCCAGCGAGACTGCAGCAAATATCTCTGGACTCTTAAAAGCACTTGCTCCTCTGAAGACTGCTTTGGCTAAACTGAGCTTATTGCTTATGTATATACAGAAAGCACTATTTTTATTTCACTTTATCCTTTTGCATTTTTTTTAAGATCCCACCTCAGACAGTTGACTCGGGTTGCTTTTCTCCAAGCTGGCTGTTAAGAAATTCAAGCACTGAAAGACGCTGCATGACAAAGAAAGTGTCAAAGTCACATTTCCAGAAGGATAAAATCCAAAATAACTACAAAATGTGGTTAGGATCTTTTTCTAACCCTTTGCTCCAGACCAGCTTCTTCAGGTTTCAATGTCAAAGTTTCCAGCATTTTTATGGCTTCCTGAAATCCATCAATTGCCACATTCTCATTACCAATACTCCTATCAACATCCGCGACCTTTGCAAGGGAAACAGCAACGTCCAAAATCTGCAATCACAGAAAGTAACAGGGCAAAATAGCAAGAGCTCAGAAAGTCAGTAAGTCCAACATCTTTGTCCAGATTTGCATTCTTCAAAAATCCAAAAAAAACTTTTCTAAAGTTGCCATATATTTAAATGGTGAAAAAGATAAAACAAACTCCAAGTGACAAAATCCAATCTTAGCACAAAAAAATCAAAAAACAATAGCTTTACACTATATATATCAAAACTAGAAGATGAATCTACCAAATTTCTTGAAATAGTAAAAAGAAAGCAAGAAAGAACTTCCTAGATGGCAAGATTACCGCAAACTAAAAATGCTCCCAACATGATTTACAGATCAAAAGATGAGGAGTTCATAAATCTAAAAAGAAAACTGTAACGTTGATATGATCATATGACAAGACCATGCATCACATATCTATGAAGTTGAAATAAAAAATAACATAAAACATGATACAATTTGAAAAGGCAGAATTTACCTGGGATGAAATATTTGGATGATTTTTTACAGCATCACGACGAACATCAAGAGAACGAAGATAGTAAGTTCTCGCAGCTTGCAGATCTCCATCATAATATTTCAGGTCTCCAATTTTGTTAAGTGAAACAGAAAGTGTATGCGTTATCTATAAGCAAAAAGTTCAAAAAAGTAAGGGGGCTAATACATGCTTAAGCTGGCAATATAAAGTAGAAAATGATTTGCTGCGATAACCTCCATATCATCCATTGGCAATTTCATGAGGAAATCCACACTCTCTTGGAAATAAGCAACTGCAGAACCAGAATCTCCCATTGCTCGGCTGCACCAAGACATGAGGGATTATATTTTATTGAAAGAAACAGACTGGGTAACCACGAGAATTTTGGATAGTTCATAAAAGCACTAAAATTTCTTCAAGGAGACAAAAACTAGAAACGTTTTAAGAACTTAAGAGACTCTAATCTGTGATGAAGATAACAGTAAAGCTCGCTTATCATACATCATGTTTGCATTCTTGCAATAAGCTATCATCAAGGCAACTTAACAAATCTGCCTCAATCTGGTTTGTCTTTTCTCTTTTTTTTGGGCCCCCCACAACTAGAGTATACATCAGAAAAATAATCATATCACTCCATTATGGTGTATAAAGAACCTTAAACTAAGGATTTGGGGGACTTCCCAAGCCACATTGGTGGTCTAGGTTTAAAATCTCAGACCTAATGGATGGAATACTGATGTGATGGGTGAGCTTCAAGACTTGAAGTTCATTTAAATCAGAAAGAAAAGATTGTTCAAATTTATGGAAAACTTAATATCCCAAAGGTATAACAACACAAACAAAACTGTACCGCCAAAAATACAATGACACAGAGTGAAGTCATACCAGCAGTCACCAAGCATTCCAAGAACTGCTCCAAGCTGTGAACACAACTCCGATGTATTGCCTGTTTTTTCTATCTGATCTCGAATATCTTCTGCACAAATGCTGAGTCTTGATTTGGCACTTTCTACATTTTGGGCACGAAATGCCTGCAAATGAAAAGCAAGAGCTTATCAGATGCAAACAAACAGGAAAGCAGGTTCAGCAACTTCAGTTACCATGTAATTGCCAGGTAGGTTGAAAAAAATTATAGAAGTACATTTCTAAATGAACAAAATTACGTTAAAAAGGATTACAAAAGAAGCTCTCCATATACTATTGAGAAATTTTTCTAGGAAGGACTTGGAACAAGGATGAAGGATCAGTAATCACTTAGTTAGGCGGGAGATAGAATACTAAAATAACCAACCAAACTCACCCTCATGGCTTGTTCAACCAAGAAAGCACCTCTCTCCATAGACACATCCTCATATATCACTTTTTTATTTTCTCCAGCTACCTCAGCATTGTCTGAAGTAACAGACCTCTTGATTCTAGCATGACCTTCAATGAAACGATCAACAGTCTTCTGAAGATCTGTGTCGGCTTCAATCTTCTCAATGTCAGCCCCACAGAGTGGGCAGTCATTAAAGCGTGAAATACATACTCTGATTTCAATATAACAAAGTTCATAAAATAACAATCAAAATCCAAATGAAATAAAATGAAAATAAAAGTAAGATGTTCGGTTATCTACTTACTTGCAAAAAACATGAGAACAAGGCACACATTTGCTACAATCAAAGAGAAGAGCTTTGCAAAACACGCAACTAAGCGGACCAATCTTAAATGTCTGAGAATCATAGCCAAAAGGACACCTTGGAGAAATGCTAGCAGAGTCACTGGACTCATTCTTTGCTTTGTTACCGCCATTCTCAGCCTGTTGTTTATTCGAATTCTCACTGGGTTTCCTCGAAGAAGCATCATCAGCACGAAATGCCTTGGCAAAAGGACACTCTGCCGGCTGTTTATTCGAGTTTTCACCCGGTTTTCTCGGAGAGGCGTCGTCAGGACGAGACGCTTTGACGAAAGGGCAAACCGGCGTCATCTAGATCAACTCCCTGAATAAAAAACTAAACCCTTTTCAAATCCCTCTTCTTAATTTGATAATAATTCTTCATAAGAATCAATAACGTCAATCCCTAGATAGATTTTTCCCCCACAAGGATATCTAAACAAACGTCACCATCTATAACATTTTAAAGCTCGAATCGACAAAGACTCGAGTGCTCGAGCAGGGAACAAAGGAATCCGCATTCAAATCATATAATGTGTTCAATTTTGCAAATGAAACCGGAAGAAACAATGCGTGGAAGTAGTAAGGCATCAAAAAAATTAACGGAAGGAAGCGAAACTATTCAATCAGAGATAGTGATCTGCAACAGAGTGGTAGAGATGGATACCTGAAATGATAACCCTAAATCAATGAAGGTTGAAAACGACGTCGCGTTCGTTCCTTCTCTTCTTCTTAGCACGCACAACAGCAACAATATCGTCTGGGAAACATGAATAACGGGCTAGCTTACAACCTCCATTCCATTATTTATGACGAATATCCTTGAAGCCCCTCCTTCTTTGTAAAATTATTTCTCTCCCTAAAAGTTGGAATGGACTGGATGGGAATTTTCAAGATATTTTTGGTCTAGTGGCGGTGGATAAGGACTGGACAGAGTAACTGACTGTTGTCAATTTGTACTTAATAATTTTTCAAACTAAAAAAATATTATTATTAGTACAGGATTTTAAGATCCTTTACAATAATGGTACCTCATAAAATTTTCAACGTGGGATGTCAAAAAAAGATTATTTTTAAATATTTTACTTGTACATATATCCTCTTTATAATTATTTTCTCAGAGTAAATCAATTAAAGATTTTTTAATTATATATTTTTTAAATTTTATGTAATTTTTTAAACTTTCATAACGACCCAATTTTATCTCAATTTTCCCAATTTTATCTTTATTTTCATGAAAATTGTAATACTCAAACATTAAATTTAGAGTCCATTTCTATTGTATACAATGAAAATTCAAGGTAAAATAGTAGAAATAAATCTTGTTGCTTTCATGACATCTTACTATAGATTTGCTCGCTCTAAATAAAAAGAATAATGATATTCGTCCAAATTGTATTCCAAATAACGTATATTTTATTAATAATAGCCAAAGCAGATATGTTAATGTAATAATAAACTTCATTTGCCATATCACTTGGGACAGGATTTGATAAATGACACCTCACTTGTCATATCATTTGGGACGATATTTGTTATAAAATGTACCAAGACTTGGATCATTAACTTTATTGTTATCTTCCTACCTATCTCTTATGTTAAATTATCAAGGGTGTTATGGCCATAACAAAATTGGGCCTCAATTATTTCTAATTCAGTAAGCCCATTACTGAAGCCCATTATCTGGGCCTAGTTATTTCTAATTCAGTAAGCACATTACTGAAGCCCATCATCTGGGCCTAATTATTTCTAATTCAGTAAGCCCATTACTGAAGCCCATCATCTGGGCCTAGTTATTTCTAAATCAGTAAGCCCATTACTGAAGCCCATCATCTGGGCCTAGTTATTTCTAATTCAGTAAGCCCATTACTGAAGCCCATCATCTGGGCCTAGTTATTTCTAATACAGTAAGCCCATTACTGTAGCCCATTATCTGGGCCCGTTATCTAGGTCCCACAATGGCCCATCCTGACTCCTATATAAACCCTCCGGATTATCACTCAAGGGATGCACACTTTTCTGAACTTACTCTCTCTCTAGATTTCCTTCACTTTTGAGAGCTTCTCTCTCTAGAAAATTCTCCCAGAAAATTTCGGAGTGCCGGAAACTGACTTGAGCGTCGGAGGGTCTTCGTCGGCACCACCGCCGGCACCCCTGACTGTTTTTCTTTGCTCGCAGGACTGGACCCGACGTACCACCCGAGCTCCGACCCGCTTCCTGACCCGCTTCCCGGCCGTCCGAAAACCGTGCATCAACAGTTGGCACCGTCTGTGGGAACGATAATTCAAGCCTCTTTAGTTGTTGCTCCCATCCAAACGTATTCAAACACATCATGAGTCACGAATCCCAACATTCAACCTCCCTAGAGGTTGACGAAGAAATTGAGGTTGAAGCACCTCCCCAACGCCGAAGGGTAGTTGATACAAGGAGGGCATTAGTGATATCCTCTGGGGTGGGGCCTAACCTCAGGCAACCCCGGCTTCCGCTTAGAAGACCAAAGAAGGGCAAGGCGAATCGGTTAACTACCATGGAACATACCATGCGGAATTTCAGTGAACAGATGAATCGTATGGTGACTGTGTTCAGCCAAGCATTTGGACAAAATGCTCAACAGGCTACAAACGCTGCTAGGAATAACCCAATGAGTGCCATGGTAGAAGCGAATGTCCAGACGGATGTTGGTGGACGTCCTGATTTAGTCGCCCAGACTATTGGATTGCCTCGCCATCAGGTCATTCAACCAAATCCTCCCCATCTTATTGTTCAAGGAAGGGATGGTCGCCCACAGATTCCCTCTCCCTCGCATATCGTATCTGCACAACGGTTAGCTGCAGTAGACCTCCGACACTCTCTGAACAACAAACGCCATACAAGCATTGAGCAGATACCGAGAGAAAGTAATGTTGATCAGCCTGCCTATTCCTATCATGGTCCTTACGCTCCAGGACGTGATTATCAGCCCAAGAGAAATCCCCCCAGCTCACCACATAGAGTTAAGAATCATCGCCCAGATGATTCCCCAATGGATGTCTCGGAAGAGGGGACATCAGACAATCATTATGCAGAATTCAAACGAGAAATGGATGAAAAAATCCATAAGCTGGAGAGGTTGATTAAGCGTTTAGGAGGAGAAGAAGATGGGCGTCCACAATGGGAATCACCCTTTGCTGAAGATATTCTAAGGGAAAGATACCCACATGGTTGCCGGATGCCACCACTCGAGCTTTACCAAGGGACAACGGACCCCCGAGAGCATTTAGACTCTTTTGTTTCTCATATGGAGATACAAGGGGTCTCAGGGGGAATCATGTGCAGAACTTTTTCTCTTACCCTTGGAGGATCAGCTAAGCAATGGTATAGAAGGCTACCAGCTGCATCCATTTCCAGCTTTGAGGATCTTGCCCATAATTTTCTCACACATTTTAGCAACATGAAAACGAGAAGTCGACCAGCGCAGAGCCTTCTTTCAATCAAGCAGGGTCGTAATGAATCCCTCCGTGCATTTTTAGACAGATATCAGCGGGAGGTTGCCCGAGTGGATCTATTTCATGATGGTTACGCTATGCAAGGCTTGGTTCAAGGAATCAGAGGGGAGCTCCCTCTAGCATGGGAATTCTCCGTCAACCTCCCACGTACGTATCAAGAAGCATTAACAAGGGTCTCTAGTCATGCTGATGCAGAGGAAATTTTTCAAGCAAATTACCCTGGGCAAACTCCGGTGGTACCTAATTCCTCACGCACAGATAGACGACCGTATGATAATCATAGAGGAGAACCTCATGATAGAAATCGTAGATCAGTTCCGGATCGACGCTCTGTGCGAGACACAGTCAGAAATGATCGCTTTCTGTTACAAGGGTCATCCACCCGACCCCGCCAAGAGCATCATGACCAACCTCAGGAGGAGCACCGTACATTCACGTTGCTTACTATGCCACAGCAGGATATTCTGAAGGAAATCAAGGATAAAGGTCTGCTGAAAGAACCTGCCCCCCTACGGTCGAATCCAAAAACAAGAGACAAGCGAAAGTATTGTCATTTCCACCAGGCTCAGGGTCATAATACTGCTGACTGTTTCGAACTGAGGAGGCAAATCGAGGGTCTTATTAAGGATGGCCAGCTACAAGAATACATTTATAGGCCTCCTGAACCTTCCAACAAAAATGACAAAGGGAAGGAACCATTGGAAGAAGTAGCCACAATTTTTGGGGGAGTAGTGGCTGGTTCGAGTTCCCAAGCCCGAAGGCACCTGGCAAGGCAAGCGAGATACGACCCCCCTCACCACGAAGTCAACCTGACAGCCTCCTCCACCAATGGTGGGGATCACGATGTTATCTCTTTTTCATCGCAAGATGCGCAGGGTATCCACCATCCTCATTGTGATGCCCTGGTCCTCACAGTGATAGTGGCCAATAAGAGGCTACGAAGAGTGTTGATTGACAACGGAAGCTCAGCTGACATAATGACATTGGATGCATTTGATCGGTTGGGTCTTAATCGTAAAGATATGAGAGGCATCCAAACTTCCCTAATAGGATTCACTGGAGGAAAAGTTATTCCCGAGGGGGTAATTTCGTTACCGGTGACCTTGGGAGAAGGTTCCCTGCAAACAACCAAGATGGTGAACTTCCTTGTAGTAGATCACCCGGGTGTCTACAACGCCATTCTCGGACGGCCATCACTTTACGACTTCAAGGCCGTGACGGGTGTTTATCATCATGTCTTGAAATTCCCAACACCCGCTGGTATAGGAGAAGTTAGAGGTGAACAGCGAGCCTCTCGAGAGTGCTACAACATGGCCTTTAAAGAGAAGGCACATAAGCTGATGATAATTCGAGGAGAACCTTCCGTGGGCATAAGCAAAGTGGGCACGTACTACGAAGTACCCGAGATCCCACTGATGGAGCACTAAGGCTCAACTAGGAAGGTCCATACCAAGTCAAAGCAGTCATCCGACCAGACACCTACAGACTGGTCACCATGGATGGAAGGTCGCTCCGTCATCCATGGAATATTGAACACTTGAAGAGGTACTACCTGTAATCTCTCTATACGTGCAGTAACTCCGCCTAGGAGCTTATGCATGTGTAACAACTCCCATGGGGAGACCAATAAAGAGATTGTCAATAAAAGTGTTCGTTCTATTCAGAATTCTTGTGACTACACCTCCTTAAAACACATATATGACTAAATTGCAATGAGATGGAACAAGTAATAGAACACAACACCAGAAAGAAAAAAAATTTACTTAGTGTTCTTATTATTCCAAAATTGGTTGAGGGATGCCACACATCCTCACCTAGTACATCGAACTGAAAGTAAAGACAGTAAAAGGTAAAGTCAAGGCCGGGAGAGCAGCCTTGATATGATTGTTCCCTATGAATGAGCATCTACCTAGTTGGAAGGATTCCAACTGTCTCTAAGAAGTGGCCTCATCACCTCCTTCTTCGTCTGAAGACGATGAGGTAGAGTCGCGTTGCTTGGCCTCCCAGGCTTCTGTGTCTAATGTCGACTCATAATCCTCATCTTTAAGGATGAGGCGGTGGAATTGCTCAGGATCGGAGTCCGCTGTAGGGATAGACTCTTCCACTAAGTTTAACTCCTCGGCTATGGGAGACTGATCAATCTCTGGATGGCGGTCATGGAACCATCTACGCACCCCATTGACTCCCTCAATGTAGGAGCGCTCCATAGCCTGCTGGTAGATACGACCTCTACGGAAGCGAGCGACTGCTTTGTCAATCCTACTTTGCTCAGCAGCAGCTCTCTCTCGAAGCTCTTGGCTAAAATCATTGGCCCTTTTACGCTGGATAGCTGCCTCTTTCTTAGCTTCGGACAGGTCTGCCTTCATTCTACCCATTTGTTCCTTCATCTCTGCCATTCTTCTCTCTGTTTCAGTTAAGTTGTCAAGGCAGACTAGGTGTTTCGCCTTCCAGTCGTCAACCTCAGAAGTGAGATGGTTAACCTCCTTGAGGAGATTGGTGTTGGTAGACTCTCCCTGAGCCAAGGGTCCTGTCGCCTACAGAAAGAAAGGCAAGGAGACGAAAGGAGTTAAAACATGACTTTCAAAGCATAAAGAGAAAAAAGGAAGAAAGGGTCTCAGTGAAGCCTAACCTGAAGGATGATCCCCATCCCGACGGCGATCGCATCAAAGTATGTGAGTTTTACGTCTTCAGGAAAGACATTGGTAGGCATGAGGCGTGCAGCATTTTGAGACAATTCCCGAAGGTAGTCTCCACATGTTGAGCCACTCTGAAAGCCCGTACTGTCAAAGGTAAAACGCTTGGGTAGCTGAGAGGCTGCGGGTAACCTGCTCCCAGTAGGCTGAGAGGCTGCCACTTCACCCGCAGGCTGAACGGAGACAGACCTATCAGGAACCGGCTTCCGTACGGGAACCTCCTTGTGGCCACTAGCTCTCCTCTTCGGGGGTCCAAGAGTTGGAGGACTTCCGCTCCGTTTCTTCTGGGAAGAACTAGGTCTGTCATGGGTGAAGGGCTTAAGCGGCATCTTGGCTACGAGTTGAGCAAACTGCTTCTTGGTAGGATGTAAAGGAAATAGTCCTGCACGAAAATAAAGCAGGTAAGACAACAAACACATGCTTGATGAAGTAAGGTCAGAAAGTAATGATCAAGTTTACCTTCCGGAGGAATTGGAGGTGATAAGCCAAGACGGGCCAATTGCTCCCGATCAGTGAGGTTATTCACGTTCTTCGAGTCCACGGGTAACTTGAGCACCACTTGCAAGTCGTCTCTCTCTTTCTGAGATAACAGCGGACGTTTGGTCCAAGGAGCTGCAGTAAAAACAAAAAAAGAATGTCAGTTGATCAAGAGTTGTCACAACAAAGGCGGATAGGGTGTCATTATAATAGGGTACCACAAACACCAAAATGCCTCCTGATCTTCAACTTCTCCCCCTTTGGACGAGCGCCTTCTTGGTACTTCCAACCGCCACCACACCAGAATTGCTTATACTTCCACTCTTTCACATGGGAGGGAATGCCAAAAAGGCGGTTGGGGTCATCCGTCTTCCCTCGCTGGGATATATAGTAGTAACCCGTCTTCTCTCCATTCGGCGGGTGAATGGCAAATATGTGCTTGACATGGTTGGTGGTAGGGTCGCCAAGGCCGGCGCTTCTGAATAAACTTTGGAAAGCTATCAGAAGCCTCCACCCATTGGCCGACAGTTGGGTAGGAGCGATGCCCATAGCATCGAGTATACGGCGAACATAGTTATCAAAAGGCACCCGGAGACCAGCTCTCAATAGCTCTAAGCTTAAACCAATGACACCGCGTGGTGGCTTACTCCACCGATCACCCTTCCTTGGAAGAAATAGGATGACTGAAGCAGGGATAAGGAAATGGGCTCTATATGTCTTTAATCGATCGTCCGGGAGTTGGTTATCAATATGGTCGGCCTCTCACCACTTTTCGGCCTCCGGTTCGCTATCCGAGGAAGCAGAGGACGACCAGTCGCTGTCCCCTTCAGTGTCCACCACCATATGGTTGACAGAATTCTGTCCTAGCTCTCGATCCGGACCGAAGAAGTTTTGATAAAACTCGTTAACTTCTTTACGGTTGGTCGCCGGATCCTTGTCCCTGGAAGACTGGGTTTGATGACTCGGTTCCCCCCGTAGCACTTTCACAGTGGTTTTAACTCTAGCCATCTGCACAGTCAAAGAGGGGTCGTTAGTCATCAAACCAAGTCTACTGAGGGAAGGAAGAGGTGAAAAAAAAAAAACGCTGGGGGATTGTATCGAAAGTCCGCGGAAGCACGGAGGAAAAAATATTAAAGCTTGAAAATCCGTGGAAGCACGCCCGCGAAGGAAAAATTATTCAAGTCTGAAAATCCGCGGAAGCACGCCTGTGGAGAAAAAAATATTAAAGCTTGAAAATCCGCGGAAGCACGCCTGCAGAGGAAAAATTATTCAAGTTTGAAAATCCGTGGAAACACCCCCGCGGAGAAAAAAATTGTTAAAGTTTGAAAATTCGCGGAAACACACCCGCGGAGAAAAAAAAAGGTTTGAAATTTCGCGGAAACACCCCCGCGGAGAAAAAATTAAAGTTTGAATTTTCGCAGAAACACCCCCGCAGAGAAAAACAAGGTTTGAAATTTTGCACGAACACCCCACGGTTTAAATAAAACTTTCGAATAATTGCCGAAGCATCCTCGCATTTATTCTAATTTCCTTTGGAGGGCCCCTGCATGCTACGTGAACAGTGCAGGCAGCATGCAGGGCACCCGCGCCTCGCGGGCTCGCCTCCTTCGTGCACCAGCAACTCAGGTGCTCGCCCCTGCGCACCCCTGCGCTCGCCCGCTTGTCCGTGCTCGCCCAGCACGCAGGGCGTCGCCTGCCTTGTGCGCGCCCAGGCGCAAGGGCAAGCTGCCCTCGCAGCGCACCCAGGCGCACGCGTGGGCGAGCTGCCCTCGCAGCACACCCAGGCGCATGCAAGGGCGAGCTGCCCTCGCAGCACGCCTCGCCCGCTTCTTTCTTCACGCCCAGCATGCAGGCAGCCCCCCAGCTCGCCCAGCATGCATGCAGCCCCCCATGCACGCGAGCAGCCCCAGCGCCCAGCCCTCACTGCTCGCCCTTGCACACACCAGGCAGCGCGCCCAGGCAGCGCCCAGGCAGCACCCAGGCTGCACGCCCAGGCAGCACCCACGCAGCACGCCCACGCAGCGCCCAGGCAGCACCCAGGCTGCACGCCCAGGCAACAGCCAGGCTGCACGCCCAGGCAGCGCGCCCAGCGTGCCCAAGCAGCACGCCCAGCACGCCCATACGAGCCATGCACACACCCTACATCACACCCGTGCATGTCTCTCCTTCTTTCACACACAATCACATACACACACATAGGACATAATCCGTGCAAGAATTTTTGCATTCAAAAACTATACCTAATTCATTCATATGCAAAAAAAAAAAAAAAGAAAAAAAAAGAAAGAAAAAGAGTACTCACTTGTGGCGGCTTGAAATTCTGGCTCGGGTTGAAAAGTTCTGTTTGCTGGTGTCGCTTGCACTGCTGGCCTCCTGGGTGCTCTCTCCTATTTTTGAGTAAACCCTACTCCCTAACACTTGTGTCTTATATAGAGCACCAATTTAGGGTTTAATGAATTGCATCTTTTGGGCTGGCCCCTAACACATTTAATTTATAGTCCAGAACAACTAAATAGTCCCTACGCCGACCCATTGGTCAACTTGGGACTGGGGGGACTACTGTTATGGCCATAACAAAATCTGGGCCTAATTGTTTCTAATTCAGTAAGCCCATTACTGAAGCCCAGTATCTGGGCCTAGTTATTTCTAATTCAGTAAGCCCATTACTGAAGCCCAGTATCTGGGCCTAGTTATTTATAATTCAGTAAGCCTATTACTGAAGCCCATTATCTGGGCCTTAATTGTTTCTAATTCAGTAAGCCCATTACTGAAGCCCATTATCTGGGCCTTAATTATTTCTAATTCAGTAAGCCCATTACTGAAGCCCATTATCTGGGCCTGGTTATTTCTAATTCAGTAAGCCCATTACTGAAGCCCATCATCTGGGCCTATTATCTGGGTCCCACAATGGCCCATCCCGACTCCTATATAAACCCTCCGGATTATTGCTCAAGGTATGCACACTTTTCTGAACTTACTCTCTCTCTAGATTTCCTTTACTTTTGAGAGCTTCTCTCTCTAGGAAATTCTCCTAGAAAATTCCGGAGTGCCGGAAACTGACTTGAGCGTCGGAGGGTCTTCGCCGGCACCACCGCCGGCACCCCTGACTGTTTTTCTTTGCTCGCAGGACTGGACCCGACGTACCACCCGAGCTCCGACCCGCTTCCCGACCCGCTTCCCGGCCGTCCGGAAACCGTGCATCAACAAAGGGGATGGACACCTTCTTCGTTCTTGATCAATCTACACTATTACAAGTGGGTAAACACTTTCTTCCTTCTTAATCAATCTACATTATTACAAATAGGTAAACACCTCCTCCTCTCTTGGTCAATCTACACTACTATAGGATGGGGAAACTCTTGCTTTCTTGGCTTAGATCTCCTTGAGTATGTTGCCCCGTCTTTGGTTAGCTTAGATGTGTGTATTTTTCTCATAGAAATTGTTTAAGTGAATATGGTCCCCCACTTTTAACAATTGGATTTCACGTGCCTAAGAGGGAACTAAGATTTCACCGAATTCCCTTATAGGTTAGAGCTAGCTACATACACAAAAAGGAACCTTAAAACTCCCTCATCATTAAGGTTTGTATGAACAATAATAATAGGTATACGATCAAGTTGTACAACCTAATTCATATAACTTAATATAGTATAAATTCACTGAATGAGTGTGTCTCATTTTCTTTATTAAAATTAGTTAATTTATTATTCATTTTTATTCATCTAGTGAATTTGACCATGTCAGGTTGTATGAGTCAGGTTGTATGAGTCAGGTTGTATGAGTCAGGTTGTGTAACTTAGTTGTATACTTAGCATTATTCTTATATAAAACCCTAATCTAGTTCCCCTTAATCCTCCAGCTTGGGTATTGCAAAAAGTTTATATACATGACATATTTATTTGTATGTAATTTTCTCAAATTTTTATTCTTATCTCATTTGGTCAATGTACATAACAGTAAATATTTTAAAGCTAGTTTTTTTTTTTAATCTAATTGTAACACACCAAATCTGGCACATGATAAACGCATGCCAAATTGGAATGCAACTAAAATTATTCCATAAAATATTAAGCTACAAAAGTATCTCAAATAAGTACTACAAATTCAAGGATAAAACGATCCCTTTATTATAACCCATAATTTAAAACAAAAAGTTTTAGATTCCAAAAACGAAGTAATAAAGCTCTACTTGAGCTATGAATAATAACCCAAGAAGTCGCTCTAACCATCTAATCCCTCAAAATTTATGTCTAAGACGCATACAACATACTCTGCAAAAAAATGTTGGTGAGGAGGGGTTAAGCCGTCAACTCAATAAGTAATATGCACACTCGTGTTCAAAAAATAAATAAATAATAGTAGTTTACATAATATCATAATAATTCCATAAAACACATCCAAAGCATAATTTTGTTTCATAGAAGAGTAATAAAGTAAATCATCAGATTAAGTTCATCAAACAAACGATTTTCACAGTAGCTCATATCACGCAGCCATATTATATTAAAGGATAGATTCAAGATCAAACATATCACATCATATTTATACACATCAGAACATATATCCAGCTGAAACCATAGCATAGTATATCATAACATATGGGATTGTCATGGACAATGAGCCAAAATTCATAATTTATAACACAAAGGTTGTTTCAACAATATTCATAAATCATAATATTCTCCACCGTAGAGTAATTCTTAAAATAATAATATTTACGGACATAAAATTTAAATTTTAAATAAATAAGATTAAATAAATCATATTGAAAACAATAAAATTTAAGGTAAATAAGTTATAAAGAAATTTAGAAAAGATTGGACTAAAACTATTAGCATTTAAAGAAAATTTTGAGATAAAATATGTAAATTTTGCCCTTTGATAAAAGGAATAATTTAATCACAAGAGCAACTTTTATTAAATAAATTATTTTATTAAATATTTAAAGTAAACAGAACTGAAAATATAATTTGTTGATTGAAGCATAAATTATTAAAATAAACTTCAAATTTTCTAAAAGAAACTATATTATCTTACATAATGGACTCATAATGGTTTTCATAAGTGACAAAACGAAATGCACTAATATGAATATTACTTACCTCCAAACTTGATCAATGAACTCTACTTCTAATAGCTCAGATGATTGCAAATCCTAAAAATTAATCAAGCAAATAACATAATTAAATTCAACTCTAAAACTGTTCTAACGGTTTAATCCTGTAATCTGAATAGTGATGAATCTACGAATTATCTCTTAACGCCCTATTCCAATGACCCCCAAAATTTACATATACATCCTAGACATGTATATACTGTCTCATAAATTTTTGTTCAACGTTTTTTCATTGAAATCTAGTTTATTTAAAATAAATTTTCAAGTATCAGAAAACTGTCAAGAGTGCAATTCAATGAGTCATTTTAATTTGAGAATTTTTTTAAAATCAAATACTTAACGAAAAATTACGAAATTTTGGAAAATTATTATACACATGTTGATAAACCGCTATGTAAAATTTCAATATTTTTTGAAGGTCATTTGGCAAATAAATAAAATCTGTAAGTCTAGACATGACTTTGTAATAATCAGTTTTTTATCATGTAAAACCAATTTCGAAATACCTTAAAAAATTTATTAATATTATTTTCAGACAACAAAAAAATATGTAAACAAGTTTCTTATGCATAGAAATCGTGATAAAAATTTTGGGTCACAATTCTTTTAATAATAATATATAAAAATCAATTAAAACAGCATATCCAAATTTTTGTACAGCACTCAATCTCTCCTTTAACGAATTCACGCAACCTATCAAAATTAATTAATCTAAAATGTATATAGAATTTGATTAATAACATAATATGTAACCTATACTTATCAAAATTATCTAAAATTATACGTAATATAGTCCTCAAACAATGCAAACAAGGAGAGTCATAATAGGAGTCTTACCTTCTATCAACGTGAACCAAGGAGAATTGTACTCTGATTGATACTCTTCTTCTTTGTTTAAGGTGAATGACCCCTTGATACACTATAAGGATAAACTCTAATTTAGAAAATTTATTTCTAATACATAGTCAATCTCAATGTAAAAGATTTATCACTTAACATAACTCAAGTCTTAATCGAATCAACACACACAAGTGACATAACATCAACATTTTTTACCAACCAATTCAACCTTCACAGCCACCTAAACTTAAGAGTACTAGAGCCGCAATTGCGTAAAACCGTAGAGACGTAATTAGTTGAGTTTAAACAAGCTTGATCAAAAACTTGATTTATAAACACTGGCTAAGATAGGAAACTAGTAAATGTATAAGATTGGATGGAATCAATTAATATCTCTCCTTCCTTTATTTACAATTTAATTTACGTCCCTTGACAAGTAAATTAACGTGACTTAACCTCAATCAACATTTATTCTATTAAAATTTTCTTTTTTGTGAAAAATATACTTTGCCAACTAATATCACCACTGAAATAGGAAAACTTGGATATTACACTAATTTTTCGCAATATTTAGAATTTCATAATAACCCAATTTTATCTTTATTTTCATAAACATTGTAACACTAAAATGTTACATTTATTACATAAGAGTGAAAATTCAAGGTAAAATGGTGAAAATAAATCTCATTGCATCTTGATTTAATTTAGCCATAATTGATTTTTGTTTTCTTCATTTCCTCGCCTCCCTTAACTTACCATATTTTGCAAAAGACTCTCTCTCTCTCCAAACAAACAAACTACTAAGAGGGTTGTTGTACCTTTGTAAATGATTTTCCTTTTTCAAGCAATCATCTATTGTTTGAATACACAAATTTTATATTTAACTATAATAAAAGAATTCATGAGAAAGAATTTTAAAGTTGTTAGATTTTTGTTATAAATATACAACTAAATTTAAAAGATATTACCATTGATTAGTGGTTAAGCACTTATTATATATGTAAAACTTAATTAATCCAAAAATTTAAACAAATACTTAAAGGGGTCTTATTATAATGTTTAATCTGCATAACAACGTAATTAATCATTGACAAACCCCAGCAAAGAATCAAAGTTACTTTTTTTATTTTTGCAGGGCTTTACTTAATGAGAAGTTGATACATTAATCTGTCTACTCACGCCGCGATAGAAAAGGCTTGAATGTCAACAATACCCCAATTGCTGAAACAACATTCATTAGGAAGAAAATCATTTGATCACCTGCACATGAATGTCATATGCAAATTCAAGCCCTTTGAAGCACATCAGATTGAGAAGTCCATAATCACAACATACAGCCTCTGAGAAATTTTATTAGCACAATAAATATTATCATTGTACCTGGGAGGAAGACTGCATCTTGACGCTTTTGTGCCCACGAAAATCTGCAATTACCCAATTTAGTTATGCAATTACTAAGCTAATGAAATTAATAAGTGAAAACATCAATTCTTATTAAACCAAATCAATGTTTTACTTACAGAACACCTCCTCCACCTGGACCAGCGGCTTTGAAAAGTGACATTAGAGTTGTTGCAATTCCATTAGCTGCTCCTCTTTGATCTTGGTCCTGTTTTCATATACCACAAAGATTAAGATTCATAATTTCACAAACCAAAATGAAAGAATTGAATGATATTAAATGCACCAAAATTTCAGAAGTTTACCACTGCTCTATTTTGCAGAAAGTATACTCCAGTTGAAATAAACACCTTGTTACAAGAAACAAATTACTAATGAGAGTAATCCTGATAAACAAGACATGAAGGCAACAATTACAAGTTTTCTATTAAAAAATTATAATCATTCTTGACAGTTTGATTAGTACATTCCCGATCATTACAAACTGATGCATCGAGTTTTTGTTAATTGAAGAATATCCGTGAGAGTAGTATGTGCACTCACAGTTAAAATACTCTTTGTCACAGAAACAGAATTTAACAATAGATAAAGGCTCCATCCTGATAACTTTGCTATGTAAGTGTAACTTGCCAATAGAGGTATGGATAAAACCTGCACATGTAGAATACGAGGTAACTCAAATTCTTAACTAATAAATCTGTTAATTGCAGATGTAAAGTTGATGCTTCAAATGGTGTTCCGAATATACCCCTGCAATCCGTGCTGCCATTACCGGCTCAATCGTCTTTTGCAGTAATGGAAATAGAGTAAGTTGAAAGACAAGGAGGCCAAGACCTAGAAGTTCAATAATTGGACAGTCGTTAGTTATATTTATAGACTGATATAAGAATTTATTTGAAAAGAATGAGAAAGAATAATAGAAAATTAATCCGAAAGTAGGAGCATAAACATGACCCTTTATAATTGACTAATCAAGCAGCTTTGAAAGCTTTGTAGGCAGCAAAGGGGGAACATTTGTATCCATTTTATACCTGAAATGGCAAGAACTTCACCAACATCTTCAGTTCGGTAACTGAGTCCCCCAAACTTCCTTGGGCTAACGGCCCATAGTGGAAATATCTACAGAGGAAACAACAGTTGCAACAGCTTTGATTATTAGCAAAAGTATATAAAAGGAAAAAGGACAAATATAAATAACAATGTAGTTTCTTTGCATCCTGCTCACATCAGCCTGGTGGAAGTAAAACGGAAGTAATTAATGTAAATCAGTTATCTAAAATTAATTAATTAATGCAGGCAAAAAATGTAGTCAGTAGAGGACAGAACTAGAATTTTAGTTCTAGAGACCAGTTGCTTGGGAAAAAAGAAAGAAACGTATTCATAAATCAAAGCCAGCTCTATCAAAAGCATAAGCCAAGATATATACCAATCTGAAATCAGGCAGAAAGTACCTCTGAATAAGCCATATTATGAAGCTGAAAAATACAGTAAATAATAATAGCAGACATCAGGGGCCAATTTTTTAAGAGGCTTTTCTTTGTAGTTTTCTTGCTTCCTCCATGTTGTTTAGATTCAGATGTTGCAGACTCTAAAGCATCATCAAATGATTCACTGTCTTCATTATGTATGTGCAATGTCTCCTGCAATAACCAGATCTATTTTAGGACACTGCATTGGAATAAGTAACAGAAACATTCATTTCTGTATCTGTGAAATCAACAATAGACAAAGGAGACTCATGAATTCTGATTCAAATAAAATCAGATTACTCGATCATGCATGAATCAGGATGGAGAACAACAGAAATACTTACCGAAAGCCCGCAAGCAAAAATAGTTACACCCAAAGCAATCAGTGATATACAAAGGCAGGGCAAGAAGTATGGAAATCTGCCAAGAAAAAAAAATCTTAATCCTCAAATACCATAATATTTTAAACATATTCAGGGAAAAAAAAATGCTATGCAGTTAATCTTCACTTACTTCCCAAACAAAGTGTCTTGAGAAAATATATTTGGATATTTATCCGCTGGCTGAATCGCAAATATTCAGAATAGTCAGAACAATAATTCAGAAGCAGAAAGGGACAAATATGGCCCCATGGACCAGATGGGGTGTGGGGATTGATCATGGACATTCCATTTTCTTCTATAATAATGGAGAGTTATTTTTTACAGGATGTATTAGCCTGCATTAACAGCCAAAAGATTGAATTACCTGAGCCAAGAAACCACCCAAAGCTGGGCCGATGACCAGACCTATGCCCCATGCTGTACTAACCTGAAATTCAATTACAGTTCTTTATTGCATAACCCCAGAAGATTTGTAATCAATCACACGGAGACATGCTTACTGTTGATAGTCCTAAAGGTTGGTATTCTTCACGCAGAACCTCAGTTGCATATGCCTGTAATGGAAGAGTTGGGCAAAAACAGTTGAACAAGTAAACAGGAATCGCATAAGAGTACAAACTTTTTATACCGTTACTGTTCCAAGCAAAGCATTGAAACTCCCCAGAAGAAACCTTGTGATGACGGCCATCCAAAAGTTTATACTAAGCCCAAACAGAGTATTGAAAATACACCTGTAATAAATTTTCATCCGGATAATAATTGTGAAGAATGAAATAGTGATAATAATTGTTAACTATCGCTATCAAGTTTGAAAGGAAATTAGAAGTTACTAACACTGAGCCGGTCCCAATTATTATTACAGGTTTTCGACCATAGCGGTCAGCCACTGCTCCCCAGAAGACAGATGTCAAGGCTCTTCCAAGCATAAATGCAGCCCCTCCAAGGCATCAAGAGGTTTTGTTAGAATATATAACTATTTGAAGAAAAAAAAAAATCTGATGATTAAGCATGTCTATATTTGAAATCACACCATTGTTAAAGAGGAAGAACAGAAAATACAGTTACCTACATAGCCAGCATAGTAGCCGATATCTTCCTCTCTTTTTGCAATATGAAAATCCTTAATCTGAAATTATATAGTAGATAAATTGAGGATCACTCTGTAATATTTGGTTCTAAAATCATGATTCAACAAAATGACAGGTTAAGATTTGTCTATTGATATTGTCCTAGTTAATAAGGAGGGTAATAGTTATACTCACCATGAAATACATGAAGGGGAAAAGAGATGATATTGACAGTGCTGAGAAAAATTGAACACCGAAAAATGATATTTATCAGGATTATAGATAATTAGCAAAAAAGGGATCACATCACATTATTAAGTAACTACTAACAGCTGCTCAAACAAGTGCTGCAGGCAGCAAACAAACCAAACGATGCAAAATTGTATACAAATGAATTCGTTTACAATAAACATGAGGGTGGCTTTTTGAGAAAACAAAAATTTTTACTATAACCATGTGCAATTCAACAATACCACACAATCAACATACAAAGCGTAAGTCATTCATGAAGAGATTGAAAGGCAGATTCTAAATCCAACAAGTAGGCCAAACTTCATCCTCTTTGGATAGAATTTTTTGCTTACAAACGAAGGAAATCCTAACAGAACCATACTCCACAAAGAAGTGATATGCAGAAATCACCTCAACCTAAGCGAAAATTTCCCATTTCCATTAATTTGGTAATTCATGATCATTTCTTTTGCTATTGTACATTTAACATTATGTCAACCAAATGCACACAGCTACATTCTTGTGTATGCAGACATTCTTTAAAACTAAAAAAGAGCAACTAGAAATAATGAAGCCAATAGCATTCTCAAACGTTACCATCTACCTAAACTGTATAAATTTCACGTTGGTAATTTTTAGAAAAAAGAGAAACTTAAGCTGCTCCTATAACCAACCTTATGTGAGATGAGATTCACTTACCATTGCAAATCGCAACAGTCCATAAAGAAATTATTTCTCGAACAGGAAAGCCTTGCTGCAACTCTTTAAGCTGATCAACTTTACAGCCTCCGCAATTCTCATAATATTTCTTCTTCTTCAGCAGTGTCTCTCTGCAGTTCTCCTCCGCCATGCTTTTATCAAGTGAGCAAAATACACTGCCTTTGTTTCTGAAATTGTACAACAGAATCTGAGGTGAGTTCTTTTCATTTAGTTACATAAATCATCTCAAAAAGTAATCCGCCATAAGAGTGTAAGCAAGAACTTACTTAGAAAAAGAGACTTCCAATTCTTTGGACATAGATGCTTTTGCTTAGCTGCCCTCTTAAACCATGGATTTGGAGTTACAATAATGAAAAGTGCTACACAGTTATAATGCCAATATACTAATTTTTATATCTCAAACTATGAGATAATATTATATATTCAGAACTGATGTATAAATGATGACTCAGTATGAACATTAATGCTATATTATTAAAGATAAAAAATTTGTAGTTCTATAATATCGCAAACACGTTCAAACTTGGCAGACACAATTTTGTGTATCTTACGAAAATAGGTTTATTTATGACATTGTATATTAGTGGTTATTGAAGAAAAACATTCCCAAAATATGAAAGAATTCAGTGTACAGTGTTGGAAAGAGACACGCATGCTGCAGATTCCACCACCAGCACGTCTGATAAAGCTACTTTTACATCCGAACAAAAGCTGAAGGCAATAACGATTCTCTTATGATATAAAATATTGTTTGTACTAGTAAAGGTGTGTGAAAGAGAGAAAAAAGGTGCAACTTTAATTGCAGGAATTATAAAGATTAATTGTGGGCACAAGCACAAGCCATGTGGAGACCAATTTGGTTGGTGCTCCTTGGCTGCCCTTACCCTGAACCAATTAGGAGAACAACAATTAAGAGACCCCACCTGGGATTTTTAACTTAACATTTGCTTAACGAATGTTATGTAATTCATGTCAAGGTAATCTTGTGCTTAATGAAACTTTGAACTTACGCTTTTATGAGTAGAGAATTTTACCATATTCTTAACCATCTGTTAACAACAAGTAGATCTACGCTAAAATATTAGTAATTTGCCAAGAGAAATCGGGATCACGGTAGTGGGATTTTTGTCCCGATAGCTATATGTATATATAGTATAAGTTATTACTTTCTTTTGATGTGATTTGACTTAATTTCAGCCCTTCGATCCGATAATTAGGGCTTGCTTCGATCTGATATTTTACTTTATTATTATTATTATTTTTTTCCTTCTTTGCCTTTTTCATCCTAATTAGGAGGGAAAGGGCAAAAAATCTTATCCTTATGGATAAGTACCACTGGAGTTTAGACACATAAGTAATTTTTGAATTGCTTTGAAGAAATCAGAGCAACTCCTAACAATATCATGTCGTAAATTGTTAGGAGATTGAACACTCCTACCGCAGCTCAAATAAAAGACAAGAAATAAATTGTTACGTTAGAAATAACAATTTGGGTGGCACTGCCCTCCACAATAAATAAAATAGACAACTTGGGCGGCTCAGCCTTCCCACAGTAAATAAATTAAAGGCAATTAAAGAAAATAAAGACACAAATATTTTACGTGGTAAAACCCTCAATTTGAGGGAAACCTCCACGGGACAAGACCGAAAATATTTCACTATGAAGAAAAATATTACAATCTTTCTCACAATTAGAATGGAGGAGATTACAAGAGAGAAAGAAGAGAAAAGCTTAATACATAAGCTTGGGACAATTTTTAAGGGGAGGAGGAAGGCTTTATTATATAGCCTTAGCCTCCCCCTTGGATTTGGTTTCCCACCGATGTGGGATTGGGTGAAAGGCAAAAATGCCTTCACCCACTTCACATTCTCCCACTTGAAGGCATTTTTCCTTTCAGTCTTGTCTCTATACTTGCTGCTCACGTCTTTAATAGGCCACAAGACGTTCTACACCAGATGAACTTGTCAGCATTGATTGGTTTGGTTAATGCATCTGCTATGTTGTCCGTCGTGTGGATTTTCTGCATATCCACTATTCCGTCTTCCACTACTTCTCGTACATAATGATGTTGAACTCCTATGTGCTTCGTTCTTGAATGAAAGGCTGGATTCCTTACGATATGCAAGGCACTCTGACTGTCACAAAACAAAGAAATCTTCTCTTGTTTGTGCCCGAGTTCCTCCAATAACCTTTTGATCCAAACAGCTTCCTTGCAAGCTTGTGTAGCTGCCATATTCTCTGCTTCTGTTGTAGATAGAGCCACAACAGTTTGAAGTTTAGATACCCAGCTCACAGCACCTCCTGTGAGTGTAAACACATAGCCTGCAGTGGACTTCCTTTTGTCAATATCTCCTGCAAAATCTGAATCAACATAGCCATTGACAATGAACTCTGATCCCCCCTAGCATAGTGCAGCATCAGAGGTTCCTTTGATGTATCTAAGGATCCTCTTAACAGAATTCCAATGCTCTCTCCCTGGATTAGCCATGAATCTACTGACCGCTCCCACTGCTTGTGCAATGTCTGGTCTTGTACAAATCATAGCATACACTAGGCTCCCTACTGCTGATGCATACGGTACTCGAGACATTTCCATCCTCTCCGCTTCATTGCTAGGACTCATACTTGAGGATAATTTATGATTAACAGGAAATGGGGTAGAAATTCGCTTACAATCTTGCATATTGAAGCGACGCAAGATTTTCTTCAAGTAGTTCTTTTGAGATAGCCAAATCTTCCTGTTTTTTCTGTCTCGGTGAATTTGCATCCCTAGAATCTTGTTTGTCGGTCCTACATCCTTCATTTCAAAATCCCCTAGCCAATTGTGCCTTTAATTCTTGGACCTGATCTTTGTTAGTGCCTGTTACCAACATATCGTCCACGTACAACAGCAAAATGATAAAGTCTTCCTCAAACCTCTTGTAATAAGTACAATGATCTGAACTGAGTCTGTTGTACCCAAGGCTGATGATGAATGAATCAAATCTCTTGTACCAACACCTTGGCGCCTGTTTTAAGCCGTACAGAGATTTGGTCAACCTGCAAACCAAGTTCTCTTTTCCTTCTTTAACAAAACCTTCCGGTTGGAGCATATAAATTTCTTCTTCAAGTTCTCCATGAAGAAATGCAGTTTTTACATCTAACTGCTCTAAGTGTAAGTCAAAAGTAGCACATATAGCCAAGACTACTCGAATTGTTGTAAGTCTTACCACAGGAGAGAATATCTCATTGAAATCAACTCCTTCTTTCTGAGCATATCCTTTGACCACCAGTCTAGCACGATACCGCTCCACTTGATCATTCCCATCACGTTTGATCTTGTAGACCCATTTGGTTCCGATGGCTTTTCTTCCATGTGGTAGTGGCACAAGATCCCATGTCTTGTTTTTGTCTAAAGCTTCCATCTCTTCATGCATTGCTGTCATCCATAAAAATGCATCAGAACTTTTTATAGCCTCCTGAAAGGTGGAAGGCTCCCCATCTTCTGTTAGGAGACAGTATGCAACATTGCTCGCAATCACATATTCTGAGTGCCAAGAAGGTTCCCTTCTTTCTCGAGTTGATCGACGGACTTCAGGTGCTTCAGACTCAACTGGTTCTTGATCATCGTGTTCTGGTATTGCTTCAGAAGAAACTGTTTCTTCCTGTATTGATACAGTCTCAACATTTTTCTTCGTGCTATCACTTTCTTCACATTTAAACATGTCTTCTATAAAGACAACATCCCTGCTGATGACAATCTTATGGGCAGTAGGATCCCATAAGCGATACCCCTTTACTCCATCAGCATATCCCAAGAAGATACATTTCCTGGATTTTGGATCCAGCTTCGTTCTTTCTTGGTCATGATACATCACATAAGCAGGACATCCGAAAATATGAAAGGAGGAATAATCAGTTGGCTTACCGGTCCACATCTCCATAGGTGTCTTCATCTCAATTGCTGTTGATGGAGACCTATTTATCAAGTAACAGGCTGTAGTGGCTGCTTCTGCCCAAAATGTCTTGGGTAGACCCGCAGTCCTTAGTAATGCTCTCATTTTTTCTGCGAGAGTTCTATTCGTCCGCTCTGCCACTCCATTTTGTTGTGGTGTGTAAGCAACTGTCTTCTGCCGTTTCACACCTTCTTTACTACAAAATGTGTCAAACTCCTTGTTGCAGAATTCTCTCCCATTATCTGTTCTCAAACACTTGATCCTTTTTCCGGATTCAAGTTCCACCTGTGCTTTGAAGGCTTGGAATACAAGAAATACATCTGACTTTTTCTTGATGACATATACCCAACATCTCCTAGAATAATCATCCACAAACAATACAAAGTAGTTTGCTCCTCCTAGGGACGTAACCGGTGATTCCCAAACATCAGAATGAATCAAGTCTAGAATGTTTTTACTCCTAGCAATAGATCTGCTAAAACTCAGTCTACTCTGCTTGCTAATAACACAATGCTCACAGAATGGTAAACTTACAGTTTTGATTCCAGAAAACAGTTTTCGATCAGAGAGAATCTTCAAACCCTTTTCGGACATATGGCCAAGTCTTCGATGCCATATCATAGACAATTCTTCTCCAGAACTAGCAACCGCTGTTTCTGCCTCCTGAACCGTTTCTCCATGGAGCATGTATAGGTTAGCAGCAATCTTTTCTGCCTTCATCACCACAAGTGCGCCTCTGACAACCTTTATGATCCCATTTTTCGTATGGAACTCACATCCGAGGTCATCCAACTGTCCCATCGATAGCAAATTTTTCTTCAAGCCAGTCACATGTCATACATCTTGGATAGTGCGAATCGTACCATCAAACATTTTTACTTTGATGGTTCCAATACCAGCGATTTTTAAGGCATGATCATCACCTATGTACACAGACCCTTCTGAGATAGGTTTATATTGATAGAACCAATCTCTTCTAGAAGTCATATGCCATATTGCTGCTGAATCAATTAACCATATATCAGCAAACCTTTTTCTGCCTTCCATAACTGTTGTTGCCTCGCTGCACAAGATTTCGCCATTCCCTGAAGTACTTGCTACACAACCCTGAGATCCTGACGACTCAGATACTTTTCCTTTGCTGTTTCCCTCTCCATTCTTCTTAAGATGCCAACACTCGTTTTTCACGTGCCCTTGCTTTCCACAATGGTAGCATTTAATAAACTTCATTCCTTTAGACTTTCCCCTGTTCTGATTGTGACTCCCACTGGAACCACGTTCCCTTGATCTCCCTCTGTTGGCGGATAAAGCCTCTGCATGTTGAGAAGCCATTATTCTGTCTTCCTTGTTTTTACGTCTGCTTTCTTCTTCTAAGACAGCAGCCGCAACATCATTAAAGACTAGAGATGACTTCATTGAACCATTTGCCAAGTTGAGGATGAGATTATCATATGAATCAGGTAGACTCTGAAGTAGAAGCTCAGCACGTTCCTTCTCTTCTATGTTATGCTCCATGGTTGAGAGTTGAGAGAATAACGTCTTCAAAGTGTTGATATGTTCAGTCACCGGAGTGGTTTCTGACATACGAAGAGTGTACAGCTTCCTTTTCAAGAAAATTTTGTTGTGTAGAGATTTGGCTTCATACAAGCTTGTCAAAATATCCCAAATCTCCTTTTCAGAGTTTAATTCTTGAATACTTGACAGCACTTCATCTGCAACTGCTAGATGTAGACTTGCCATCGCATCACCATCTATCTTCTCCCATTTATTTTTATCTTGCATATTTTCCGGTCTTCCATCAATTGCTTCAAAGCAATTTTCTTTTCTCAAGATAGCCTTTATTTTAATTTTCCATAGCCCAAAGTTGTTTCCATCGAACTTCTCTATCTTGAATTTGGCTACCATTTGTCTTGCAGTGAACAGTACCGTATATGTGAACAGTATCTTGAATAGTATCGTATATGTGAACAGTAACAGTATCTGTATACGTACACCACTGCTAAACAGTAACTAAGAATAGTAGTAAGTGCCGGTACGATTTAATATACACCAGGAAAGCTTCCAGGAAACACTGGAGGGGTCACAAGCGGTCCCACTTAAAATCCAGTCTCCTTAGACTCTTATCGTCTTTTTGACAAAGTTTTCCTAGACATGTATATAACCATACCTGTCTCTTATACACATCTAGATGTGTATAAGAGACAGCCATACAAGTAACCACTCACTGTCCTAACCCTTGGCTCTGTCTTCGCAACCTTGCTCTGATACCACTGTTAGGAGATTGAACACTCCTACCGCAGCTCAAATAAAAGACAAAAAACAAATTGTTATGTTAGAAATAACAATTTGGGTGGCACTGTCCTCCACAATAAATAAAATAGACAACTTGGGCGGCTTAGCCTTCGCACAATAAATAAATTAAAGGCAATTAAAGAAAATAAAGACACAAATATTTAACGTGGTAAAACCCTTAATTTGAGAGAAACCTCCACGGGACAAGACCGAAAATATTTCACTATAAAGAAAAATATTACAATCTCTCTCACAATTAAAATGGAGGAGATTACAAGGGAGGAAGAAGAGAAAAGCTTAATACATAAGCTTGGTACAATTTTTGAGGGGAGGAGGAAGGCTTTATTATATAGCCTTAGCCTCCCCTTGGATTTGGTTTCCCATCGATGTGGGATTGGGTGAAAGGCAAAAATGCCTTCACCCACTTCACAGGATGCGTTAAATTAAGATTAGGATATATTGATATTTAAAAATAAAAGCAACTCAAAAATTGAACTCTTGAATATTGCCAACGTCTTTTGACAACATATACGCCCGCTTCTTTCTAAAAGTAAATCTTATATGAACCATGGAGGATGTATGGCAAAATCGGTGATTGTTATTGTGAAGAGAAAGAGAGATTGAAAATTGATTATGAAATGAATGAAAATTGGTTTTGAAGGGGAGAAACGAAGACTGTCTTTAACCGGATCAAAAATCAGTGTTGGTGGGAAACAGTGGCGGACCGACATTGGGACTCAAGGGAGCCCAGGCCCCTCCTGAAATATTAAATCTCCTTATAGTCCCTCAAGTTTTAATAGTTACAATACACCCCCTCATTAAAAAAAAACCTAATTTGACTTTACTCTTTGCACAACTTTTTTCACCTTTTTCTCCTGTAGCCGCCGAATTGGAACAAAAGACAAGCACCATCAATAGCCAAGTGAGTTTATATTTTATTATATTTAATATTTTATTATTTTATTTTATACATGAAATTTTAATCAAATTTTTGGTGTTCTTATCATGTAGTTTTGCAGGTTCATTGTTCTCAGTATGTTGCTTTTATTTTGTAGGCAATCATATACCCGTTTTATAGCAAGTGTAATTAAACATAGTTTTACAAAACTCATAACTAATTATCCTTCCTTTCAAGTAAGTTATATCGATACTCACTATAATTAATTCTTTTTACTGTATTCTACAAATAAAATTTATGTAAACTTTTTTAATGTTTGTTTATTTATTTTGATATAAATTATTGCTTTTGATATTTTTTTTAATCATTGGTACTAATTCTACCGGTTACAACTGCCACAGTTGAGAGGACATTATCTGCTATGAATATTGTGAAGACTGAATCACGCAATCGAATGGGAGATGAATGGATGAACGATAGCTTGTTTGCATACATTGAGAAAGATATTTTTGATAGCATTGAAAATGAGGTAATCATGCAACGTTTTCAAAATATGAAAACTCTGCGGGGACAGTTATGACTTTATATTTGTTGAATTGTTGAACTATCAAATTTTAATATTTTATATTTTGTTTTATTGTGTTAGGATTTATTTGAAAGAGTAAAGTTCTTTATATCCCCTATCTATGTGTATATTTTTTTCAATTTTCAATAAATTTTCTCTTTTGTATTGTTTAACAAAAAAATTTTATAAATTTAGAAATACTACGGTGCCCCCCCTTTGATAAAATTCTGGGTCCGTCACTGGTGGGAAACATTTTAATTAACATATATAGCATGTGACATCTGTCAATCTCTTGTTGCATACGAGAACCAAATTAACAGGCTGGGGATACCCTTTGCTAGTCTAAGACAATAGATGCACGTATAAAGAATATTATTTGTACAAGAATATTCTTAAGAAAATGATACATAGCACCACAATTTACATTAATTGAGACCATTGATCAAATTATTTTGAATGGTTGAGTTAGATTTACTTTCGATCATTCAAATTACGTTTATCCACTTAATTATTATGGTGCAAAAATTTTTGAAAAAAAAATTTGTTAATGATACTAACCTACTTTTTCTATATCAAGAAAAACATGCATTTGAAAGTGTTCAAATTAAAAATTAAATCAATTACATATATGAATTTTTCTATTCAATCAAAGTGGAGTATTTTGTTATACAGACTAATAATCTTCATTAAAACTGAAAAACAAACAACTCAAAACATTTTCATTAAATTCGAAAATAAACCAACTGAAAACATTAATTTTAGTGATGTATTCAAATTTAGGTAAAAATATAACGTCCAAAAATACAAATTAACGAACGACTCACCTTATCTTACAAATGGGAAAGCTAGAAAACTATTATGCCACGATTCTCAGTAGAAGCCATTTGCTTTGCTCAACGTCAAACTTGGATTAGCAGCAGAAAGCACTAGCAGCTCTGGCTTGGATTCGAATAAAGCCATTTCTTCTTTGCTTAAGTTCACCAATGCTTTTATTCCTTCGCCATCTCTTGTATCCATTAAGATAACAATATTCTTGAACTTCGTATCGGTAAAAAGAGCCCATATTGGCTTTCCCCACCCAAAATCAGCCTCATAAAATGGAAACCTACACCAACTTGAGCGGCAACAAAAGTCTATATCATCTCTTTCAGAAAAGTTGATCCCACACATCTCGAACCAAATCTTTTTGTCTTCGTTAATAGTTTTCAAAGCAGTTTTGCAGGATTGTCGTGCTTCTTTCCTCAGTTTACAAAGCAAACCTTGCAAATCTAACTCGTTTTCTGTCGATTATGAAGGAAAGGCCAAAGCCACTATGTTCCCGATGGAGTTGTCTGGCAAAGGTGGCGCAATCCGTTTACGTAAGTTCACTGCGTAGCTTGTCATAGATAGCCTTGGTAGCCTCTTAGCGATCTTGAACCTTGGATCATACATATCCAGAGGGCTGTCACAGCTTCTACGCTCGTCGGTTGTTGCACAGTTGTGCTGGCAGATTTAGCCTTCAGTTCAGCTGTCTTCGACGATTCAAACACAAACCTCTTTGCTACAGCATACTTATCCGGAGTCACCTTCAATGGGGGAATCCAAGAACCTAGTATGGGAGGAAATACGGATGCTGCACTGAATGCAGGAAACGTTACGGCATCGCTAGACCCTGCAGAAGCTGTAGTTGACCAACTCTTTACAAATGTGACTAGCGTGGATCCGTCTCCAATTTTATGTGAGATGCACACGCCAATTGCCAATCCACCACATTCAAAAAAGTTGGCTTGAACAAATAATACACGGCCAGTTTCTGATTCCTTGGATTCCACCTGAACAGAAAGGAAATTTGGCAATGCAGAAACGTCGGGTTGTTGAAGAATGTGAGATAAAAGGCAGTTGACTCGAGCTTCAACATATTCAATCCCTTCGTCATCGCACTCAATGGTGGTTTGGTCTTTAATTATGCCAGCAAGTGGGTAGAACTAAGTAAGCATTTTTGATAAAGATGTCTTTAGATGCTGAGACCTTTTAGCAGCCTGCAGTTCATATTCATGAGTATCATCATTTGCTGAGTAGAAAAGAAGCAATGATTTCTCAGGTGTTGGGGAGTTGGGGAAGATGGTTTGATGGTTTCTCTACCAACAATTTCAGCCTTCACCATCTTGCTCTTTACTAGTATTATTCTCAATATTCTTCTTAATTAGCTTTTAGCCTTGTGCAAAATGTTCATAAGATTGTATCCTTTCGTACTAGGTTCAGGAAAAATATCTAGTATACATGAAAATATTTTATTGTTGTTATGCTCAGTGGAAGTGATAACCAACAGAATAATCAAATGCACAACCACAAACTATACTAGATAATTGAATATAATAGCAACTAAAGAGGCAACCAATCAACCAACAATGCAGAAATAGAAAGAACACCAAGATTTAACGAGGTTCGGTATAAATACCAACGTCTTCGGGCGCCGTTGAAGAAACTTTCCACTATCTTCAAAGAGAATTACAAACTTTTGGGTCACAATACAAATTCCACAACTATTGGGCCAAACTGTAATTACCCGAATAGTTAGACCAAACTGTAATTACTCAAACAATTGGGTAATACTATAAATACCCAAAACAAAGTGGGAAAAACAAATATTACAAACTTTAAGGTCCTTAATGCAATGCCCTTAAACTATGAGGTCTTATATGTGAGACCTTACAAATATAAGGGGGTGAAGGATATTTCACTTAGGACACATAAAACTCTCCCACATGGCTTCTTTTATAAGGGCCACATGAGACCCATGTTTTTCTCCTTACTGATGTGGGATCCTTGCATATGAGCCAAACAAAGAAGAAAACAACAAATCTCCACCTTGGCGAATATGCCAATCCACCACAAGACTTTTCTTTTTTCCATATTAGCTATCACAGCAACAACGCCACCAAATGCTCCCACTGGTGTGGTCAAACTCGCACAATGTTGATCAAGTCCAAACAATGACTGAACTTGATCGTTGTCACAATCTTAGTCAACATATCTGTGGGATTCTCGACAGTCTCCATCTTCTGAAGTAAGATTCTCCCTTCATCAATAATCTCCCGCAGAAAATGATACCGAACATCAATATGCTTCGTACGAACATGGAACACTGGATTCTTCGTTAAGTGGATAGCACTTTGACTGTCAGAATAAAGACTGATTTTTTTCTGCCCAATTCCCAATTCATCCAGCAATCCCTGTAACCAAATAGCTTCCTTCACAGCCTCTGTCATTGCCATATACTCATGCCTCTGTAGTAGACAAAGCCACTGTAGACTGTAAAGTAGACTTCCAACTCACTTGTGCTCTTACAAGAGTAAAAACACAACCGGTTGTCGACCGACGTTTATCCAAATCACCAGCATAATCAGAATCAACATAACCAATAGCATACTGACCATATGTATCATCTCTCTCAAAGACTAAGCCAACATCTACGGTTTTCCATAAATACCGTAGAATCCATTTCACTGCTTGCCAATGTCCTTTACTAGGATCATGCATATACCTGCTCACAACTCCAACTGCATGTGAAATGTCGGGTCTCGTACACACCATAGCATACATCAGGCTACCAACTGCATTAGCATATGGAACTCGAGACATATACTCTCGTTCCTCATCTGTACTAGGCGATAAAGATGCACTGAGCTTCATATGAGGAGCAAGTGGAGTACTTACAGGTTTTGACTGCTCTGTAATACCAAACCGCTGTAATACTTTCTTCAGATATTGCTTCTGAGTCAAACAAATCTTGCCTCTCTCTTTATGTCTGCTAATCTCTATACCTAATATCTTCTTAGCTTCTCCCAAATCTTTCATCTCAAACTCTTGATTCCACTGAGTCTTCAACTTTGCAATTTCTTCAACATTCGTCGAAGCTATCAACATATTATTCGACATACAAGAGTAGATAAATGAAAGAACCATCATGTAGCCTCCAAAAATACACACAATTATCAAATTTACTTTTTATGTACCTCTGACCCATCATAAACTGATCAAATCGCTTATACCACTGTCTGGGAGATTGCTTCAAACCATAAAGCGATCTTTTCAGTTTGCAAACCAAATTTTTCTTACCAGCAATTTTGAATCCCTCTGGCTGAGTCATATAGATTTCCTCTTCTAAGTCACCAGTTTTTACATCCAATTGAACTAGTTCCATATTCATCTGAGCTACCAAGGCCAACAAAATTCTAATGGAAGAATGTTTTACAACTGGAGAAAATACCTCATAGTAGTCAATTCCTTCTTTCTGAGCGTAGCCTTTAGCTACCAACCTTGCCTTGTAGCGGACGTCATTCTTGTCAGGAAATCCATCTTTCTTTGCACCATTTGCACCCAATTGCCTTTTTACCCTTCGGTAGTTGAGCTAGCTCCCAAGTTTCATTCTTTTGAAGAGACTGCATCTCTTCTCTCATAGCTGTCTTCCACTCATCAACTTCAGAACATCCGACTGCCTCTCTATAAGTGGAAGAAACATCAGTATCTACAATTGGAAGTGCATAGGCCACCATATCAGCAAATCAAGCAGGTCTGCGAATCTCACATCTTGGCCTATTAACTACAATAGATTCTTGTTGCTGTTGAGGTTCCTGAGTAGAACCCTCACCATCATCTCCCAAATCTTCCTATGCCACAGGAGTACCATTATCTGTCTCAACAGATCTAACTGGGTTCAATATCGCCGTTTCAAACTCCACCTGCTGTTGAGTATGCTCCACCTGCTGTGCAGTACCATTCACCTTTGTCTGGTTTTCTGATTTCTTCAACATTGAAGACTCATCAAATGTCACATCTCTATTGGATATAATCTTCCTCGAACTAGGACACCATAGACGATATCCTTTCACTCCTGAAGCAAATCCCAAGAAAATCGCTTTCTTGGCTCTAGGATCCAGCTTAGATTCTTTCACATGATAATATGCAGGAGAACCAAAAACATGTAAAGAATCATAATCAGAAACAGGTTGTCCAGACCATACCTCCAATGGAGTTCTATCACCAATAGCAGCTGAAGGTAGACGATTAATGAGATGACACGCATAAGTCACAGCCTCAGCCCAAAATTCTTTGCCCAACCTAGCATTGGACAACATACACCGAACTTTCTCCAGCAATGTCCGGTTCATGCGTTCTACCACCCCATTCTGTTGCGGTGTACCTCTAACAGTAAAATGACGTACAATACCTTCATCTCGACACAATTTCAAAAACTGATTGCTGCAATACTCACCACCATTATCTGTTCTGAGATGCTTGATTTTCTTGCCAGTTTGTGTCTCAATCATCTTTTTTCATTTAAGGAAAACACCAAGTACATCATCTTTTGATTTCAAACAGTACACCCAAGTTATTCTGGAAAAGTCATCAACAAAAGTAACAAAGTAGTGCCTACCTCCCATAGATGCGGTTTTAGTAGGTCCCCATACATCTGAGTGAACATAATTAAGAATACCCTTGGTATTATGGATAGCAGTGCCAAATTTCACTCTCTTCTGCTTTCCCAGAACACAATGCTCACAGAAATCCAGCTTGCAGGTCTTTGCACCTTTCAATAAGCCTCGCTTCACCAAACTGAATAAGGCTTTCTCACCTGCATGTCCCAAACGCATATGCTATAGTCTCGTTATCTCTGAATCTGCATCATTATCAGAAACCATAGTAGCTGATCCAATAACCGTATTACCATTATAGTAATATAAGTTGTTCCTCCTAGTGTCTTTCAATACCACAAGAGCGCTTGAAGTAACTCTCAGAATACCATCTCGAATAGATATACCACAACCTTTAGATTCTAAGGCTTCCAAAGAGATGAGATTCTTCTTCAACTTCAGTACATACCGAACATCTTTCAGAACTGTAGTCAGTCCATCATGATTCCTCAATCGGATCGAACCTATATCCCAGCAGTATGACAAATATCATCATTGCCCATATACACAACTCCACAATCAAGCTCTTCAAACTGAAAGAACCATTCCCTATGTGGACACATATGATAAGTACAACCCGAATTCATAATCCACTCATCAGAACCAGAAGTGGATGGATGACTAACTAGACTTATATGAAAATCACTATCATCCTCACGCTCAATAACACATGCATCAGAAACAGTCTTGCCCTTATCTTTCTTTTTCAACTTAGGACAATCTTTCTTCCAATGCCCTTTCTCACGATAAAAGGCACACTCATCTTTTCCTAATCTACCCCTCGACCAAGATTTTTCCTTTTTTCCTGGTTTCCTACTTTGACTACGCCCTCTCTCTGTCAATCCATCTATTTTTGTATTTATCATAGTCACTGTCTTCTTCGGTACAGTTGACGATGATGCCATCACTACCTCTCACAAACAAGCTCGATACACAAATCACCAATAACCAAGCTCCAACAAACTATAATATTCAATAACTAGCAATCCAAATTTAACAGCCCAGAATATTAGTAAGTGCTTTAATGAAATAGCCACTCATTACCCAAAAACCATCGGCTCTGATACCAATTGTTATGCTCAGCGGAAGTGATAACCAACAGAACAACCAAATGCACAACCACAAACTATGCTAGATAATTGAATATAATAGCAACTAAAGAGGCAACCAATCAACCAACAATGCAGAAATAGAAAGAACACCAAGATTTAACGAGGTTTGGTATAAATACCTACGTCCTCGGGCGCCGCTGAAGAAACTTTCCACTATCTTCAAAGAGAATTACAAACTTTTGGGTCACAATACGAATTTCACAACTATTGGGCCAAACTGCAATTACTCGAATAGTTGGACCAAACTGTAATTACTCAAACAATTGGGTAATACTAAAAATACCTAAAATAAAGGGGGAAAAATAAATATTACAAACTTTAAAGTCCTTAATGCGATATCCTTAAACTATGAGGTTTTATATGTGAGACCTTACAAATATAATGGGGTGAAAGATATTTCACTTGAGACACATAAAACTCTCCCACATAGCTTCTTTTATAAGAGCCACATGAGAACCATGTTTTTCTCCTTACCAACGTGGATCCTTGCATATGAGCCAAACAAAGAAAAAAACAACAATCGTTGGCCACTATTTTTATTTTATTTTAATTGTTATTCATCAATGCGTATCACATGAACATGTGCACTTTTAAAGTAGTAATTAATAAATAAATAAATATTAGTTAATTAACTGCCAAACCAACTCTCTTTCCTCGTCATTTCTTCTCTATCTAAAGGAGGTGATTCCTATAACCCCCTATAGTTTTATCAGTCAAATACTATCAACTTCCCTTATTTTATTCCCTTGATTCAGAATTTAACAACACCCCTTGATTAAATTAATATTAATTCTTTTTTATCCAACTTGTGAGGTTACGCTTGCTCCGAAACAGAGAGCATGCAAGAGCACTCTGTACGTCGTGCAAATTAATTTTTTTCTTCTCTCAAAGGACTCTCATTCTTCAAATTTAGTGTTCATCATCAACTTCTAAACCTTTTATAATGTTCTAAATTAAGTAATGTTATACATAAAGTCAAATAAATACAATTTGATGTAGCAAAATATCATTATCATTAGATTGATAAAAGGAGTTATGTATATATGGGTTGGGATATAGATAACAACCCATATTACATTAACTTTTAATTATTAATACTATCAAAGTGCTTTTTCGTTCTTCAAAGTGTACTCAAAATATTCAATCTCACTCTCAATACTTTTTCTAATAATATAAACTACAAAAAGCTACTACTATAGTAACGTATTCTTCCTATCTTTAAGAATTATTCTTATTTTGAATTACTTCACATGTCATTCAATACTTTAATATATATTTCTTTACAGCGACAAAGCCACGTTATAAGGGTTTGAATACTTCGTATATGTGTATATAAAGAATAGTTAGGAGTAGGTGTGTGATTCCTTATTTCTTTTATTCTTCCAATAAAGACCTAAGAGAAGGTATGGCTTCTTGTTTCTTGTACCCTTCCTCAAGTACTAGGATTAACTTAGGTACATTCATGTTAATTATAATATATGAATATTTTAGTTTTAATTAACAATGTCTATTACATTAACTTATAATTGTTAAATCTAATTATATATATTTCTCTTCCCTTTACTCTTTAATGTTTGTGGATCTTAAACGTTGATTAATTGATTCTTCAGCAAATTAACAAGAATTGCTATACTTTTTCTATAAAAATAAAGTAAGACATAAACAATAATAAAACAGTTTTGGCTACTTTGAACTTAATTTTTACATTATTGTTTGGATTTTATATTTTGAGAAATCAGATATAAAATAAATTGAGACCAAATGACCAATAACATGCCAAATAAATCATGTTTGACACAATATTTAATACAATCATAAACTCCCTGCATTTATGAATAAGAGAGAAGTTTACTAGTGTTATAACATATGTAAGAGTACTGTTTATTCATCAATTTAAATCACATGAACATACACTTTAAAGTAATCGTCAACAAATAAATAGATTTAAGTAATAGTTAAAAAAATAAATAAATAAAAGTTAATTAACTGCCAACATTTGTATGTTTCTTTACCTAAAAACTCTCTTTCCCCGTTATAATTCTTCTCTATCTAAAGAAAGTATTTCCTAATTAACCAACTACCCCCACACCACTCACCACCCCACCTTCCCCCCAACAACACCAAAACAACAAGTTAATTTATCAGTCAAATACAACCAACTTTCGCTTATTCCCTTGATTCAAAAATTAACAATACCCCTTAATTAAATTAATATTAACTTTTTTTATCCTACGCTTGATCCGAATATATATATCTACAACGTACATCTTAGTTTCGATTGGTTCCTTTAGAAGACAAAGAATCACCTTACTTTTTTCACACCAAAATAATAATAATAATAATAAACTAACTTTACAAACCATAAACGCAATTTAAGTAAACAAAAAACTTTAAAAAGAAATCCAATTCTTCTTCAAGGAAATCGTGCGTTTAATTTCCTCTTTTTCTTCTTCATAGTGGATTTGAGTTTCTTCTTCCTCCTCCTCCTTATTCCGCCTTCAATTTATCTCTCAAGTAATCGGTGTTTTTAGTAAATTAATTGGTGCATCTCTAATCTTCTTCTTCTGTGTTTGGTTAGGGTTTTCTGTGGTGGCTAGAGTTGGCAGTGGTAGCGGTGGCTAGAGTTGGTGGTCTCTAGCGTTTTTCTTCTGGTGAACAAGCAATATGTGCTTGGCATACCATAAATATTTTTGGTTTTGATTTTTATTTGTTTGGTGGTGGTTGGCTGTAGGTGTTTGACTGGGTGGCTAGGTGTTTGTTTGGCAATGGGAGTGGTTGCGTGAGAGTTATTTTAATGAGGGTAAATTTTAACTTTTAGTGTTTTATTTGTTAAAAAATTGACGAAATGTTATTGGATTTGGAAGATAAAAATATGTGACCCTAACAATCAAAATGATACAAAGATGAAACAATGTTTTTGGCTAATATTACATCAAACCTTAAGAGCAGTTTATGATATAAACTCATTTTCGATTTTATTAAATAAATCATAGAGCAATCTAAGGCCATACTCCTTTTTATTTAAAAAGTTGCTCTATTTGCACTCTTTTTTTCTTTTTTTAATCTCATCAAACTTCATGCCAAAATTTGAACAAAGTTAAAATCACAATATAAAATTTAATAAGGGCAGGAATTGTATAGTAACCCCCTAATTTTGGTTAAAGTAGTACTTTGTCCCCACTTCATTATTTAATAACATACTGACCAATTTTGACCGCTGTTTGAAGAAAATTAGCATTGTAAGTGTAATGTTTACATTTCAACTATTGACATGAAAAAATAATAAAGTTTACCTACAAAATAAAAAATGTATATTAAGTCTCTCTCTTCTCTAAACTTTACCCTTATCTCCTCTCTCCTCCTTATCCTCTTAAAATTTTTCATCATAAATTCCAATAGGAAAAATTGTAATCTTTATCTTGTCCATATCAAAGTCAAATTTCATTTTCATCGGCATACATAAGTTTATTTTTGGTTGTTATGGCTTGGGCTTGGGTTCATAGGTGATGTAAACAACGCATTTGTGGGTTTTTTTTCCTTCATGCACAGATCAATCAAACAAAAATAGCAAAAGAGACCTAAGAAGCCTGTCCCTTAGAGGTAATGAAGAACCCTAGATCCGTTCATTTGGCTGGTATTTGAGTTTGAGTGTTGCTAGAGTTCGAATTTGATTAGGATTTGGGTGCTTGAAGGATTTGATGATGTGTCTAATGAGTAGCGTATTTCATAGAGAGAAGTCCATAAACACCCCCAGAGGCTTAGTGAAGCTGTTAGTCAAGAACAATCAAGCTTTAAACTGACAATTTAGTCCCTAATTTTAATCTAATTAATGGAGGGCAATTTTGTTATTTGATTAAAAGAGATGCAAATGAGATCTTTTGAAATTCCACAAAGCCACATCAAGTTCATAAAATATCACTCACCTCTCTTACCATCAATTTATATCAACTTTTATATTATTATATCAATCAAATTAATATATTTATGAAGTTGTTCTCTAACTTTAATATCAAAAAAGGTATATTAATTTAAAATGTAATAGAGTATATATTAAATAGTAGTTTTTTAAAAAATTAATACTTAGGTATAAATATTTTTTAATTTTTTTAAAAAAATTATAGAAAATTTTAAGAGGTAACCATTCGCAATAAATTGCAAGAAAAAACCATTACCAATCTTATTATTCTCATTAAAAAAAGAAAAAAATACAAAAAATATAAAATGAAACAAAATTATTATTAGTAGTATGTCTGTGAGTGGGGCTTTCATCCCACTCCAAGTCATTCCGATCATGACACTGCTCTCCAAGACCTTTCAGTCTTGTGGGTATCATAGAATGAGTCATGAAGATAAGTTCTGGAGATTTTGGAGTTGCCACCTTGGTATGTAATTGCGGGGAATAAGTTGGATGATTGCAATCGATCCATTACTTGGGCACCTAACTACCCATCATCCCTTTAGAGTCAGGTTCAAAAAGTTAGGTACGGATCTTCGATTCACTAGGACAAAGTTCGACCTCTACTAGGGTTTGTCGAGTTCAAGGTTTTAGTCGATCAATTGTAGTCTATCTTGATCCTATGTTCATTTTAGGGGCACAATTGATTTTATCTTATTTATTACATATTGAGTGAGATGGTTCATAATCATTCGTGGGAATATTGTAGAGAAATATACAAACATGAGGAAAACTGGAGGGGGATTACAACCATGCTTTACAAAATTAAGCAATAAAGCAAGGCTCGAAAAGTAAATTCACACTTCTATTCTTCATCAAGTTCGTCGGGCCTACCATTGGAAAGTGAATTCGTCACCAAACATCGTGATTTCATCCACCCACAATCAGCCTTATGCTCATGACATCAATCTCCACATAATCGGGTTTCTCACCACCAACCGTGAGCCGACCTTTTCCAATCAATGATTTAAATCACTGCTCTCCAAATCGAGTTCCTCGCCACCAGTGTGAGTCTACCCAATCTAACCAATATCATGTTATTTCAACAATATAAAAAGTAAAGTGAGCATAATGGTCAGAATAACAATAAAGTGAATGGAAGAGTGTAAATGTGAAATGGTGAGTGTATATCACTCATGAATCTGACGACATAGCTCACCGCACAATTTGTGCAATTGTGACACACGTTTATGAGTTAAATGATATCCTTTGTATTTTCAATGGACTAAGGTTTGAAATGGATAACTATTCATTGGTTGAATAGTATCTGTAAAAATGATTCGGATAATCGTTCATGATTTGAATATTGGTATACTTTATATGGTGAAGAACAGAACCGTAATCCATGATGTAGATGGCATTTGTAATGATAACAACAAAAAACAAAACAAGAGTTAGTAGTAAAAGTGTGATAAAAGTAAATGACCATAAAGTACAGTGTGATAGAAGTAAATAGTGATAAAGTAAATGTGCAATAAAAGTAAATGACGATAAACAAAAGAGCAGGAAATATAAAATGCAGGAAAGTAAAGAACATAAATTAGTGAATGGTAATGAAAAGGAAAATAAACTAAATAACCGAAATAAACATGAAATAATGGCAATAAAAGCAAAATGCTGTAAAATATACTATGAATATTGAGATAGAGGCATATTAGAGTAGCGGTTTCCATCAATCATCATCAATCTACCACCACTCACTCGTATTCACCTAGTCTCCATAATAAATATAAATCATGAAAAAGGGACTAAAATAATAAATATGAGAGAAAAAATGTGGTGATTTCCCTCAGCTTTACCAAATACTGTGTAGTAGTGACTGGTTATTTAAAAACTAGTTGAAAGTACGCTTGAATATGTGAGATTCTGTGAGAAAATATATTGAAAATAAGGTTGTATGTGAAAGATTTTGAAAGGAATGGGTGAACAAGGGATTGAAAATGGGTGGAGAGGTTGCTGTTTAGGTTTGGCATATAAAACGAGAGGAATAGTAGCTCCACAAAGAATGAACATTCGCCTGAATTTATAGAAGAAACGCATGCTCCTCTTCTCGTCCTTCTTTTAGGCGTGTTGCGTTTGTTTTAGACAGCCCATGCATTTCCTCCGCGCGCGAGGGATCCCTTCAGGCGTGAATTCAACTCCCTACACGTGTAAGCCAATCTTTCAGGCGTTAATTCAATTTCTTACATGCGCAGGCCAACTTCTTCATGCGCATTGCCATCCATACGCACTCAATGTAATTTCTCTATGCTTGGGGCTGAATTGTTTTGGGCTTTTTTAAATGCCATTGGGCCTTGTTCTTTGAGAAGTGGAAAACTTTTCTTTCAAGGCATTGGCACCACACCCCCGAGAGGGGGAACTTGCAACCCCCTATGACACGCCTCTGTGAAGGTCAACCTGCGTATGTGTCAGCGGGGGACATTGAGACGTAGAGGTATAAGCAGTTAAGCACAACTTTTAATCAAGATTTCACTTTGACTGATGTCTCTTGAATTTTTTTTTTTTTTTTTTTTTGTGTGTGATTGGGCCTTGTGTTTTGGGTATATTCAATCCCTTTTCCAAATCATCATTCCACTTCAACCAGTATTTTTTGCTATCGTCATTGGGCTTAAACCATAAGTTTTTAACTTTATATATTTTTCATTCAATTATTTATTAACAATAAATTAAAAGTATTTGTCAAATTTTTTTAAAGCACTTGTTGGTAAACTTTTCTCATTTTTTTAATAAAAATATACTTACACTAACTTTTTTGTTGTTTTTATTATATTTATTTTGTTTAATATGTACTCTATTAATTCTTGAATTACTACACCCTTTTTAATATTAAAGTTAGATAATAATTTCATTATTATATCAATTTTATTTATATACATAACAAAAACTTGATAGAGACAGATAACAATGGAAAGTATTTGAGATTTTTAGAAACCTAAGGTGGCTATGTGAAATTTCAAGAAACTTTAAGAGAGGTTTGTGTCTCTCTCTATCAAATACCCAAATTAACTTTAATCAAATCAAACAAAAATTAAAATCAATGACTAATATATCAGTTTAAAGTTTGATTGTCTTTGACTAAAAGTTAAGCCAAACCTCAGGAGTGTTTGGTCTGGAACGAAGATGTGTAATTAAAAAGGAAAAACACCAAAAAGAGGAAAAGAAGAAAAGGAAGGAGCATGTCAGAACGCAGACAACTTTTTTTAGTTTGTGTTGCGTCGTGTGGGCTTGTGGCTAGATTAACTATGCTGTAGTATTGCTAATAAATGGTTTTCTAAGGTTGGCTTATTCTCTCTTAAGAAAGTTGAGAAGAAGAAAGGCAGAGAGAAAGAGATTGAATATTTTCCTACTGGGATGTTTATAAAGTATGGTAAAAAAATAATAATAATACAGAAGTTTTTTTATTTGTTTTATTTAATGTCTGAAATATTTTCGTTATTTTTATTCATAATTATGATATTATGATATACTATTTTTAATAAGATAAATAGGGGTAGAATGGTAATTTCATAAAAGATTTTGCTCCAAACAATTGATTCTCTAAAGACCATTTGAAAATGGGGTCAGTTTGTTACTAAATGTAAACTTGAGGGGCAAAATGTTGTTCAATCAAAACTAAGGGGTCCCTAAATTTTCCTTAATAAGAGTGATGCTATACTTATAAAGTCTACATAAAAAGTTTGTGTACAAAATTAATATGACATTTTTATTACATTAACTTTTTTATAGTTATTTTTCTATTCACTTGATGTCACATAATTGGGATACAAATTTTGTATCAAAACTTTGCTAACATAGCAATACTAGCAATACTGATCTAATAACTAACAATGATTGTATTTAATAAAACTCTTATTTTCAAGGATAATTTTGCTAAATATCTTAACTTCGGTGGTGTTTGTTTCAATCACTTAACACTTTTTAGATCTAAACACTCTTTAGAACTTAATTTACACCACTTAATAGAATGTTTGTTTACTTTTTTAGGTACCACTTAAAAAAGTGATAAGAGAATATTTTACCTTTAATGTGACTTTTTTATCCTTATTAAAATATACAATGTTTATATTTATATTTATACAATAATTTAAAAATTAAATAGTTAATAAAATTAAGTCAAAATTCTTTTTCATTTAAATAATTAATATTATATTTCTTACAACCTTTAAAAAATAATTGTTAACTAAAATTAAATAAAAATTCTTTTTCATTTAAATATTTAATATTATATTATATAAACTCATATGATATTATTGTAAAACTACTATATCGTTAATATTATCAATTTTTAAAATTCATTCCTCCAATAATTAGATCAAGTTTAAGCCATATCAATTTGTATAAAAAAAAATTGTAAGAGTAGTATTTTATCCATTACATTTTGCGGACCATATTTTGAATCATAAAAAAATAATTCTATTAATTAAAGTGTTTTCCATTTCATAAACTTAAAAAGAAAAAAACAAATATGATCTTTTAATTGACAATATTAAATATTAATTTTTACTTTAAATTTACACTATTAAATAAAATAAAATGTTCTTATCAATCTAATAAATAACTTTTAAAGTTTCAATAAAACTGTCCCTATAATATTTAATAAACTTTTATCAAATATATTGTCTATTTTAAAACTCGCTATTTGTAATGATATCAAATTTTTCAATAGTTATTATTCAACATATTATTAACTAATTAATTTGAAATATTAATATAAATAAATGAAATTTTACCAATTATAAAAAATATTTATCATATTTTAATGTGGTAATTATAAATATAGTAATAAATAATATAACAATTTGATAATAAATACTAAAACAATCACAAATATACCAAAATTGTACCTTTTAATAAATTAAAATAATATTCTTAAATAAAAATTTAATTAAATTTATATTATTTTAATATATATTTATATTTATGAAAAATTTTTAACACCTTATTTAGACAATAATTATTAAAAATTTTGATAAAATTTATATTATTTTAATATGTAGGGATATTTATGGCATAAAATTTTTAACACCTCATTTAGACAATAGTGGTTAGAAAAAGTGATGCATTTTCACTTTTTCAATTAAGTGATTTATCACTTAAAATAAGTGCTAAATATAAAAACAAACAAAAATTTTAAGACTTAAATCTAAACACTTAAAAGTGTTAAGTGATAAGTGGTGATAAACAATCGAGCCCTTCGTCTTTTATCTCTCCTATCTTTTTCCTCTGTTCTCTTAACAAATTCTCTCTCTTTTTCTTTTTCTCTCTGCTGGTGTTTCCCAAATATTCTCTCAATTACTAATCAAACTCTCTGCTCTTCCCTCTCTCTCTCTCTCTCTCTTTTCCCAATTTTCCTCCATTTTCTATCAGTCTAAGCAGAGTTTTCGTTTATCATTCTCTATAACTTATTGTAGTCAACCATTTAATTTTTTTTTCAATTAATATAAATCAAATTATCAAATTCGGTCAGATATGTTTTCTTTTACTCGGAAAAAAAACCCATTTTTCTTCTTTTACAAAAACCAAAGTTATTGATTATGCTATTTAAATAAAAAAATATAAGAAAAAACAATTTATTTGTATTAAAATTTAATTTTTAAGGAGAAATAATTTATTTGTATCGAAATTTTTAACTTAAATAAGACATCAATTTTTAGACATTTGTTTTACCTAATTCAGTGGTTGACATTAAAAGTAAAAAGTTTATAATCAATGATGTCAACTCATGAATATTTTTACCATTTGATTTGTGAGATGAATGACCATAAATTTATGTATAGTCTTATAGTTTTAAATTAAAATACCTTGAACCTTAAAGTTATTGATCTTATGTTTTTAACTTAAGAATGCAATATAATAAATAATTAAGTGATAAATAATTTAATTAATAAGAATATTAAGATGTATATAAAGAGCTAGCTATTTAAATTTCAATATTAGATGTATCGAGTAATTAACTGATTAAGAAGATAAAATTTATAAGATTACAATGATATCCTTACCGAATCAAGGGGGTGTGGTTAATCAGATGTAAGATGCAGGTTAAAACTATAAAACAACTCTTTTTTAAATTAACCTCCATTAGTTTAAGGAATTAGACTTGCCCATTACGAACCAATAAAGTCCAGCCCCTTTAGTACAAAGAAACAAAGAGAAAGCAAAGACAGTTGCCGAGAGGTTAACACGAAAAAGGGGAGGAAAGGAAGAAGGAAAATGAGAAGGGCCTTTTTGAGGACTGCTGAAGGTGGAAACAAAGCTTGATTTAGATAGCAAATTTCGAGATCAAACCATATGTTGGTGTAAGAATATTTTCAATATTTTTCGTTGAGACTATTAAAAGATGCGTAAAAGTTTCTATTAGTTTGACCGTAAGGCTATTTATTTGATATATATTAAAGTCTATTTTATAGAAGTGATGGGTAGTTTAAACATATCGCTTTAGGCACGATTAGCACGGGTTCGTAAGTTCGAATGGTGTTAATGCTCCCCCTTTTTGTTTCAGTAGCGCATACTGGCGTTATTTAAGTAGCGACATGTAGTTTTTTTAATAAAGAATCATTGACTAAAAGATAAGTTTATGAATTTTATGGGTATGGGAGATATATATGCATTTATTTAGAGTTTTTTGGGATAAGAAATGACGGGGAAAGGGACCGGTAACACAAACGAATGTTGCCATTAACTTTTACTCTATATTAATTATTATTTTATAGTGCATATGTTGAAGCGTTCAAACTTTGAATGACAACCACAATCCCAACAACAACAACATATTTCATATTTCTAGGTACGTCTACTCGGTTTCTTGAACTTAATATAAAAGTTTGTAATCTCTTATACGATTGATATCTTTATACAATTATTACATCATCATATTAATTAATATAATTTATTATTAATATATATTTATCAAATAATTATATTTATTTATCAATCATATTATGCTACGTTTATATAGATGAATTTATATAAATAATTTATAAAGATAGCATTAGTCTTGATAAATAATACCCGATAAGCAACCCACCAAACCAGAAAAGCATCTTCTCCGTGGCAATGAAAACAAAGATTGAGATTGTTGCAAGAGAAACCGCCAAACCGGCTTCTCCAACTCCCCAACACCTAAGAAACGTCAAGCTTTCTCTGATAGACCAGACTGCTCCTGCAATTTATACTCCATTACTCTTTTTCTACTTAGCAAATGATGATACTGGTTGGCATGACGTTAGAAAGACTGCCCAAAGATCTCAACATCTAAAGGCATCCTTACCAAAACTGCTCACTCAGTTGTACCCACTTGCTGGCAGAGTCAAAGACCAAGCCACCATTGAGTGCAATGATGGAGGGGTTGAATATGTCGAAGCTCGAGTCAACTACCTTTTATCCGACATTCTTCAACAACCTGAGCCTTCGAGCCTCAGAAATTTCCTTCCTATTGCACTGGAATCTAAAGAAGCGGAAAGTACTGGCTGTTTACTATTGGTTCAGTCCACCTTTTTTGAATGCGGTGGGATGGTAATTGGAGTGTGCATTTCACACAAAATTTCAGACGGATCCACGCTAAGCACAGCTGTAAAGATCAGCTCTAGTAGGGTCTAGCTATGAATTATCGTTTCCTGATCTATTCAATGCAGCATCTGTTTTCCCTCCGCCACTAGATTATTCGCTTCAGCCACTAAAGCTGAATGACGATCCATATACTGTAACAAGGAGGTATGTGTTTGAATCGTCAAAGATGGCCGCACTCAAGGCTAGAGCTGCCAGCGCAACTGTGAAGCAACCAACTCGGGTGGAAGCTGTGACAGCGCTGATCTGGAAATGTCTGATTGATGTTTCAAGATCGATCAAAGGGTTTCCAAGGCTATCTCTGATTAGCCATTCTGTGAACTTACGTAAAAGGACCGTGCCACCTTTGCCAGAGAACTCAATCGGTAACGTCGTGGGGATGTTCTTTCCTTCACATTCGACAAAAGAAGTGATAGATTTGCCAGGTTTGGTTTGCAAACTAAGGGAAGAATTAACAGAATCCAACAAAACAGCTTTGCAAACTATTAGTCAAGAGAAAAAGACTTGGGTGCAAATGTCTGGGATAAACTTTGCTGAAAGAGATGATATTGACTATTGTACATTCACGAGTTGGTGTAGGTTTCCATTTTATGAGGCTGATTTTGGATGGGGTAAGCCAACATGGGTTGCTCTTCCCAGTGTGATGGTTAAGAATGTAGTTATCTTGATGGATACAAGAGACGGTGAAGGAATTGAAGCATTTGTGCTGCTGGGTCAAGAAGACATGGCTTTGTTCGAACGACAGGAAGAACTGCTAGAATTTGCTACTTTCAATCCAAGTGTATTGAAATGAAACAAGCAAATGGGTTCTGATCTTCTGAGGAATCGTGCATTGTGATCATTAGTTATTTACATAATGTGCAGAATAAAGAGCTGTGGCTTTTTTTTTTTTTGTGTTATTTGTTTCATTTTAATTTTTGTTATTTGTTTAGTATATTCGTGATCAGTGTATTAAAGCTTTATGGACCAAAAAAACTGATATATTTCCAAATTTTTTCTATAAATCCTTGGACACTTAAAAAACTAGATAATAAGCTAATAATTTCAAAACATAATTATGTAGTTCAGAAAAAATTCTAAGATTTCTCTAAAAATGTAAAAGTTCGGGCCTAGCCCGGAGTGGTATGGCTTGGTCCGGCCCAACTCAGCCGAGGTTCGTTCCATGCCAGGCTTGGTCCGGCCCGACACTTGCCACCTGTTGGAGTAACTATCATGATGTGTAATTCATATTTTTAATGCTAGATTTTGTGAAACAATCCTCATCAGATGCTAGTATATTATTAAAAATTTAGAAAATAATTCCAGAATTCCTAACATTTTTTGTATATAAATTAAGTAATACTGATTTAAAATTATCACAGTATTTATCCTAGTAACATATAATTTACTTAGCAATTATACATTAATACCATATCACATAAAATGTGAAAATTACAAAATAAACTTGGGGCAAATAGCATTATTAATTTATTATGAAAAATAAACCGACCTGTGATTATGAAGCTCTCTCACTAATGAATATGATGTTTACAAGGATAATTATGGCATCTGACATCCTGTTTGTATTTACTTATATATCTGTCATTGTTAATAATCTTACTTGGCTTAAAGGATGTTAAGAGATTAATCTTTTATTAGTTTTAGGCAAATAACCAACTCAAACAATCAAATCTATACAATTTAATGTGAAAAAAATTAAAAAAATTTTAATAAATAAAATAAGATTCATTGTGTAAGTTCTGATGTATAAGTTTGATAGTTTAAAATTGGGATAATTTCAAAAACTACCCCTAAGTTTTGGTTTAATATCAAGCAGAAACCATCTATGCATATTTAATCAATAACACCCCTGAACTTTAATTCAAATCATCAACAGTATCAAGAAAGACACATATACCCCTCTTCTCACATGCTTGCATATAGTTGAAATTATATAAGTCAAATATTATAATAAAATAATCAAAATACCTATAAAATATATAAAAATATTATTAAACAAGATAAAGCACATGGGCTATAAAAGTCAAAAATACCCTTAATTGAAGTTGAATTTAAAAAATAAAAATTGCATGACCGTTAGATACGGAGATTATACTTTTTTTAAAAAAATAAAAAAATAATTATTTTTTTAAAAAATAGTATACGAAGATGAGACACTGCATCCAATCTTTTAAAACCATTTTTTAAAATTTTTTTAAGAAACTAAAGGTGAGAAATTTTTTATGAAAGTGAGACACTACATAAACAACCATTTTTTTCACATTGTGATTGGATCATTAAAAAAACACTTTGTTATTAAGTCCATAAAAATGACTGAGACTTTTCAATTTCTTAAAACAATTAAAAAAATGGTTGATCCAACGGTCATGTAATTTTCATTTTTCAAATTCAACTTTAATTAAGGGTATTTTTTACTTTTATAGCCCATGTGCTTTACCTTTTAATAATATTTTTATATATTTTATAGGTATTTTGATCATTTTATTATAATATTTGACTTATGTAATTTCAACTATATGCAAGCACGTGAGAAGAGGGGTATATGTGTCTTTCTTGATATTGTTGATGATTTCAATTAAGTTCAGGGGTGTTATTGATTAAATATGCATAGATGGTTTCTGCTTGATATTAAACCAAAACTAAGGGGTATTTAAGATAGTTGTGCTTATAAAATTATTCTTACTTTTCATACAGTTCATAAAAAAAACTTGTTGACAACTTCCAAGTACTATATACATACATAATAATCATCAACTTTGAATAACATATTACAACTATTGTGTTTAGGTTCAAGAATTTTATTGCGGGATTACCACTATTTCTGGATCATAGAAACTCTATAGAATAAGATTACGGCTCTGTTATCTGTCTGTTTTGGGATTACGGTCCTTGATTCATGCATTTTAGTGTCTCTCGAAATATCTAGAAAATCTACATGAAGGAATAATCATAGCATCCAATACGCAAGGCTTTGAGTTTGACCACCAACAATAAAATAATGCTTCCATCTCAAAGCTAAAACAAAATTGTCATGTAGGTCATTGGATGAAGATTACTTTGGTACAGTGAGCGTCACGATGTTTCTAGCGTACATTTGTTTGCTATTATTCTAATTTTTAAGAAATAATATTAATTTAATATCTTTATATAGTATAAATATGCATTTATTTAATCTGCATATTACATAATTTTAATCAATATTATACTATCCTAGAATTTACAAGTATTTATGAAATAAAAATTATACACATAATCAAGAAATCTTCCATTGAGAAGCGAAAATTTTCATCTAAATATGAAAGTAAGGTGAAAGCAATTAATAATTATCAAGTAAATACGATGTAATCATATAATGAACAATATGATAATTATGAATTAATAACACATCATCTGAGATACATGACGTGGAATAAAATTTTGAGATATATAATATTATTCTATAACTTTTTTATGGTCCCATTATTTATATATATGAGTTTCACATAGGAATATATATCATTAATCTGAAAAATTAGACATTTTGTATAACACTAAAGGATGTTTGTGTTTATAACTCCATTTTATTACATGCACTAATAAATGGAAGAAACTCACAAACTTAGAAAAAACTTATATTCAACAAACAAAAACAAGCAACCGCTCTTTAAACTACAAATGGGAAAGCTAGCAGATCAGATCACAGTGCCACTAGCTATTATTCCTCGACAGATCAGAACCCTTTTTCTTGTGTCAATACACTTGGATTGAAAGCAGCAAATTCTAGGAGTTCTTCCTGACGTTCGAATAAAGCCACGTCTTCTTGACCCAGCAGCACTGATCCTTCTATTCCTTCACCGTCTCTTGTATCCATGAGTGTAATTATATTCTTAAGCATGGCACAGGGAATAGTAACCCACCTTGGCTTGCCCCACCCAAAATCAGCCTTATAAAAAGGTAACCCGCATAAACTTGTGAAAATACAATAGTCTCTATCATCTCTTTCAGCAAAGTTTCATTCCAGACATTTCCACCCAAGTTTTTTTTTTCTGTTGATTAATAGTTTGCAAAGCTGTTTCGTTGGATTCTATTTATTCTTCCCTTAGTTTGACAACCAAACCTTGCAAATCTATCTTGTTCTCTTGGGAATGTGAAGGAAAGAACATCCCCACTCCGTTATCTTTTGAGTTCTCTGGCAAAGGTGGCATAGTCATTTTACGTAAGTTCACAAAATGGCTAGTCAGAGATAGCCTTGGAAACCCTTTGATTGATCTTGAAACATCAATCATACATTTCCAGATCAGCGCTGTCACAGCTTCCACACGAGTTGGTCGCTGCAAAGTTGCGCTGGAAGCTCTAGCCTTGAGCGCGGCCATCTTTGACGATTCAAATACACACCTTCTTGTTACGGCATATGGATCGTCATTCAGCTTCATAGGTTGAAGCCAAGAATCTAGCGTCGGAGGCAAAATAGATGCTGCGTTGAATAGATCATGAAACGATAATGCATCGCTAGACCCTGAAACAGCTGCGCCGGACCGGCTCTTTATAACTGTGCTTAGCGTGGATCCATCTGAAATTTTGTGTGAAATGCACACTCCAATTACCATTCCACCGCATTCAAAAAAGGTGGACTGGACCAATAATAAACAGCGGTTTCCGCTGCCTCGGATTCTAGTGCAATAGGAAGAAAATTTCTGAATCTCGAAGACTCAGGTTGTTGAAGAATTTCGGATAAAAGGTAGTTGACTGGAGGTTCAACATATTCAACCCCTTCACCATTACACTCAACAGTGGCTTGGTCTTTTATTCTGCCAGCGAGTGGGTAGAACTGAATAAGCATTCTTGCTAAGGATGCCTTTAGATGTTGACATCTTTGGGCAGTCTTTCTAACATCATGACCATGAGTATCATTGTTTGCCAAGTAGAAAAGGAGCAAAGAAGTATACGCTACAGGTGCAGCCTGGTCTATAAGAGAAAGCTTGAAGTTTCTCTTGCAACAATCTCAATCTTTGTTTTCACTGCCATGGAGAAGATGCTTTTATGGTTTGGTGGGTTGCTCTCGCGAGTATTATTTCTCAATCTTTTGGTTTGTACAAAATGTTGAAAAGATTATAGCCTTTTATAGTATGTTCAAAGATACCGATCGAGTATATGATTAAAAATATGAAATGAATAAAGATTCTTATCTGATTTGAATTTTGCAGAGTATTGATATATTAGTATTCTATTAACACGGATGATTAGCTTTTAAAAATTTCCGGCTTTTTTCTATTTTTCACACTTAAATACTAAATTTTCCATTACTTTTTTTAAATAAAAGTGATGCATTAGTGCGCCGAATGTATTGTGTAAATATTATATACTTGTACAGTACAGCTGCCAACTGCAATCTTTAACAATTATTTGCACTCAGCAGCCACCAATAACCATCTAACCTCCGACGATTAACTAATAACCCCCTTCAACAATCGCCCAAATAATACTTTTAGCCGAATTTTGATAATAATATAACAAAGATTTTTTAAATGGCAAAATGGTTATTTCAATTGATCGCGGAAGTCCTTTAAATTTAGCGAAAGTAATCAAATAGTAAATAGAGAGAAATTTTTTTATTAATTTTTTCAACAAAATGTTAAAACCCTACAAAATGTTCAAATTATCAAACGGAGAATGACTAATGTGTTATCCCTTTTTCAATTACATTAATTTAATTATACTAAAAACATAGAATTAATTGGGGTTTCACCATATATACTGTGAATTTCCACTTGAGCTAGTAGCTAGCTTTCTTGCCTCCTCAACTTATTGTTATCCCTTTTTCAATTACATCAATTTAATTATACTAAAAACATAGAATTAATTGATAGTCGTTTTCACCTTACAGAAATTATTTCGTAAAATTATCTTCAAATCATTATTTTCACCCTTTAAATAATCATTTTCAAGAGTATGATTGATGAAAATAATTTCTGTAAGGTGAAAATAATTTCCATAAAGTTTAAGGTTTGCAACTAAGCATGTTGTGCTACATTTGTATATGAATCGACCATTACCCATTTCTAAAACAGCAGGCACATGTCGTGGATTACTGACTTGTCCACCCTAAGCAATATCTTCACCGCTCTTTAATGTAACACTACATATTAATGTGAACATTTATAATTTCTGTAAGGTGAAAATAACTATCAATTAATTCTATGTTTTTAGTATAATTAAATTAATGTAATTGAAAAAGGGATAACAATAAGTTAAGGAGGCAATAAAGCTAGCTACTTGCTAAAGTGGAAATTTACAGTATATATGGTGAAAACCCAATTTGGAAAACCATCCTTTCACCAGATCTGCGAATTTAAACTTTACTTGGATGGCTACTGTCAACCATATGATAGAAAGTATCCTTGTTTCTAAGGCGCGCAGATTGCAAAATCTCTTACTGAATAGACGATTATGAGAGATAACTGATGAGAGAGATCAAAGTGTATAAAGAGGAGAGAGTAAATAGAGAGAGTGGAGAGAAATTAATAATATTTTTAGATGAATTTTGATAATAATAGAAACATATTTTTAAAGGGCAAATTAATTATTTAAAATTCAGACACCAACTTCAGGAGAAATCTTTAACGGAGGATCACTGGGAGCTATTTAATTGAGGATGAATTATTTATGTAATTTTACAAAATTTCTCCTTAATTTTAATTCATTCAAGAATCAAGAGCTCTGTCAAGGATTTAGTATTGAAGTAAATGTTCAATTGCTTTAGAACTAAAAGTGGAATCTAGAAAAAGTAGTAATCCACTTATAAACTCTTCATAGAAATTCAATCATAAATCAAGAAGTGCTTTCTACGATCTTATCAATTCTGGGTTCATTTGTCAAGAGTAAGAGGGAGAAAATGAAAGAAAATAATCAAATAGGAAATAGGGAGAAAATATTTATTTTTCCTACAAAATGATAAAATGCTAGGAAATGATAATATTTATTCATTTAAGAGCGCTCTAACACTAAAATATTTAATCATTTGTTGATTGTAGGATCCAGTGACCAAAAAATTGGTGGAATGCTATGAAAGAATATTCCAACACCGTTGGGGATTATTGGCCTGAAACCTTGTTCTACTATAGATATAGAGGGTAGAAGCGGTGAAGATATTGCTTAGGGTGGACAAGTCAGTAATCCACGACATGTGCCTGCTGTTTTAGAAATGGGTAATGGTCGATTCATATTCATATACAAATATAGCACAACATGCTTAGTTGCAAACCTTAAACTTGTAAATGATCAAAATATTAGTTGTCTTATCCCTCCAGAGGGGTACGCCATTGCAGCTATTTTCGACTATTCTAATCGCCATGAAGCTAAGTAAATAAGTACCAACCATCATTCGAATATAATATGTTGTTTGGAGCACGTGGCTAAAAATAATGGACTGTAGAAAATAATTATCTACATACATCATTCGTTTTGACCATGGATAATAAGTCCTTGTTCTTAGTAACTTTTGAGAAATTTTCAGGAGTGACACCTTTTTATTTATGTACTAAATAGTCTTATCCATTGAAAATCTAAACTTGGACAATCAATTACAAGGGATTAATTTTACCCAATAATTTCAATTTATAGAAATTATGAGGGCTCACATTAATATTGGATTTTAATTATAAGAAGAGTGGTTCTATCCAATCTCCGTTAATCAACTCTCTTGAACCCTATTTTTAAACTAAATGGGGGTTTAAATTTTCATAGGTTAATTAAAAAAAAATTAAGTCTTTGACAATGTGATGTGGACGGCCCTTAGGCTTCAATAGGATACTTTCAAGATCTATATACAAGACTCAGCTGAATTAATTTTCATCAAGGTTTTAAACGTGTCAGTAAGATGAATTAATTTTCATCAAGGTTAAATGTGTCAGTGATATTACTAAGCCACACAAAAACTCTCTGTCAGCCGCTCTTTAATGTAATGCTACAAAATGTAATTGATAATTAACTATCCCAAGATATCCTCCTTTAACTATTTATTTTCTCAGTATTCTAACAACATGTTAGCTAGCAATAATCAATTATTAACCTAAAAAACAGTTAATAATAAAAGTACTGCAATCCCAAAAAAAAAGATAAATTTCAAGAACAATTTCTTTGAACACAATAAAAAACCACAATAAATCAAAATCTAATTGAAAAAAGGAACACATCAATCTGTTGAAGGGGCAAGAAAGGTACTTGATACTAAGTGGAAATTCACAACATGGTGAAACCCCAATTTGAAAAAATCATCCTTAAACTATAATTCTTTTGTTTCTTTTCCATATTTCACATAACATAACTTCTCAAAATTCCTTTTTTTCCCCGTATAAAGAAAATTAATCAATTACCACGAAAAGCAAAACGCAGACGATCATAAGTCTCAAAAACTAGAGAGGTGCGATCAAACGAAAAATTGAGGAAGAGTTATGCTTTCGTTAGAAGAGATAAAAATAGTGCCTTGACTAAGAAGAAAAGTGGCTTCGGAGTAAATCAAGAATTTTATATATATATATAAGAAGAAAATCTACCTCGGTGCAGAGGTTTGAGCTGCAAGTTATTTTTTGTTTTCCCTAAAATCCAAGTTAAAGCATAATTAATTAATAAACACAACCCAAGGTAATGCAAGTATAAAAATAATATTGCATCGTACGCACACACCAAATATGCCTTTACTAATTTTTGTGAGCTATTAACCATTAGATTGACCACCTAAGTAACCTGACTAGCATCCTTTCTTAACGTTTCGGTAAATTTCTCTTTCATTGTAAAAGGAAGAGTAGGAAAAAGATTCTAACACCTCGTCTTTTTGCACAAATTTTTCTATTCATTTTAAATAATTATTACGTTAAAATATATCTTTGAATGTGGTTGGCTATACATTTAAAAATCAACCATCTAAAATGCTTTGATCCCATAATTCAAAAATGGCGTAAGAACTTGTGTAAATGTGGCATTATTGAGCATAACCTTATTTTTTTAGTAATAGTAAGTTTTAAAACATAAAAAACCCTCAAAACATCTTATTATTTATTGGGATCAAATAAAAGCATGGAACGTAAAACATAGAAGCAAATTACAACCTAGCTACAATGCTATTATGAAAGACGCCAGCACGAATATTATGATACCATCCTGTTCAAGACATGCTATTTATTCGACTAAAACTGACACTTTTAGTGATTTCCGACCAAATAAAGCAAGCAACTGCTCTTTATTTTATTGATAGGAAAGCCAGAAAACTACTAGTATTCTACGATTCCTCACCAGAAGCCATTTGCTTTTTGAATATTACACTTGGATTATCAGAAGAAAGTTCAACTAGTTCTGGCTCACATTCAAATAACTCCATTTCTTCTTTGCTCAAGGTCACCATTGCTTCTATTCCTTCACCATCTCTTGTATCCATCAAGATAACTAATTTCTTAAACTTTGTACCGGGAAAAATAGTCCATGTTGGCTTTCCACACCCAAAATCAGCCTCGTAAAATGGAAATCTGCACCAACTGCTGCAGAAGCAAAAGTCTATATCATCTCTTTCAGCAAAGTTTATCCCTGACATCTCCAGCCAAGTCCTTTTCTCTGCATTAATAGTTTGCAAAGCAGTTTTGTTGAATTCTTGTAAATCTTTTCTTAGTTTACAAACTAAACCTTCCAAATTATCTATCTCCTTCTCTGTCGATTGCGAAGAAAAGAAAAATCCCACCATGTTCCCGATAGAGTTGTCTGGCAAAGGAGGCGCGGTTCTTTTACGTAAGTTCACGGCGTTGACCACCATAGATTGCCTTGGAAACCCCTTGATTGATCTTGAAACGCGGATCATACATTTCCAGATCAGGGCTGTCACGGCTTCCACCCGCGTTGGTTGCTGCACAGTTGCGCTGGCAGCTTTAGCCTTGAGTTGAGCTATCTTGGATGATTCAAATACATACCTTCTTGTTACAGCACACTTATCGGTATACATCTTGAAGGGAGGAATCCAGGAGTCTAGTACAGGAGGGAAAACGGATGCTGCGTTGAATACAGGAGATGTTACTGCGTCGCTAGATCCTGTAAGCGCTAAAGTGGACCAGGTCTTTATAACTGCAGCTAGCGTGGATCCATCTCCAATTTTGTGTGAAATGCAAACGCCAATCGCCATTCCACCGCAATCAAAAAAGCTAGCTTGAGCAAACAGTACTCGGCCAGTTTCTGCTTCCTCGGATTCCATCTGAACGGGAAGCAAATTCCGCAGTGCTGAAATGTCAGGTTGTTCAAGAATGTCAGATAAAAAGCATTTGACTCGAGCTTCGACATATTCAGCCCCTTCGTCATTACACTCAATGGTGGTTCGGGCTTTGATTATGCCAGCAAGTGGGTAGAACTGAGTAAGCATTTTTGATAAGGATGTCTTTAAATGCTGAGACCTTTTAGCAGCCTGCAGTTCACAGCGATCAGTATCATCATTTGGTGAGTAGAAAAGAAGCAATGGTGTATACATTGCAGGAGCAGTCTGGTCTAGAAGGGAAAGCTTGAAATTTCTCAAGTGTTTGGGAGTTGGAGAAGATGGTTTAATTGTTTCTCTACCAACAATCTCAATCTTGATTGTCATAGTCATCTTGCTCTTACTATTACTGCTCTCAATCTTAATTGTTGGCTTTTACAAAACGGTCTGGAAATTACCTTGATTTATAGGGTTCAAGGGACCTTGTAAATTTAACTTTAGAACTGTGAATAATTTCTCGTAAACATTTTTTATAATAATCTACATCTAACTCCTAACAACTTCCTAACATCTAACTTCGAAGAATATTTTTTTAGATAATTAAGAATTGAATAATATTATCTTATCCGATGGTTCTGCTGTAAGTAGTTGGCCACAATATGAAACTTGTTAAGTTGGAATTTTAGGAATGCAGAAAACCTCAGCTAACCAACCAGCTGGGTGTACTGTTTCATTTATATGTGTAACTTACAGAATTCAGAAAAGAATTTTACAGCCAGGTGTAACAATCTGATGGCAGCACATGTGACAGCCAATGAGATGATTTCACATGTCACATTCCAGAATGTTGTAGGCTTAATCTAGGCTTATTAATTTGTAACTAACTTAACTAACTAAATTACAGCATAATCACACCTCTAATAACAAACAAAACAGAACAAACAACACACCAATGACAGTTGGAATTATTTGTCCTGCAGGGATAGAATGTGAGCTATCTTGACATCCCCCCTCAAACTGGAGGGCAGTTCGAGTACTCCAAGTTTGGATCGAAGGAGATGAAATTGAGGAGCTGACAAAGCTTTGGTGAGGCAGTCGGCAAGTTGATCACAGGAGGGCACATATCTAACTTCAAGCAGTTTCTGCAGAACCCTGTCTCTAACATAATGAATGTCAATTTCAATGTGTTTTGTTCGAGCATGATATACAGGATTTGATGCTAGAGCACTTGCACTTGTGTTGTCGCACCAGGTAATTAGACACTGAGAGGGAGAGCAATGAAGTTCAGACAGGAGGGATTCTATCCAGGCTATTTCTGCTGCTACAAGAGCCAATGCTCGGTACTCAGATTCAGTGCTTGATCTGGACACTACAGGTTGCTTTTTGGACTGCCATGACACTAGAGTATCTCCCAAGAAAACACAGTAGCCTCCTATAGATTTTCTGTCTTCTGAGTTGCATGCCCAGTCTGCATCCGAGAAGCCAGTTAGGTTGATGTCATGAGAGGGCTTAATGTGCAGTCCAACAAATTTGGTTCCCATGAGATATCTGAGTATTCTCTTAACACCTTGCCAGTGCACCATTTTTGGAGACTGCAAGTGTTGGCTGAGTTTGTTGACTATAAAGGCAATATCAGGCCTTGTGTATGTGAGATATTGGAGAGCCCCAACTGTGCTTCTGTATAAGGTTGGTTCTGGAAAGACTTCTGAGTTTTCAACATCTTTGCTCTTACTAACAGCAGCAGGAGTGGAGCAGGGCTTCAGATGTTCCAGCTTCAACTTTTTCAGTAAGTCAGAGATGTATTTGGATTGATTCAAATACATACCTGTAACATCCCTCCTTACTTCTATGCCAAGGAAGTAATGAAGATCTCCAAGATCCTTGAGAGCAAAGAGGCTATTTAGCTTGCAGATTAGGTCCTGCATGTAGTCTGAGTTATTCCCTGTAATTAAGATGTCATCTACATATATTAGGATGTAGATTAAAATCTCTTCTGTTTTGAGAATGAACAAGGAAGAATCAGACTTAGAATTGGTGAAATTCCAGCTGATTAGAGTGCCTTTCAGCTTCTCAAACTAGGCCCTTGGTGCCTGTTTAAGTCCATAGAGTGCCTTGTGTAATTTACACACATAGGTGGGTTTAGAAGGGTCTACAAATCCCTCAGGTTGCATCATATACACAGATTCTTCCAGGTTCCTATTTAGGAAAGCATTGTTGAAATCCAGCTGCCTTACTCTCCAATTCTTTGTCACAGCAAGAGTTAGGATGATTCTGATTGTTCCAGCTTTGACTACAGGACTATAAGTTTCTGTAAAATCTATTCCTGGTGTTTGATGAAAGCCTTTGGCTACCAGCCTGGCTTTGTGTTTATGAACACTTCCATCACTATTCAACTTGACTTTAAAAACCCACTTATTACCTACCAGGCTGTAGTGAGGTGAGAATGGCACCAATGTCCAGGTCTTGTTTCTCACCAGAGCTGCAAATTCTTCATTCATGGCACTTCTCCAGCACTCTGATTTCAGAGCTTCTGAGACTGTCAATGGTTCAGTGTTCTCATTCGGATTCTGTTCAGCATTGAACACTTTGGGCTTGTAAATGCCACTCTTTGATCTAGTGATCATTGGATGGTGTGGCACAGTAGGAATGTAAGAGTGGTGATCTGTGAGTTCATCAGGATTATCAGTGTTTTGCTCACTTTGATGATGTGGTGTTGGTGGATTTGAGGTGTTTCTTGGTGAAGGGATTTCAACTGGAGGTGATGAGTTATCTGCTGGTTGAGTGTTTAGGTCAGGCTCTGCTGCAGTGGAGAGAAATTGAGAGGTTTCTTTTCCTGGATTATTACTAGACTCTGATAGCTTGCACTTGGAATTTTGACATGACAGCTTGTTGAACAAAGGGAGAAATACACCAGTGAAGTCACTGATGCATTGCTGTGAATTAGGGGTGCTTTTTGTGTTGATAAAACCTTGTTTAAAAGGGAACTCTATCTCATTAAAGATGACATGTCTAGAAATATAAATCCTCCCGGTTGGACTTAGACACTTAAAGCCTTTGTGTGAATCATTATAGCCTACAAACACACACTTTGTCGTGTGAAATTGAAATTTGTGGCTTTGATAAGGTCTCAGACAGGGGAAGCATGAGCATCCAAAGGTCTTGAGGAGGTTGTAATCTGGAATCTGATTATAGAGTTTTTGCCAAGAAGAGACTCCATTTAGGACAGGAGTGGGCAGTCTGTTTATCAAATGCACTGCAGTGTGGAAAGCTTCCCACCAATACCTTAAGGGCATGCTGGCTTGTGCAAGCAAGGTAAGTCCCATTTCAACAATATGTCTATGTTTCCTTTCAGCTTTGCCTTGCTGTTCATGTGTGTAAGGACATGCTATTCTAGACTCTATGCCATGTTGGTTTAAAAAATCAGTAAACACTCTAAATTCTCCTCCCCAATCTGATTGAATGCTTTTGATATGTCTTTCAAATTTGTTTTCAACAAGTGTTTTGAATTGTTTGAAAGCAGTCAAGGCTTCAGATTTGGTTTTAAGAGGATAGATCCATGTAAATCTGCTATAGTCATCAATGAAGTGTATGTAATATTTGTGGCCTGAAGTGGAGAAAATAGGTGCTGGTCCCCAGAGATCAGTATGGACAAGTTCGAGGGGATGTTTTGTTTGATTTTTTGAACTTTTAAAGGGCAAAGAGTGAGATTTTCCTAGCTGACAACATCACAGAAGCTATCATTTTCATTGAAGTTAATTGTTTTATTACAAATTTTCAGAATCTGACTCAAAATTTTTACAGAAGGATGACCAAGTTTTCTGTGCCAAATGTTGAATTTCTCTTCATTTGGCAAGGTACTTGTCAAGGAAGTAACTAGGCCTTAACACTTTTGGAGACTGCTTGACATAGACTTGTCTGAGAATAAACTGGAATGGTTCTTGGTTGGCTGATTTGAACTTGGAACACAAGAAACAGAAGTTGTCAGACTTGCAAGCCTCTTATTTTTTCTGGAGACACTAGACTGAACTTTAGGACTAGGACTGAGTTGATACAGTCCTTCCTTAACTCTCCCCTGCAGCAGAACTTGGTTGGTTCTTTTGTCCTTCACAAGGCAAATATTTGAGTGAAATTCAACATATATCTTGTTGTCTTTAGTCAACTTAGACACACTCAACAGATTCTTAGTTATTCTAGGAACACACAAGATGTTTTTGAGATGCAACATAGTATTTCCAGCAGGTAATTTAGAGTGACCAATGTGAGAAATATTCAGTTTGTTACCATCACCTACAGAGAGAGTTTGATTACCATTGTATTCACTCCTTGCATTGAGAATGCTTGGCTCTGCAGTAACATGGTTGGTTGCTCCACTGTCAGCAAACCATGAGTCATCTACAACAGTTTCAGGTGTGGCAAAATAAGCTTGCTGTGGTTGGCCTTGTCTAGTGTTGTTGTCATTTCTGCCTCTATTGTTTGAGCCCATGTAGCTCATATCTGTTCTGTAGAAGCAGATGGAGGCTGGATGACCAAACTTCCCACATATCTGACAAATTGGTCTTGAGTTTCCGAATCTGCCACCACTTCTCCCTCTGATTGGATTGTTGTTGGACCCTCTCTCATAGCCTTGATTGAAGTTTCTGCTGCTATTGTTGCTTTGCTTGAACTGATTTCGGTTGTGGTAATTTTGTTTTCCTGAAACCATATTAGCAGAGATCTGATTGAGGCTGAGATTAGAGAAGCTATTGAGCCTCTCTAGTCTATTTTCAAAATTCAGCAGAATGGCCTGTAATTCCTGCCAGGACATTCCATCCTTATATTGAATCTGAACTACAATGGGTGTGTAGCCAGCATCCAATCTCAAGGTGACAAAGGAAATTAAATCATTCATCTCAACTGGGCTTCCAGCTACAGCAAGGTTTTCTGCAATTTTCTGCATTGTTGACAGGTATTCACTCATCTTCATTGTCCCTTTCCTGGTTGTTTGAAGATCAAATCTCAGGTTCGAGATTTTTGATCTGTTTCTGATCCCGCAGTATTCTTCATGTGCTTTCCACAGGTCATGTGAGGCGGGTTCTCCAATTACTTATGCTGCAACCTCACTTGAGATGGATCCAAGGAGCCATCCGATTAACAAGCTGTCTGTTGTAACCCAGTTGTCAAATTCTGGGTTTGGTTGGAGCTGGGAGCTGCTTCCATCTTCATCAGTGGCTGCTGGGATGAATTCAGGTGGGCACTTCTTGGTTCCAAGGACATGGCCTTCAAGCTTGTGTCCTCTCAGTGTAGGCAACACCATTGCTTTCCAGAGGGTGAAGTTATCTTCATCCAGCTTGATGGGAAAGGACTGATTGAGAGTGTTTCCAAAGGGTGAGCTTCCATTTGAGGAGCTTGACCGAGATGACAATCCTGAGTCACCACTGTTGGGACTTCCATGAGAGAACCTTGAGGTCATGGTGTTTGTAATGGGGCGACTCTGATACCAAGTTGGAATTTCAGGAATGCAGAAAACCTTAGCTAACCAACCAGCTGGGTGTACTGTTTCATTTATATGTGTACCTTACAGAATTCAGAAAAGAATTTTACAACCAGGTGTAACAATTTGATGGCAGCACATGTGACAGCCAATGAGATGATTTCACATGTCACATTCCAGAATGTTGTAGGCTTAATCTAGGCTTAATTTGTAACTAACTTAACTAACTAAATTACAGCATAATCACACCTCTAATAACAAACAAAACAGAACAGACAGCACACCAATGACAGCTGGAATTATTTGTCCTGCAGGGATAGAATGTGAGCTGTCTTGACAGCCTCTACCAAAATTAAGATTGATCATCTTTTATGCAATAATTGATAAGACAGCTTGTTTGCCTATCGCATAAATTAAGATTGAGAAGATGTGAGCATGATTATACTCAACTATATATTATTCGATTGCTGTCTAGTGACGGCGTGTATACTGACTATATATGAGGTTAAATGAAGACATATTTTATTCATAAACCCATCTTTATTTGAGCCATGAATTGAAATGAAATGCGGTCACACTACGGTCCACCTGCTGTATGAATACAGCAACACTTATAGCTGTTGGATTGGATACTCACTTATAGCCTCGAATCCAAAGGCTTATATTCAATGGCCTGTTTCATGAAAAAGTGACCTTTAACCGGTTAATCCGGTAGCAATGATAATCCACCTCATATTTACATATTTCTCCCTCTTTGCTGTTGGCTTCTTTCATCTCCGATTAGGTGATTTACCATCTGGTTGAACCGTCGACTTATTTCAGTCTATTCAATACCAATCTTCATGATCCTTCTCATATTGCCTTAATCTTTCCATCTCTGGCATCCTGCTTCCATCCCTACAGACGATAGAAACAAGGTCTCTGCGTGTTCCAGTTTGGTTTCTGGCAAGTTTTACCTTAGTGAATCTATATTGTAGTCGTGGGTTTTGTGGGTTTGGGTTTCAGGCATTGGCTTCCAACATCAGGGGTAATGCAAATCTTAAATATTTTATTATTGAAATATTATTATTTGAAATTTATTTTTCCCTGTTAATTTTCTGCTTATTATGGGTTTTTTTTTTACATCATTTATAATGGTAAAGGGTGTTTTATACTTAAATTCGTAATTGCATTTTGTGCAGTTGCATGTGTAACATTTTGAAAGTACATTTCGTTGCAGGCGCTCAATAATATATTTATTTTGCTGGATGGTCCATGGCACTGAACTATGTTGTAGATAATCACGTGATTCAAGTTGAAATTTGATTTTGCCAATTTGTAAAATGTGTTTTATCTGATTACATGTCCATTTCCCATGGAAGTAATTATTTTGAATTTACCAATTGGACAATCATTTGATTATTATATTTGCAATAGATTAGTATATGAAACAGAGAACCAACCAAATAAGAAAGTTTGAATTGATTTTGAGCTTGCAGTTAGCATGAAGGCCATTGAAATATTTGCTTGACGCCCTACTAGTTTGTTTTGTATCCAAGAGGAATGGAAACTCAGGTCTTTGATAATTGGCAAAAGTAGGTCTAATTACAAGTTGTAATGATGGTTTCAGAACAATTGAACTTTACGACACATATATATAGCTGACTAACAGGGCAAGAATTAAAGGAATTAAAGGAATTATAGCTGGCAGCTGATAGATAGCTTAATCACAATACTTCACATGGAGATAGTCTACATACTACTTTAGTTCGATTTTCTATCTGCTTTTAGTATGTTCCAAATCAAATTTTAATTATTCTCCTGACATGTTCGGAGCTTTAGTCGAAGTCTCAAATACATTTAAATTATAGTGTATAGTGAATGTAGATATATTCAGATTCATCAACAAAGTGAAGCCCTACTGCCATAATGAGTAGCCTTACGCAGATGCTATATCTATAGTAGTGTGCATATGTAATAACCATGCAATAAAATTTCATTTGGAATAGTCAATTTTCTCTTTGGGTGCTGCCTCAATAATTTGCTTTTGCAATGAATTTTCCAATATAAAAAATCATACAAGCACAGACGAAAGTCATGGTGATGGCCTGGATATGAGCTGTCGTTCAGGTCCTACATGCTTCTTCTTTTTTTTCGCCTTGTCCTTGATATTCAAGGTTGTTAGGAGGCTTATAACTGGAGCAGCAATCACTCTAAATTCATTGACGTGGCTTTTAGTTATTGGACAACTACTGTATATTTTAAAAGAGAATGAGTCGACTTTTGGCACACATAAAGGTTACAAAGTTGAAGATCTAATGCAGAGATCACATGTGATCATGTTGACACTGGTTTTCTTTAGGACCTCGATACTGGAGATTGCATGCCCAACTCTCTTGAATAAAGAATAATAATGCTGAAAAATCTATCATATTATTTATATTTTATAAGCTATATTTTAATATGTAAAGAGCATTTTGGATGAATGTTAATGGAAGAGAAATCTTAGTTCGAATCACTTGAATAATGTAATCTATACTTGAAGGTTGTAGGACAAGTTTTGGAATCCAGAAACTGCGTAGGAGTTGATTTTTTTATACTCGTTTTCTGCTGTACATTTGGTTAATCTAATGTTAATTATGATGAAATTTTTAACCCTGCTAATGTCTTTCTTGTTTGGAATAGAAAGAAAGCACATACAAAGGAAATAATTTCAATGTTATCTGCCTCTTCTTTGGTTATTAGGCTCAGGGATCTTTGCCATCAAATTTTGATTGTGACTAGCCTATGTAGGTCATCATTGTTTGGTACTGTGGCTCCTTTAGGAATCATTTTAGGTTCTTTGATTTTGATATTGATTTTTATGTTTTCATTCTTTATGTTATGTCTCCTTAGTTTATTACTTTGTTAATTACTTTGTTATATTATCAAGTTAATTGAATGTATGCCTCCCTGCCCTTTTATAGCTATTCATCTTATCTTATTTCAGTTTCTTATTCTTCTTGTTGCTCTGAATTAGTTAATTACTATAGGAAATCTGTCGTTGGTGATATATCATTATTTGGCCTGTTTGTGTTCTACGAGATTTTTATTTTCTTGCTTTATTCATCTCTTCTTGGTCAAATTTTTATTGATATTGGTAATGATAAGAAGTAAAGATGAATCCCGTCCATGGTTTAACTTTAAAGTACTTTCGCATATTAACATGTTAGAAAGTAGCCAGTTGATAACGCAATTTTTCTCATGTGAACTGAATTTGCTTATGTCAAGTTTCGGTATTTTATCATTTCCCATGTCTATAGAAGTATGATCAAGGTCTATTCTGAAAACAATTGATATCTTTGCAATCTTTAGACTCTTTTTTCCCATTCATCGTTGTTTGGAGTGTGTCATCGGACATTAACTACATAATCTTTGGTATGTGTTCATCATAGTATCTGAAATCTAATTGTTCAATTTAAGTTCATTTTACATGATTGCACCTGCTTATAACCTTTTGGATTTTGTTATCAGTCTCTTTGTTTCATATCTTTGTTGCTCCTAGCTACCTGAACACAGAAGCTAATGCATGTTTGTGACAAGGTTTATCAATCTAATAGGCTCAAAGAAAGAAGCAAAGTTAATAATCTTAAAAAGTTATCAGCAGCATCATTAAGCCCAGGAGGAAAGTCCTTTAAATATCCTAATTTTAATAATTTCTAGTTAATCTTATTTAATATGTAGGCATCAATGATATATTCTTAATTGATATATGCAGCTCCCTTTGATGAAGAAGAGTTTCTCTTTGATAAAGGAGAAGTATCTCTGTTCTTTGTTATTTATTTTTTAAAATTTTTAATTTAATCTCTTTTAGACAAATATCCTAACTTTTAGTAATTTCGATTAATACTAATTAATTTATGTGGCCTAATTCATGTGGAAGAAAATTTTGATTTATTCTTATTATTAAAGCCATATGATTGTCCATGCTTTTATTCAATTTAAATGGTAGATTACATAACTTACCAAGAATAGTACTTTACATTTTGTTATATAGTTAACTGCCTTTTGAGAGTGATATATCAAATGTGATGCACTCTGTAGCTATAGCGTTGATATTGCAATTGTTGAAGATATATAATTTTAGATAATTTTATAAGATTCAGAAGAGCAGAGCACTTATTTAGACAAATATGCTATATTAATTGTCCCAATTTTGTCAATGAAATTTTATATTTATTGTTTAGAATACTTTAACTTTTTTCCAATTATATAATTTAATTTATAATTAAATGCAATTTGCTAATTTTATGTTTTTATTAATAGGTCTCATATGCATTTGGGTTGAGCCTACAACATTGATTTATGGTGTTAGATTATTAATTGTAAAATAAAGATTTTTATGTCATTAAAGAATGAATAGTTGATATTTTTGAATTTTATGGATTGATAATGTATATGAATTTTGAAGTTCATTATGGATTATTGATGTATTTTTGTTATAGCTTTTTAAGAATTACTTTTATAATTCAGTTTATAAGTTCACAATATATGTTTAGGGGTAAAATGCCAATTTCAATTAAGTCAATTAGCTTGAGTCATTCATGCTTTCTTAAATTTAAAATTGAGGGGTGAAATGATAATATTTTTGTCAATGTAAAATTAGGGCTGATTTTTTTTTTTTTTTTTTGTAAATTTAAAAAATCAAGGTGAAATCTAATTTACTTCAATGGAAATTTGTGGGGCAACTTGTAATTCTCATCAATATAATATTATGGGTAAATTTATAATTTTCTTGAAATTTATTTTCTTATACAATTTTAAAGCCTAATCCATTTTTACGTAATAAGAGTATATTAAGTATGTGTCCACATAATATTAACTTTCGTTCTCATGTGTTCTTGTAATTACAATTAATTTTAATTGTAAATATATATTTTTAAAGTATATGTTAAATAGCTTGTAAATTTTTTAATCTATTAAATATTAATTGAGAAAATTAAATCTTCATTGATATTTAATTTAAAGTTTAGATACTAAATTAATTCATTAAGTAAATATATTATAAAAATTAATTTCTGAAATTAATTTTTCAACAATGCTTTCAGGTAGGAAAAAATTCCTTTTCGTGTAATAATATATGAAGCTAATTTGATTGCTAATCTATTAAACAATGTACAAAATTTAGGCGTACATTGATTTTAATTCAGATAATTATGTAAAAAATAATAATATTAATTAATTACTAACTAATGTAGTTAACAAATTTTGATTGCATTGACATCTTAATTGGTTTTATCAATTATTACCATATCTTCAAATTTTTATTAACATTGATATAATATACATATCACTACAAGAAAAATAGGTAATGACATCAGAGTTTCCGCAACACGCGCTTATGCACGTTGCTGAATATTGTTTTTCGCAACGCACAATTTGTGTGTGTTGCGAAAGATTGTTGAACTTCACTTTTAGCAATGTGCTAAAAATGCACGTTACGAAAATTACCATTTAGCAACGCGCAAAAAATCTACATTGTCAAAACTATTAAATTTAACAACATGCACGTTGCGAGTTGTCTAGAAGGGTGTATATAGACAAAATTAAAACTTTGAACTTATAAAAATTCATAGGGGTGATAATGATAAAGTTTAATATAGTGGGAAATCCTGAAAATTTACTACTCTATATAAATAAAAAAATAGTTATTCAGCCCAAAATCCCGTAAATGTATTAATCCGAAAATCCCTAAGTCGCCTTGTCTCCACCATCTTCACTGTCATCACTCATCAACACTCGCCTGAGTGGCCTCTTGACAGTCTTCGTCCATCCTTACTTGCAGCGCCTCTCGTGGCCAATTGGCCTCCACAGCTCCGGCAGCCCAGCCCGGCCTCCGCAGCTCCGGCCATCCTTAATCGCAGCTCAGCTCTTATGTGTCACTCCCTCTGTTCGGGGACAAGCAGACAAACGGAGTAGCAGAGAGCATTGTTGTCATGATTGATAGCTATAGGAGTGTATAAGAAGTGAGATACCGCTCTGTTGAGGAAAATAACTGCATTTCCTTCAACGCTACAGAGCCATTTACGAGACTGTACAGGTGAATAGTTCTCCCCTGCCCCACTGCAAAGGAAAGTTCTATCTTTACTTTACAAGCTTGCTCCATGCTAGCTGCAGAGCCATTTGTTTCGACTCGCTGCAGAAGTTTCCTTTACCCGCTTGCTCCACGCTAGCTGTAGAGCTTTTTCTGGACTCGCTGCAGAGCCATTTCCATTGCTTGCTTTCCTGCTCGAGAACTCCATTTTACTTGGCAGGTTTGCTACTGCTGCAAGCGAGCTACTTCATAAGTGGATTATTGATACAGGTATTGAATAATTTAAGTCCTTTAATATTTTATATCTTTAAGCCTAGGATTTCATTGCTACACTTAACCGGTACAAGATTCTTAAACGCAACAATCACCTTATTATAATTTATAGTTTATATTGAGACTTGACTTGGTTCCTTTCCACTTTTTTATGCTTTGCTTTGCATGCATGTCATGGACGTTTCCAGGAAGATGATGATCATTATTCCTTCCATGGTTATATATATGTTTTTAATTATAGATTAATATTTAAGTCATATATCTTTACTGCTAAAGAAATATTATAATTTGGTTTTCGGAATTTCTTTCCATATTGCCAAATAGCTTTGCTCTCCCATGCTTCATGTAGCTTATGATCCAGATCTTTGCTGATAATTTGTGTCCATTCTTGATTTATTAGCTTCATTTGAGGGAGCATTAGATTTATTAGTTCTATATCTTGCTCGAGTCTATGGCTCTCTTACTTTATTTTTTTTCTTAGTGTATTAATTTCGGATCTTGTGTCTGTGCTCATGAGTGTGTGCAACTAGGTTTGGACATGGTTTCATTGCAGTTTTTTGCTTCATTCTACTATGTGATTGCGGGCAAGCGTGAATGGAGGGTGTCTCTTCTTTGTGTAGTCGTATGTTTGAAAATCTAAAATGCCATTATGTAGTGCAACAAGGTCATCATTTGTATTCCTTATAGTTTCCTAGTGTGACATTTCAGAAATAATGATATGTATGTGTTTGTATGTGAGATAGAGAGCGTCCATGTGGTGTGAGTTAAGAAAGGAGGTTGAGAAAGAAGGGCAAAGAGTAAACTGAAGACTTGTTCAATAACAGACTTAAATCTAATTCTATCTAATGCTAAATCATGATATGGCCTGGTTACTTGTGTTGAAATTTAAACAGAAAATATATGTTATATCATATGGCCATATGCATTCATGTTTAGTTGTCATCTCTGATGGGCATTTCATAATGCAGACAATAGTTTTTAAGGAAGCTCCATAGCCGTCCGATATGGACATTTCGTGCTATAGGGTGGTGTACACAAGTCAAATGGTTTGGCTCCGTGGGGTCATTGCTCTTGCTCTATATGCCAACTGGGTGTGGGCCAAAGTCACACCATTTGCCCATCTTCAACCAGGTGGGGTCATTGCTTTTGCTTTAGATGAGTTCTTTTATCTGCTAATTATTAAACCACGTGAATTCCATCTTCTTGTTTCCACGTTGCTAACTATGCCATAAGGCACTTTAACCAAGATCAAAAGGTAAATAAGTTTATATAATAATCTACTCACACCCTTTGAACTATATGTATATATGCGCATCCAACCATGGCCGATTAATTTTAATTATTCTAGGATCATGCTGTTAAGTGTCATATGATCATGAACTAACACATGCAATTCATGCAAGGTCATAGTGTAGTGTAGCTTCATCCTTGCAACAACGTAGCATAGCTAAGCACATGTAATTCATGCAAGGCCATGTAGCCCACTTCATGCACCAGCATGTGCACATGCAGCTCACGATTCAATATTTTATTAAATATTTTTTAACAATTATATTGAATTAATTTAAAATTAATATTTAATTCGTACATCTTAATTGGAAATTAAAACAAGACCATATGCTTCACTTCATTATAAATATATCGTTTATATGAAGTAATACTTAGTATAAATAAATTTATAAATAAAAATATACATAAATAATAGATAGGTAACTGTAACAAGGCACTAGCCTACAACAATAAACTTAATCTTAATATTTTGATAACTTCATCTTAAATAATAGATGAGAAACCATCAAGAATGCCCTACTACTTCTTCGTATATCTATTGTGTGAACCAAAAATAATAAATTACTTTATATTTTAAAAATTAATAAAAATTATAAATAAATTTTTTTTTATTTGATTACTCTAGTAATTAGTCAAATAAGTAAATGATTGCCAGATCAATCAAATTATAAGTTTAAACATTAAAAATTTATAAAAAATAATCATTAATTGCTAAATCAAATAAATATTTAGTTAAAAGTAAAACAAATATTTGATAATTTACATCTTTTATTTATTTTTAATAAAATGAATTAATAATTGAACTTACAATTTTCAATCATGCCATGTTATAGTGTTTAACCTTTTTAATTTGTATCAATACAATTAATTAGTTAGATTTGATTCTTGTAATTAAATAGATGTATATTTAAATATAAATAATTTGGTTTAACATAATGATAATTTTAATTAAAAGATTATTACCGAAAAATATTATGATAATATTGAGTACTTAATTTGAGTATAAAGATTTTATTTAGCACTTAATTTGAGTTTACAAAAGTCGGAATCTTATCCAAATGAATTACGGTAATTATTTATATAAAATCATAATATGAAATTCATTAAGTAATTATATTCTATATAACCATATATGGTAAAAGTTATGTGCCAAATGAATTCAACATAAATGCTTTAGATAGCAAATTAGTCATTTTGATATAATATTATCCTATACTAATTTGATCCTTAACCAGTTAAACTATCTATAGAATTCAGGCTTATGTTGACTTCTCATAATATGTTCATATATGATCAGTTAAGAAGCAAACTTAAGTTGAAAAAATAAACATCAACAAGGAAAAATGTATGACAGTAAGTAAAATTCAAACTTCAAATAATAATAAATAAATAAACCATTTAATTGCTTCAAACATCACCGTTCACTTTAATTTTTTAAATATTATTACATAATAATATATAAAATAATATCTAAATAATTTTATGGAGTACTCAAATCAATAAATTGATTAGCTAAAATAATAATAGATGAGATAAATATATAAAATTATTTTAATCAAACTGTATTATATATATAGTTTTATCCTAATTAAATAAATACATATAAAAGAAGTTGTATTTTATTATTGAATTACTGCTAACTTAGATACCAATGAGTCTTTACATTTTGTTCAAATTAACTTCAATTAAGATAATTATACATAAATAAAATGTATATCATAATTCATATCATGATAAAATTGGATAAAATAAAGTTATTTAATTATTATATTACATGTAGTATATATTATATACTAAAACAGTAGAAGTAATTTATCAACTATTTTATTGAAGCATTGATTATGTTAATTAAACTAATTCTTTTCATTCTAGTATAATGTAACAATAAATTATTCATTAAATGACTAATCAATCAAATTATACATGACAAGAATTAATTTCCTATATTAATCATTTATATATCTCTATTACAATTCTTTCCTAATGGTTTAATACATGTCAATTACATTATATGTAGTAAAAATTAATTTGACCAGCTACGTAATTAAATACCACTACAATTATAGAATAAAGGGTTAATTCTAATTTGCCCCCTGAAGTTAGACCAAAAGAAAATTGAGGACCTCAGTTTTCTGAAACTCAAAATTACCCCCTGAGGGTACTGTAGCACCGTTAGATTTAACGGAAAATGTATTAAATAGTAACTTAACGCTTTAGAAACCATTTAGAAAAAGGTATTATAGTCTATTTTACTGCTTATTAGCGTTAAGTTATCATTTAATACATTTTTTGTTAAATCTAATATTTTCATTAAATTATTATTCAATACATTTTCCGTTAAATCTAACGGTTTAATACATTTCCCGTTAAATCTAACAGTGCTACAGTAACCTCAGGGGGCATTCTTAGATTTCAAAAAACTGAGGTCCTCAATTTTTTTAAGGCCTAACCTCAGGGGGAAAATTAGAATTATCCCAAAATATAATACTAATTAATCATTATATTATATCATAAATAAAAATTAATAAATTTACAAATATAGATTATATCAATCTTACAATTCAAGGCAATTTTTGGAGTGCCAAAAATGATGTAATAAATATTGATATAATTAATTATATTAAATAAATAAAAAATACTATGTTAATATTAATTTATTACAAAGTTGGTTATTGCATAGGAAAGTTTTTGTTATGCAGGCTATAAAAAACCATTTACATAAATGTAATTATAATTACGATCACATTATATATCACTAATATATTGTTTCAAGTTATGAACTTATGATATATACAATTTTTACGATCATAAATTACAATGAGATCAATATCATATAAATGTAATTGCACGATAAGCCTCTCAAAAATATAATTACATTATATTTTTCATGCATCTTTATACCATCTTTATTTTTATTTGACAATATATATACATACTTACACAAATACATTTACATGCACACACATATATTTTTTGTGTGTGTGTGTGCGCGTGTATTATAGGTGTATCTTTTCTTTTTTGGGTTATGTATCGGGAAGAAATATGTTTAATAAGATCTTATATTAACAATAAAAATAAAAAATAAGTATTGAAATTTTATATAAATTTTCAAAATAATTAAGTCATACAAATTAATACAATTAAAATTATTGTATATTTGTGACTAAATTAAATGAATAATATAGGGTTTAACTAAATCTGTATTTGTTCAATTTATACTTTCTAAGTTTAAATTGAGTTTATTCGTTAATTAAAAATATATAAAATCATTTATTTATTTGTAAGAAAATATAATATGACTATATTCTATATAAAATAACATTAAAAAAAGAAAAAATGGAAAAACTTAAAATGAGAGATGAATGTTGAAGAAATTAGAAGCGGCGCTGCATTCCCGCTCTCCCAAAAATTCTCTCTCTGTTTCTATTTTCCTACCTCTCACTTTCCTAATACCTGTTGTTGAATAGCCGCCTTAAGACAAACCCCTTCAAGTTTCGAACCCCACGCCTATTTCCTCCAGACAACCCAACTCCATTGCTGCCCAACCACAACATGCAGGGAGATCAGGAATTACGTAGCTTGAAACTGCAACCTCAATAAAGCTCCACGTCCTCTCAATATCGGATTAATGTCTTATTTAATTAGTTGAAGAAATCGAGTGCTGATTTCATGAGGGTCAAAAGACACAGCAGTAGCAAAACTAAATTCATTTTCTTCCTCTTTTAATCAGATTGAATGTCAATTTTGGAGGCTCCTTCTCTCTCTGTTTTTGTTTTTATTATTATTATCGAAAGAAGAATCGTGAGTGTTGTTTATTTTCCAATCCGCTCCATTAAAGTTGTTTTGGTAGGTTTATTTTCTGATTATAGAGATCCCTTTCGCTGTTTTCAACAACCGGAACGTCGGTAGCACCCTCGTTACCAAGGTAATTTTTTGTTTTCATTTTTAAAGGGTCTCCAAATTATCTGTGTTCATATGATCTGATATACGCTTTTAATTCGAAGAGATATCTTGTCATATTTTCGCGCGGATCTCCATTTTTTTTTTCCCCTAAATTTCCTACAACTAGCAAATTATTTTAAACAATTTCAACCAAGAGGTAGCTACCACTAGTTCTGGTTATTATACCCATTAGTTACAAAGCATGGTATTAATTTTAAACCAGTACACATGAAACAAGATGCTCAAAACTAGAAATGAGGACGAATCGATTGTGCATATATTCCCTAAAAGCTAATTTTAAAATCCAAGCTTAAATTTAGTCTACCGTGCACATTTGTGTTATTTTCATCATAGCTGATATGTTGTCCTCATCTGTTAGGCTTATGTGTGGAATATTTATCTGCTAGCCGCCCGTCAACCTGTATGCAGTTTGGAGCATCCAGTCAAGATGATGTTGATGCGTTTCGAGCATTAGCTGAGGAACCTATAAATTGTTTACTTATTCCTGACAAAACATTCTTCATAGTAAAAAACCTAATTGATTGGACGAAACATGTATAGTAAAGATGGATGTAAAGGAATGGAATCATTTGTTGGTTATGGCAGGCTTGCAGAACATTGCTGAGAGGGCTGATTGGGGGAATTGTCCCTTTGCCAAATAAGAGGAAGTTAATAACTGAAGATTTGAAGAAACGATTTGAAGAATTTGACCCAAATCCATAATTTTTATGAATATAAGTAATAATTACAGGCTTACATTCTAATCTATGAGGAGCAAGCATATCGTTATCAGCACAGCCCAATCGGCTGGTGAGGGATGCTACCCCTTATGCATTCTTTGCTTGTCTATCTTAGAATTTCCTAGACAGCTCCATAAAAGTGACCTTGATTTGTCACTGCAGTGTCGAGGGGGAGGGTAATCCATGATTTATCTTTCCCACTCTCGGATTACAGATGCTCCAGTGTTTCGTCTCCATGGCAACTGCAAAATTTGCTGTATCCTAATCATATTTCACATGCAGTCAAATTAAAGAGGTGGCCTTTTGAGACATTCAAAACCTAGTCTCGACTTAGTTGTCGAAGTAAATCTCAAGCTAACGGAAGACCGATTGATGCACCAAAAGAACTCTGATGTTTTGTTTTTTAAGAAAATTACATGGCTGTTAAGTTTTCATTTGAGAATTAGATGTATTCCACACACCTAAATTCTGCCTTTGTATAATTTACTGTCTGTTAGTGAATTTAGAATAGCCTCACCTCCAACTTGAGAAGTAGCATCTTTAACCCAATGCTTTATTAAATGTTTGAAAACTTGCTGTGTTTGGGTTACGACAATAACATTGCAATCCAACAAATAGGCCCTTCTCGCATTGGATTGACACTCAACGTCTTAATATTATTGAAACAACAAATTCAAATAGACACTTAAAAGGCCAAGGACAATACAAGCAAGCAATCCAATAGACAAGTCAATACATAGGGAGCATAGAAAATAAAGATGTTGCTACTAAAAGTGACATCCACAATTTTTAACATATACATTTTGTGCTCATATCAGGCTCAAGTTAAAACATGTGTACTTACGCAATTCATAAGTTACACAAATGCTACTATTAATGTTTCATCCCTAAACTTGCATTAACAAATTCAATAAAAGGCTACTCAATGAACACAAATTAATTATATCCTAAAACAATAATCACACGGACTATTATAGGAGATCAATTTATATCTACATAGGATCTCAAAAAGTACCATATCATTCCACTTACTATAAATTTAGACTGCCACTAGGAGAAACCTATAGCTACATAGGTAGCTACACTGTTAGTTTCTTTTTTACATTGCTATAAATCTAAAGTAGAAATTTTTCTGACCCGAAACTGGCTGCTTTGCTGCTTGTTAGGTCTAAAAAAATGAAAGCAAGAGCCTTTGATAAATTGGTACCAGGCTAAGATGATCAAGCATACCATTTAAGTAATTATCTTGAGTTGTCGTTCATACGATCTTTGTATCTGCTCCTTCAACTCTGAATTTTCTAGTTTTGAATATCCCTTTAGGGAATAAACCTCTTATTGTTCATGACGGACTTTCATAGCCTCTTTCTGCATATATACATAAAAAAAGAATGATAAATTAATTAAACATAAGAATCCAGAATTTTGTAAAGGTTCTGCCAAAAAATACATATGTTGATCTAACAAAGTAATAATTTTAGAGGCAATACCAGATGTTGTCTTAATTTTTACAAGGAAAAGCCAAAGCATGAATACATGTCTACAAAAGAATTATAAAGTCTGAACAAAAAAAGTCCCCAATGGTTGTTATTTGAGCAAAGTTGCTACGATAACGTGCCGTTCAATCCAATTCTTCTTTGTAATCAGTAGATTATATAACACTAATTAGATGAAGAAATAATCGTCAAACTTAATGAGATCCAACATATGAGTTACTCCATAATATTCAGAAGGTTACTGAATGAAGCATGAATTAGCATGACTTCAGGGATAAACAAAAACAATTGAAAACCACAACTTGTGAGAAAGAAGATGGCATTTCCTTGATCGTCGACAAACTTCTAGCAATTTTGCAAAACTAACAACTGCAAATCCTTTTCGTTTGTTTACAAAGCTGCTTTTTAATATATATTTAAATTTAGACTACATTATTATTAATTGCACCACTAAGCCTAAAACTTATTATTTTCCCATCTGCCCAAATCATGTACACACTTCAATCATGTGAGCAAGTCTTCAAATCCTTTTTCGCGTAAACAATATCAGTGGAAAAATATCATCAGGTAAAAGCTGGGACAAAAGTAATTGGTCCAAGAAATTTGATTTTCAATTCAAACTAATAAAAATATAAGATATTTGTAACTCGTGTATCGGCTTTGTACTTCAAGTAGAAGCTAATGTGGGTGTAAGAACAACCATTCGTTAAGCATAGCCATACAACACTATTGATGAGCATCAAGCTAAGCTGGACACGCATGAAATCAGAGCTTCTACAGGCTGATGCATTGCTGATTGAAATTAGTGTTGTTGTGTCAAAAATCAGTTAGTTGATTAGCTGCAGTTGTAGTAAAACATTATGTTAAAACATGTATAGGAATATGTCTCATGTAATTGCTGAAAAGTCAAGTGATAGCTGACTCAGCAAAGTTGTTAGGCAGTTAAAATTCTTTCTTGTATGTATATATATTGATGTATGGTTGCTTAAGTATTAAGCAAAGTTTTATCCAGATTTTAATAAAAAAATAATTCTATCTTCTCTTCATGGTATCAGAGCCAAGAGACGAAAGTCATGGCCAATTTTCCTACATTTTCTCACCTGCCAAACAATCCTGACAGATCAAATTTCAATTTCTCACAAATGAATTTCTTGAATCCGCCACTGCCTAGCTTACCCTCTCTATCTTTCAAACTTAATAAGAGCAATTTTAGCTTCTGGAAGTCACAAATTTTTCCAGCTTTGAGTGCGTATGGACTTGAAGATTTTCTCACTGGAGAAAGAACTTGTCCTCAATCAGTTGTTGAGATCCAAGCCTCTGATGGATCCTCTGTCATCTCAACTCAAAATAATCCAGAATATACCTTATGGTGTCGCATGGATAAACTGATTCTCAGCTAGCTTTTAGCTTCAATTTCTGAAACAATGTTTGGATATGTTGTTAAGTGTAAAAGCTCTTTTGAGGTATGGCAAACTCTTGACAGATTATTTGTCTCTCAATCTAAATCTCAATTAATGAATTTGCGTAGTATGCTTCAAAACACAAAGAAATGTTCAATGTTTGTTGCTAATTACATTCTAAAAATGAAAGAAATTGGAGACAAGATTTCTGCTACTGGTCTTCTTTCGTACTCTGCCAACTTTGCTAAGAAATTTAACAGTGGAAATCAGTACTCATATAAGCAGTCATCAGAACCATTTCATTCTCAGTATTCTCAATTCTTTAGAGGAGGTTCACAAAATAACAGAGGCAGGGCAAGAGGAAAGAACTTCAATAGAGGAAAAATTATCTGTCAAGAGTGTGGAAAAGCTGGACACTCAGCAATTCAATGTTATCATAGGTTTAATATTCAATATCAAGGTCCTATATCTCACACAAACAGAGCAGGTGTGGTAAGTGCAAATAACAATGTGGCTGGACCTCAAACAAGTCAGAGTTCTCAAGGCTTTCAAGGCAATTCTCAAGCATTTGTTGCTAGTCCTTCTACTGTGAATGATCCATCCTGGTACATGGACAGTGGAGCCACAAATCACATTACCTCTAATTTGAACAATCTCACAGTTCAAGCAGATTACAATGGTCCTGAGCAGCTCATTGTTGGAAATGGTAATACTCTTCCTATTCAGCATGTTGGTTCTACAGAATTAAATTCCTTATATCCTGGTAGAGTTCTTTCTTTAAACAAAATTCTTCATGTTCCTAAAATAACTAAGAATTTACTTAGTGTATCTCAATTTACAAAAGATAATGGTGTTATTGCTGAATTCTATGATACTTTCTGTCTCATTAAGGACAAAATTTCGGAGAGAATTCTACTTCAAGGAACTGTTGAAGATGGCTTATATAAACTGCATGTGCCAACTGCTGGATCTTCTTCACTTGGTTTTCTTTCTAAGTCTGTAAATTCCTCTCAGAATTGCATTTCTATTCTTACTGCTATGTTAAGTGTCAGTTGTAATCAATTTGATCTATGGCATAGAAGGTTAGGACATCCTAATTGTCAAGTTGTATCTAGAATATGTAAACTTCTTTCTCTGGATGTTACAAATGCTACTAAACAAAGCTTTTGTTCATCATGTCAGTATGGTAAAGCTTGTCAAGCTACATTTCCAAGTTCAAGCAATAAAACAAAATTTCCTTTAGAACTTGTTCATTCTGACATCTGGGGACCTGCTCCTCTTTCTTCTGTAGAAGGTTATAGATACTATGTGCACTTTGTTGATGATTTTACAAAATACACTTGGATATTTCCCCTTCGAACCAAATCTGAAGTGAAACAAATCTTTATTAACTTTCATACTCTTGTTGAAAAACAATTTGAAAAGAAACTTAAGTGTGTGCAAACAGATTGGGGGGGTGAATATAGAAGTCTTTTACCTTATCTCACAACTCAAGGCATCCTTTTTCGACATCCTTGTCCTTATCAGCATCAACAGAATGGGAGAGCTGAGAGAAAACACAGACACATTGTAGAAATTGGCCTAACTCTCCTAGCTCAAGCATCCATGCCACTTCATTTTTGGTAGGATGCCTTCCAAACTGCAGTGTATCTAATTAATAGACTACCATCTTCCATTCTGTCACATTATTCACCTTTTGAAACTCTTTTTCATTCCAAACCAGATTATTATTTCCTGAAAGTTTTTGGATGTGCTTGCTATCCATATCTCAGACCATATAACAAGAACAAGTTCAGTTTTTACTCTTCAAAGTGTGTTTTCTTAGGTTACAGTCCAATTCATAGAGGTTATAAGTGTTTAAGTTCTGATGGGAGAGTTTATATATCAATTAGTGTCAATTTTGATGAAATGGACTTTCCTTTTATGTCAAATTTCAGTTCTCAATCTGATTCTTCTTCTAAGTCTGATTCTCCTTCAAATTCTGCTAGTTATAAATCTTCCTCTTGGATTTTTCCTACTTCATTTTCATATGGAACTCAAAATCAGGATATAACTTCCAATACAAGTCAGTCTCCTTCTATGTTGGCATGTGCAGATCAATCTCCTTTAACAAATGATCACATTCTTTCTTCCCACACCATGAACACTCATGATAATGATCAGGTACAATCAGATAAATCATTGTCTTTTAACTCTCAACCATCAAACACTCATCCCATGCAAACCAGATCCAAAACTGGTCATCTAAAACCCAAAATACCCTACTCTTTCTCAGCCATCTCTAGTCTCTCTACTATAGAACCAACTACTGTCCAGGAAGCATTATCAAATCCTCAATGGTTAGCTGCAATGCAACAAGAATATAATGCCTTGATCCAAAACTCTACCTGGACTCTTTTTCCATTTCATAACACTATGAACATTGTTGAAAATAGATGGGTACATCGGATTAAGTACAATGCAGATGGCACTCTTCAAAAGTATAAAGCCAGGCTAGTTGTCAAGGGGTTTTAACAAACACCTGGTCTTGATTTTTTTGAAACTTTTAGTCCAGTTGTTAAAGCTTCAACTATTAGAGTCATATTAACATTGGCAGTTTCTTATGGCTGGGATATACAACAAGTTGACATCAACAATGCTTTTCTGAATGGAGATTTGCAAGAAAAGGTATACATGGCTCAACCAGAAGGTTTTGTTGATGCTACTCATCCATCATATGTGTGCAAACTTAATAAAGCATTATATGGATTAAAACAAGCTCCTAGAGCTTGGTTTGACAAACTTAAACAAGCCTTGCTGTAGTGGGGGTTTAGTAATTCTGTTTCAGACAACAGCTTGTTTATTTGTCATTCTTCAGGAAAGAGTCTATATCTTCTGGTATATGTGGATGACATTTTAATAACTGGAAATGACTCTTCACTCATAAACAAAGTAGTATCTGACTTGAACAAGTTGTTTGCTCTTAAAGCCCTTGGATCATTAAGTTATTTCCTAGGATTTGAGGCTTACAGAGATGCTTCTAGTTTGTATCTGACTCAAACCAAATATCTTAATGATTTGCTGATCAAAAACAGAATGGCTGAAGCTAAAAGTAGTCCTATTCCTGTATCATCCGGAACTAAACTTTCTTTGCAGAATGGATCTCCATTTGAACAACCCTCTCTATATAGAAGCATCATTGGTGCATTACAATATCTTACTCTTACAAGACCAGACATTGCCTTTATTATTAATAAACTTAGTCAGTTCCTGCAAGCACCAACCTCTCAGCATTGGCAAGCATTGAAAAAGGTGTTGAGATATCTAAAAGGGACTGCAAATTTCGGCCTTCACTTCAAACCAGCAGCACAAATCACTCTAGAAGCATTCACTGATGCAAACTGGGCAGGAAACTTGGATGATAGGAGATCAACAACTGGTTATTGTGTATTTCTTGGAGGAAACTTAGTGCAGTGGCGTTCTAGAAAACAAAAAGTTATTGCAAGATCTTCTACAGAGGCAGAATACAGAGCATTAGTAGATGCTGCAACAGAAATTGTATGGTTCCAAAGCTTACTAAAAGAACTGAATGTTGATCTGGTGACTTGTCCTATACTCTGGAATGATAATATTGGTGCTGGTCTACTTGCTTCAAATCCTGTGTTTCATGCCAGGACTAAACATATAGAGATAGATGTGCATTTTATTAGAGAAAAGGTGACTGCTAAGCAACTAGAAGTTAGATATGTGCCTTCTGGATATCAAACTGCAGACTTGTTTACCAAACCACTTGCTGTAAATCAATTTCAGTTTCTTAGAGACAAATTGACTGTTAAAGAATCAGTGCTTAGCTTGAGGGGGCCTGTTGATGAACATCAAGCTAAGCTGGACACGCATGAAATCAGAGCTTCTACAGGCTAATGCATTGCTGATTGAAATTAGTGTTGTTATGTCAAAAATCAGTTAGTTGATTAGCTGCAGTTGTAGTAAAACATTATGTTAAAACATGTATAGGAATATGTCTCATGTAATTGCTGAAAAGTCAAGTGATAGCTGACTCAGCAAAGTTGTTAGGCAGTTAAAATTCTTTCTTGTATGTATATATATTGATGTACGGTTGCTTAAGTATTAAGCAAAGTTTTATCCACAAATTAATAAAAAAATAATTCTGTCTTTTCTTCAAACACAAATAATAAATAGAAATTTTGTGAAACTAGTCAAAATGCAGAAACTTGCGAGTCTTATTGTAAACCTGTACATAAATTGTGCTACTACCAAGAAGCAAGTGGTTGACCTCATAGAAAAGGAGTGTTGCTACCAAGAAGCAAGTGCTTGACCACATAGAAAAGGATGAGTGCAGAAGCAAAAACAGTTAACAGATCACGCAGAAGTTGCAAACAGCTGAACCAAGAGTAGGAATGAATCAAAAAGGACAAATTAACTGAGTGAAACACACCAAGCATGAGCTTCAAAAGCAGTTTCCACACTAATACCACCTTCATACTGTGATGGCTGCGCAAAGATGTCATACATTAGAATTTCTTTAATTTCAAAGGCAAGAAGCTGCCAATGATAGGGCTTTACAGTGAAATGTGGTCGATTATGTAAATTTTTGTTGAAAACCACTTGCAACCTAACTATAACAAAGATAGAGATTGATAAGATGAGCAAACCTTCATTGGATCGTAAAATTAGTATGAGAAAAAGTTAATATAACATTCATTACATAAGGAACATTTATATATATATATATATATATATATATTTCACATTTATTTATATATATAAGGAACATTTATGTAGGTATAGTAGACATCCTCAATGTATTAATTTGACATACTCAATGGAGCCCGTAACCCATTTCTACTACAGGAAATGGACTAATTAGATGGCAATGACAGTTTTTGGCATCTAGCATAGATTAAGAAGATATTTACGATTACGGTTCAATTGTTACAATTTTTTATTTGAGGAAGGATTATTACAACTGAGATTGGAGAAAATAATACTTGTCCAATAAAACATAGATATTAATTATATTTTTAGTAGTTCACGTTTCGATAACATAGCCTAGTAATATAATTGGTTGTGTGCCGTCTTTAGGATTTCTATGCAAAACTTGCCCGGCAGCTTGATGGTTGTTATGGATGCTCTAAATCTTTCAATACATTGAGCATCATAAACAATGCTCATGTCACATTTTCATTTTCTTCAGGCTGAAATGAAATGATTCACCGAGTAATGCTATTTCCAATTAGGAGTGGCAAAAACCCGGGGCTGGGGTCGAGGATTGAGTCGGGGATCTCAATCCCCCACCCCGACCCTAGGAGGATTTTTTATCCCTGTCCCCGAAAAATTTTCCAGAAATTTCGAGGTCGGGCCGGGGCCAGGGAATTTAATCCTAGGGCCGGGAATTCAATTCCTCGGATATGTACCCGATTTCTTTTTTTTTTAATTTTCTGTATGTAATTAGAGTATTTTATGTTGATTTCCAAGTTTTGCATGATATTCATGTGTAGCCTGGTGGTATGTCTGTATGTTGCTTCCTTTGAGCATTAGGATTCAAATCCCTTCGATGCATTTGCTTGGTTTCATGTTTTCTAAAATAATGAATTAGACAGTAATTGATAAATAAATTATGTTGGGTTTATTTTTTGATTGTTAGGCTTAGCCTTATGGTGTGTTAGCATGCTGCCTTCCTCAAGCACCCAGGTTCAAGCCACTTGATTCGCGCTCTCCAAATTTTTTAGTAAATAATAATTTAATTGGGTTGGGCTTAGTTTGTATTTGTTGGATACTGGACTAGTTATGAAATTAGTGTAATTTAATTGAGTTGGGCTTAGTTTGTATTTGTTGGGTATTGGACTAGTTATGAAATTAGTGAATTGTATTGGATATAGTTTATAGTTGTTGGGCTTGGTAGTTGTGAAATTAGTGGATGTAGGCCTAAATTATATATAAATTGAATATAAATTATAAATATTTATTTATTTATTTAATTTCGTGCCAGGGCTGGGCCGGAGAGCATGATCTCCGGCCCCGGCCCTTCCTCAAAAAATTCATCCCCGTTCCCTGCTTAAATTCCCAAAATTTTGGGTAATTCCCCTGACATTTTCGAGCCAGGGAGGTGGGTACCCGGACCCGATCAGGTACAATTGCCATCCTTATTTTCAATATTCCAATGTGACAATTCGATCAAATATTATTTTTCCAATGACGCAAGATGAAAATAACAACGTAGACATTTAAACCATATTTCTACTTTAGCAGCTCATTTCAAATAGTCTGGCCCAATTGCTGACAATTTTTTATGATATTTGATTATAGCCTGGTGCTATTTGCACTCGATACTAAACTAAAGCAATCCCAGTAGAAAACAAATAAATCTATTATAAATCTATCCTTATAGTAAATTACCTAAAAACCTAGTTAAAAGTAACAAAACCTACCTTCAATTTTTTTTGCTTTTACTCAATAAAGTCTTTTTACACACCACATTTACATAAACCTGATTTAATTCCAATTTTCTAATTCAAACCTATATTCATATAAGCTAAAGATCTTTTACACATAAAACAACAAAAAAGATTTACACCTATTAAATTATCAAGTTTTGAATCTCTTTCTTAATTCCTATGCTTACAATTTTAACATCAAATTCAAAATATTAGAGTTCAAAACTTTTATGGAAAGAACAGTATACAATTTTTGTGATTAAAAAAGTTCAAGAAGTGGAATAATTAAGAAATTTAGAAAAATAGTACTTATAAAATGAATTGATTAAACAACATAAATACTTTTCACTCAATTTTTTTTATCATGCACAGCTAAGGTTGATGAAATTACTAGGGTTATCTAAGTATGAAGATAATTATAAAAAGTTATTTGTAAGATTAAATTAGATATAATAACAAGTGGGGTTCCTATAGTTCAATAGTGATGTGCAAATAGCACCACTATTAATTATATAAGAGCGATATTATCTAAGCCTCACCAAATTATTTTTTGGCCTTATTTCAAATTAAAATTTGGGTGAGACTATACATAGTTGTACACCCTAGTTTTTGATTAATAAGCTCATCATCTTAATTTCACACTCACCAAATAATAAATGTACTCCTTTTCAAAATAAAAATATTTCTACGCTCATCGTATATTCTTGAAACCAAAAAATGTTCATGTATTCTTGAACCCAAATTAAAATTGAAAATTGGTGGCCAAGTTTTTGATTAATGAGCTCATCATCTTAACTTTATTAGGTGATTGTTATAAGATATATTCATATACTACTTATTTTACTAAAATATTATTGCATAGATATTCAATTCAAACGCCGTCCGCCAAAGTTGTGAATTATCATATAATTGAATGTATTTGATAACGAAACTTGTTCTGATATTTGTGACTCGGGAATTAGTGGCTTATGTTTCGGAAACCGTAAATCGATTGAGAGAAGAACGCTGCCGTCTCAAGGTCTTATATATGGAAAAGATCAATCTCTAGAAAAGAAACGGTGCTGTTTAAAAGATAACAGTTAGCTTTGGACTTATGCAATAAGGACGGGACCACAGAATTGTTACGGGGATTCGCTCCATATTCCCGCCATGTCTGGACTGGGAGCAAAGCAAATATCTCTTCAGCAGAGGATGACGTGGCATCTCCATGGTGGCATGCTAGGTCTAGATATTTTCTCAAAGATTTTATTTAAACACGTGTTCCCCACTACACCGACGTGGACTTTCATCCTTACCAATAGGCCTGAATTGCTTCATAAATTACAGAATCGCCACTCCCTCGCGCGGCTAATTTATTCTTCGTTTCTTTTCTGGGTGGCCACTTGTTTACCTGTGGAGTGTAGTTTCAATTTTAAAACACAATTAATTGAATAAAATATCATTGTCTCACTTGAACTTTGATTAACAATCTAAATCAAAAAATTTGAAAAATTATCCTTAAAATCCCTTACTATTTGGACATTTTTTTATAATTTTAAAGAAATATTTACTTTCTTATTTTAATCAAGGTTTATGTTGTCCTATTAAGTTGTTATGCCTCTTTTACTCTCAACTTTATGAACTTGAAGTAATCAAACTTGAAAATCATTATTTTTAAATTTTTATTTTTGAAATAGTTTTTGAAAAAGAATTTAGTTTTAATTAAAAATACAAGTGTATCAAAATTGTTTGAAATTGTGACTAAAAGGATGTTATTGAACTATAATTCTCTCTATAACATAAAATTATTAAATAGAAGGTCACACTTATAATAATAAATATTATCTTTTAAATTAATCTAAATTAATCGATCACTAGCTATTAAAATTTTAGACGATATAAAATATAAAGTTTCTTATACAAATGGATGATTTTATAAAGAGAGGAATAAGATATTTAATGGGCATTGCCCTAGTAAGCAGGCCGTGGATTTGATTATTTTAATATAATCTCATCCATTGGGCGGCGGACAATAATTATGATTTTTATAAAAGTTCCTAGAAAACTTCCATATTAAGGAAAAGCTAATGTGAGCGAGACATCTATTACCATCAATGGTCTCTCAACCATTCTTTTGATTATTTCTTTAATTTAAAACAGGAGTGAAAAATTCTTTTATAAAAAAAATCTAATAATTTTCATTAATTTTTTGGTTAAAACCAAAATCATAATAAATGCAGACTAAAAATTTTCTTCTATTTTAATTTTTTATTTCAGCAAATACAAATTTAGGATTTAAAAAAATAGATGAAATTAATACAAAATCTTAAAAAAAAGCTCATATCAATCAAAATTAAGATAAAGATATAATTTATTTAAAAAATGTATATTCTGATTACAGGTGATGAGATAATATTAGATGGATTGAAATTAATTTAAGAAGGTTAAACATATAAAGTGATGATCATAGAGTAAATCATATACCTATATTATTAATTTCAAACAGTTTAATAAATTAAAATTAATAACAAAATTTTAATTTTAATTACTTATTTGTTAGGTACAATATACATTTTAGAAACGATGTAGCTTATACTTTGCCCAACTGACTATTCTCGTAAGCCACTCTGCCAAATGTAACCTTAACAACTGATTATCACGACCAGGTAAACATGGATGAAACGTGGTGGCAACATCGTAATTAGAGCAACAAAAGAGGGTATTTCCAAACACGTACTTACAGATACATTAAATATCTTCTCTTCCAGAAACAAAAGAAAGGAAAGGCCACACCAAACAGACACTCTCTCACATCTCCCTCACACAATCCAATCCATGTCAAGTAAGAAGAAGGAAGAGGAAGAAGACGACGACGTTTTCCGAAGCTCAGGCAAGCGCCGAAAATGCAGCGACTTCGAAGTAGATGACGACGGTGATGATGAAGAAACTGAGCTTCCGTTGGAGCCAGCGTTGTTCTTCTATCCGACCACGCCGACATCGTTTGTCGTTTCTGATGCTCTCGAGTCCGACTTCCCTATCATTTACGTCAACAAAGTGTTCGAGATCTTCACCGGTTACCGTGCCGACGAAGTCCTTGGTCGAAACTGGTAAATTTGTTGAAAATATAGCTGATTAGGTAGTTGATTCTTTTGGATTTGTTGTTTGTTGTGCTTTTTGGTTGCTGAGAAACTTGATGAGCAAATGGTGGATTTGAAAATTTGCGTTTGGATTTGTTTTTTGGTTGATTAGTTGTAGTTTTTGGTTGCTGAGGATAGTGACAAGATATTAATTTGGAATTTCTTTTTATGTTGTTATGTGATTGATTGGTTTTACTGATTTGGTTGCTGAGATGGAGAATTTGGAGTTGGATTTTAATTGATGGTGTGATTGACTGGTTCTGGTCTTTGGTAGCTGAGAAAGCTATGAAATGGTTAATTTGGAAATGCTTTAGTTCGTATTATGACTGTTTAGTTTTTCTGTTTGGTGGTCGAGAAAAATATGAAGAAGAGTAAGTGGAAACCCGAGTTTCCGTTTGATGTTTGAGTTTTGGAGAACTTATTTTTGCTTATTCTGTTTAGATAATGAGAAGACCAGGAAAATTAGAAAATGGAATTTGATGCGTTTATGACAGCTTTCATCTTAAGACGCATGAAAGCGAGAATGTTGTAGAAGTTGTTTTTGGTTTGTATTGGTGGGGGAGATTTAGAAAGAAAATTTGAACAGTCTGAATTTATGGTTTATTTTAAAAGTCAAAAAGAAGACTGAAGAAAATCCTCTCTCCAAAAGAAAAATAAATTAGGCTTTGTAAGTTAAAGAAGATGGAAGTTTTTCTTTTTTGGTCCACACAGGGTGTGCTTGACTCGATTGATGCCAAAATCCAAATATGAAGAAAATAGGACCTTTATTCACATCTCTTCCAGTTAGCAAGCCACTTTGTAATATTCCTACACTTTTTTTTTCAGGGTTAAGCCTTGAGCCCTTAGAGAGATCATTCGTGGCATTTAATAGCGAATGAATTTAGTTTGCTGCATAAGCTTTCATTCTCGTGCTTTCACTAATGATATGTGAACTGATCAGTTCCTAAATTGGCATTTTAATAAAATTCTTTTTTGACGATCTTTCATTCCAAGAAGCATTTGTAATGCATGCCATATAATTATACTTTCAAGGTAAAATTTGAAATTTGTTTCAACATTATGTGATTTTAGTCATCAATGTTAAGCAAGTATATGATTGCTCCTTTAGAAGATTGAAGTGTGTTATAATGTATAAATATGCATGATTGCATGATCTGATCTTAATGGTGGTAGTCAAAGCGATAGCTTTCTTTAGTTAATTTAACTTGCAAAATTGGTGTTGTGAAGGTCATACTCAAGGTTTATTATCTGCTTTCAATGTCAATCTTGTAGCAATTTTTTTTCCATATTTCATTGGAAAATTCTCATATATGCATTTGGGATGTTGGGTTTTTTCCTACAAAAAGCTTTTTTCTTTTTGGCTTTATACGAATGTATGCCCAAATAAACATTTTAATGTTAAATAGTTAAAAAAAAAATTGCTACTTACTATTTTTAATATAACATGTCTCTTTAGGACACTTATTAATAGAACCCCTTGTTCATGTTCCAAATAAATTGATGTTGTGTCCTATAACTCCAAAAAAGCATTTAAGATAAGATCTTAGTTCTAATGGCCTAAGTCTGACATATACATGATGCTCTTAGCTAGAGTCAAAGAAATTTTAAGCTATAATACTAGATTGGCTTTTGCTTATTAACTTTATAACATTGGATAAGTGTCACTGTAAGTGTTGAACCCCAAAAGCTTAATTCCATTCAAACCTCAATTGATTGGACTAGCTTACACAAAAGAAATGGAGGCGTACGCCAGTTTTATCTTATCTTTGAGAATGGGAACTATTTGAATGTGCTTTCTTTGCTTTCTAGAAACATTCATTCTTCAATTGGAGGATCGTTTTTGCTGGCATCCTGCAGCTATTGGCTGAAAACACTAAAAAGATTGGTTTTAGAACTTTTCGTGAACTACTTTATTGTTTGTAGATTTCAATAGGAACAAAGTGAGCAGTGTTTTTTTTTTTTTTTTGTAATTTTGAAATCTGAAAAAGAAAATAATGGAAGTACATTTTGAAATTTTAGCATGGAAGTGTGAAGGAAACAGAGCATATTTTTATTGAATGCATAAAGATCTACAAAGATGTGAATCAATTGTTTTCAAGAAGTGAAAGAAAGTTACTTCTCCACCCATCGTTAGCGTATGGGTGCACAACCATCAGATGTGCAATCTCTAGTTACATGCAACAGATTCTTGAAAAAAGACCACCAAGCAAAAAAGAAATTTCCAAATTATGAAGGATGAAAAAAGGCATATCTCTGAGATCTATCATCATTGATTCCACAAAGATGGCCAAAATTTTATTTTGTCCCAAAGAGGAGTTCCTAAATGGGTCTCAAAAACTTTTTCCCTTTTATTTATTTATTTATTGTTTCTGCTCTTGCATGTAGCTCAAAAAGTGGCCATTCCCGTAAAATTCCACTATAGTCTCACTCCCTTTGTTTCCTTGAGAGTGGGAAAACATTCTTAAAAATTTGAACAACAAGAGGAAAAAAATCATCTAAACTTTAAACCCCTCAAAAGATTGACCGGGAGATGGAAAGAGATGGGAAAATTTACAAATAGGTGTCAGTTGCTTTCATAGCTCTGTTGTCACATAATGCACTGCAAGTGAAGGGGCATTAGATAAAATCTTGATTCCTTCAGGCCAATTGTTGATGTTGACCTTTAATGTCTTCTGAGAGATTGAGGTTTTCAACAGTTGGAGTGATGCTTAGATTTATTTTAGATTTTTGTGTTTGTTGGAAGATGTTATAGAATTTTAATATGTCTGATTGCCAAATTCTGATACATTCATATTCTGTGAAAGAAATTTCTTGTCAAGGCAGTTCTGTATCTCTTCACGATTCGCTCTTCAGTTGTCCACTTCATTTTGGCACCGTGATTATAAATAGTAATTTCAGGTTCCATATTCGTCCTTATCATACATTGTTTGTGGTTTCAGAGAGATTCACTTGGCTATAAATAGTAATGCTAATATGCCGTCTCTCTTTTACTGTCTAAATATTGCTAGCGTATGAATTTCAAAAGGTTATTATAAATATATGCGTTTGTGTGTGTGTATTCTTCGCACTCTTTTGGATATGTGGTTGACCTTCTTTACTTTTTGCCACTCTACTTTTCCCCTTTCTTCCCATTTCTTTCCTCCAAGCAAACATAGTGTTAGTGATTTCCCTATGCTATTATTCAGAATAACTAAAAGAACTGTATATGCTTCACAAAGTTTCATGATATTTTTTGAAAATTTTCTTTTGATATGATAGGATGATTTCTGGATTAGTCAGACATACTTTGCTAATGTTTGGAAACTTCTAGTTTTTTGTAACCAATTTGTTGTTGTGTCCCTATCTGTATTTTCTGTGAATTAATTGTCTATTCTGCCATTATTTTGCATAGAACATGCATTGATTCTTCTAGAAATTTTTTATTCTAGTCGTTTCTTACAATACCGGGATCCTCGTGCTCAAAGACGGCATCCTTTGGTAGATCCTGTTGTTGTTTCTGAGATCAGAAGATGTCTTGAGGAAGGTGTTGAATTCCAAGGTGAGCTCCTCAATTTTAGTAAGGATGGTACGCCACTGGTGAACAGGCTAAGACTTGCACCTATACATGATGATGATGGAACTGTGACACACATTATTGGAATTCAAGTTTTTTCTGAAGCAAAAATAGATTTGAATCAAGTATCCTACCCAGTATTCAAAGAGACCTACAATCAGCAGTATGGTCACTCAGCTCAATATTCATCTCTAAGTGGCCCTGCACCATTTATTCAATGTCAAGAAGCATGTGGAATACTTCAACTTTCTGATGAGGTTTTGGCTCATAATATTTTATCACGGCTGACACCAAGGGATGTTGCATCCATCGGATCTGTCTGTAGAAGGATCCGGCAATTAACAAAGAATGAACATGTAAGGAAGATGGTATGTCAAAATGCATGGGGAAGAGAGGTCACAGGTGCATTAGAACTTATGACCAAGAAGTTAGGGTGGGGGCGTCTGGCTAGGGAGCTGACTACCCTTGAGGCAGTTTGCTGGAGAAAATTTACAGTTGGAGGAGCAGTGGAGCCTTCACGTTGCAATTTTAGTGCATGTGCAGCTGGGAATCGACTTGTATTGTTTGGTGGGGAAGGAGTTAATATGCAGCCAATGGATGACACATTTGTTTTGAATCTAGATGCTGCAAATCCAGTGTGGCAGCGCGTGAGTGTGAAATCATCCCCACCCGGACGCTGGGGCCACACTCTCTCTTGTCTGAATGGTTCCTGGTTGGTGGTATTTGGTGGATGTGGAAGGCAAGGATTGCTCAACGATGTATTTGTATTGGACCTGGATGCTAAACAGCCCACATGGAAAGAAGTTTCTGGTGGAACTCCCCCACTTCCTAGATCTTGGCATAGCTCCTGCACAATAGAAGGTTCAAAGTTGGTTGTCTCAGGTGGGTGCACAGATGCCGGGGTTCTTCTTAGTGACACATACTTGCTGGATCTCACAACAGACAAACCAATGTGGAGAGAAATACCAACTTCGTGGGCTCCTCCCTCTAGATTAGGGCATTCTCTCTCAGTTTATGGTCGAACGAAAGTTCTAATGTTTGGTGGGCTTGCTAAGAGTGGGCACTTGCGGTTGCGATCAAGTGAGTCCTATATTATTGATTTAGGAGTTGAAGAGCCACAGTGGAAGCAGCTAGAGTGTAGTTCATTCACTGGCGTAGGTAGCCAGAGTGCTGTGGTCCCTCCTCCTAGACTTGACCATGTTGCAGTCAGTATGCCATGTGGAAGGATTATTATCTTTGGTGGTTCCATTGCAGGGCTGCACTCTCCTTCCCAGCTCTTCCTTTTAGATCCTTCTGAGGATAAACCATCTTGGAGGATCCTTAATGTTCCTGGTCAGCCACCTAAATTTGCTTGGGGTCATAGCACCTGTGTGGTTGGAGGGACTAGGGTTCTGGTATTGGGTGGGCACACTGGCGAGGAATGGATACTTAATGAATTACACGAGTTGTGCCTGGCGAGCAGACAGGACTCGGACCAATAATGAGTGTCACATTACAGGAGTCAAGTTTCGCCAAGTGCTCTGGAAGACAGTTTTGTTTTACAGTCTGTGGTCTCTTCCATATTGTTTATTTTTGTTTCATATTTTAATTTGTTTCTCCAGATCAGATGCGTCATGTGCTGTTCAGATGTGTATAATGCTGTATAAAGATCATAACTATCTTGGAATTTATCTCACCGCTGTGTATCATGAAACAACACTTTACTTTGTATGCATTGCGCTTGTAGCTGACAATTTTACTTGAATCTTAGGACTATTATTGAGATTCAAGAATGCCTACCGTAATACTGTTTTGGTAGTCGTCTTACAGTGCTCGGCGAATGCCTCCGGCTGGGTAAGTAGGCTGAGAGTTTAATATTTCGTTCTCTCCACCCATCAAGATATTTTCAGGGATCATGAGATTTTTCACTGTTGGTCACTCTGATCTGATATTTACCTTTTACCACAGGTTCTTCCCATTGAAGTTATGTTTATGAGAAGCTAGATGTCACCCGTAGAGTTGCGAAACTGGTTATCTGGTGTCATTTTATTTTTCATTTTAATTTTGAAATTTTTCTATTCTTGGAAATGTTATTTTGAAAATGTTTCTATTCTTGGGAATGAAGTTAACAGATAAATAAAATGCTGTGATAATTCTTTGTGAAATATTTGTGACGGCTGGACATTTTAGTGTGTTAATTTGGTTCTGTTTACATGCGAAATCTGCAAATTATAACGCAATAAGCATATCTTTTTTTTGTTTTCTCCTGACCAAGGCTTTACTCACCTTCATTTCAGCAGTTTTTAGTTATTTTCAGGAATCTGTGTTGACTTTATGTCAATGCAATCAGTACCAAGATTATTAGCCAACTGGATACGCTTGGAAGCAGAATTCACTAGTTATATAATAATCAGTATGTATAATACATCTAAGAAGAAATAGAAGACACCAAACACAGAGGTAAAGTTGACAAAGTGAAAAACAAAGAATGCTTTGTTTAATTTGATTGAATTATAACCTACAAAACAGAACCAAAAGAAGTAATACCTACACGGTAAAGAAAGAAAATATAGAGGCCGGCAATCTGCTAGTATAGAACTCAGATTCTTTGATCCACATTAATCCTCGCCAGATCAGCCCCAAGACAGCAATTGGAGTAGCGCATCACAGCCGAGATTCTCAATTTTCTGAACAGGAGAACCCATCGAGGGTTTCTCAGCTTCTCTAACTTCCATGCCTTTGCTCAAAACTTAATTTTCGTCAACCAATAAACTCTCCCCCTCTTTGAAATTCACGCTGAACTCAACCTGGGCATCCCTATTTCTCTACCTCTTGCCCAACACATTAGTCTTGCAATCAGGCTGGAGATGCTTCTTATACTTCTCTATCATTGACAAACGGGACGCTGCATCTTCCTTACCTGGTAACAACACATCAACATCACAGAGAATTCCCAATTCCTTACTCCTCTTCTTCAAACCGTCCAATCTCCTCATTTCACTTGCCATTGTCGGCGGGCGTAAGATTTCAAAAAGAATATTGAGAGAAGATTTGATTTCAGAGAGAACGAGTGAATTTGCCTCTCAACTATTTACCGACCGTTGGGAATTATAATGGCAATTAAACCCCTTAAATTTATTTATTTGCTCTTTCGCCTCTTCTCACCCCTCTGAGTTTTCTAAATTCTTTTTTCCCCACCAAGGTCTACAAAATAGATACAAGCATCCCTGCTGCCCCGCGGACTAACAAATCCGGAACTTAATTGAAATTCGAAAGTGTTATTTATGTTTATGAGTTCAATTTGAAATTTATATATATCTATGTTTATTAATAATACAACATTGAAACATATAACTTTTGACACATTATGGTTAAATATGTGTGATGATTGTGATGATGTATGGCTGTTACGGTCATGGTATGGATGGTGATGATATATTATTCTTGTATTACTGAAGGTAGTAAATAAAAGAAAATTTACTATATCATTAACATTATATATTATGAAAACATTAAGTCTAAATTAACATTCATGCTTTGCCATATGTAACATGATAAGGATATCATTTATTTGTTTCTTCTAAAGTAATAAATTCTATCTCAAGATATTCTCAAGAACCTACACTCTCAGTATTATAGTTGGAGGAGATAATTTGCTTTTTTATAAATTACTGTAAAAGTATGAAATACAATTAGATTTATACCATTTTTTTTATGGATAAGTAGATTATAGCTTAGTATCATTTGCTAAATTTTTTATATTTTAGAACTTTGGCTGGGTTATTCTGTGGAAAACTTGAAAGTGGTTTTTGTCGATATTTTTTCTTTTATTTTCATAAAATAAGTCCTATTTGTCCCTGATAATATATAATTACAACAATATATAATTCCAACAAGATAACCAAATTAAAACTACAACTACCAAACGTAAAAGCAAATCCTCTCACGAAGAGAGAGTAGAGAAAGGGAGTGAGGAGACACTTGTTTGCAGAAAATCGAAAGAAATTTGAAGAACTTTTAATGTTTAAGATGCATATGGTTGAATTAATACATCAACTTTATTCAAGAAACAGAAACAGAAGTACTGCTCAAAAACAGCATTTCTCGCAGACAGGTGGGTCCTTTTCGATGTTGCAATCGCAGCAAGGTCTGTCCCACGAACAGTGGCTGACACAGGCTGCCCATTCAAACAAGATAACAACCATTAATTGTTAATCGTGCCTAAAACATGACAATAAAACTGGAAAGAAAATCCATTTATTTAAAATAAAATTAAACACAGTTAAGGTGGAATATTGAACATGCACTTTTGTTATTTTTATTTGCACTTCTGTTATTTTTATTTATTTAAGAGATTTATTCAGGGTTAGCAAATGGACCGACTTTGTATCCAGATCAATAACACAGATCGTTTTTCATCTTTTTATAAAAACTTTAAAGTAGTTTCACTGATTAAAAAAAAAAAAAAAAGGAGGATCGATACATACGCTTTACGATAATGTCATCGTCTTCAGGAAGATCTTTAGTATTAACAGTAAGGGGGAAGCGATCAATGGCTGCATTTACAGTGATGTGATCAGCTGCAAAAACAAAGGAAAGTAACACGAAGACTATTACAAGGGGCTTCATTTTTCACTATGCAGTCAGCTGGTTGATAAAAGCACTTCTTTTACAGTAAAATCGTGGGGGATTTTTTTTTTTTTTTTTTTTTTTGAGACTTGCCTCCTAAGAATCGTTATTTATAGGAACTGACCTTCAAATTGAAAACTTATCTAAATATCGTTAGAGAAATTCTTGAGAATTGTCGAACTAAAAAGGAAAATTCAATGATAAAGTTATATATTAGGCAGGGGTATATATATATATAGTGAAAGTTTAGATCAATTATAGCTGCCATTACTAAGGATGGCCTATTTATATTAGTTATTTTACTTAATTACATTTTTTTCTAATGTCACATACTCACCTCCGATGAATGAAAATCAATGGTTTAAATATGATAACTTGTCAACCATAATTGTATGTTTGTTATGAATCTTTTTTCTTTCCTCTTTTGAAATCAGAATAGTGCATATTTATTCTATCAATAGCTACAGAAAAATATAGGAAGATTTTAATCAACAAACATATTTTCTGTTTTATTTATCCGTTATTATTATTTTTCTATATATAATTCCAACAAGATAACCAAATTAATCACCAAAACTAGTACAGAGCGTAAAATCAAAGAGGATAGACTAGGATAATATCTTCATCTTCAGGAAGAAATTTACAAGTGACTTCATTTTTCACTATGTAGTCAGAAGCTAGTTGACAAAAGCACTTTTTAACTATAAAATCTTGAGGATTCTTTTTTTTTTTTTTTTGCTTTTTAATCTTGTCTCTGAAGAATTGTTACTTGTGATGGCGTTGTAACTAAAAAAAAAAAATACTAATATTATTATGAGGGAAAATCTTGAGGTTTCTCATACTTAAAAAGAATATTTGGTATTAAGGTTATACCTGGCAGTAGATACGTGTATATAATACAAGTTTGAATAAATATACCTGTCATTAAAGTCTAAAGATGGCCTATTTAAATTAATTATTTTATTAAATAATTAATTTTCTTTAAGGTTATAGCTTGTATTAGGAAGGTTTATATGGTAAAAATTTGAATTTTGGTTTATTGCGGAAATGAGTAATTCCTATATATTTTGATAATTACTGATTCAAATAAAAATCATTACTGCAAAAAGTTATTTTATAGAAATAAAAGCAAAAATGAAAAAAAAAATGAGACACTTATGTTTCTAAGTTCTAACGACATCAAACTCAGCCTGCGTTTGAAAATCTAAAAAATTTTCTTTAAGATATCTTCGTAGTATCAAATTTATGTCTTATGATTTAAAAAATTCAGGAATTGCTAAAAGCAAGTTAGATTTGTATTAAACTTTAAGGGCCAAATTGGTAAATTGAAAAACCTTAGGCTTGGATTATTTCCGCAATTAAAATAAAGTTTTTCGATTTCCAAAATAAGCGTTACTTTTTTTTTTTTGTTTCAAAAATCAATATTCCAACGGTCAATTGGCGGCCCCGCGCAGCCCATTTTTAAAGCGAGCGAGTTCATTCCCTAACCGCTAATTACTATTCACTCATCTCTCTGAAATCTGAATCTTCCCCCTGATGATGTCTATTAAACTTTAAGGGCTAAATTGGTACATTGAAAAACAAAAGTTGGATTATTTTCCGCAATTAAAAATAATTTAACAAAATAAACGTTATTTTTTTTCAAAAATTAACAATCTAACGGTCAATTGGCGCCCCCGCGTAGTCTAGGTTAAAGCGAGCGAGCTCATTCCCTAACGGCTAATTACTACTATTCACTCATCTCTCTGAAATTCTCTCTTTAATCTCCTCTCATTGAAATGTTATGAAATTTTCAAATAACCGTGAATGGCGAGCCAAAAGCGAAAGAACCGCCGAAGATTTGGGTGCTTGAAGAAGGAGGCGAGAGAATTATCAGTTTTGTGTGACGTTGAAGTTATGTTTTTGTGCAAGGAAGAAGATGAAGGTAACCCATCATCTAATTGTTTTTTTTTTTCATGGCCAGAAGATGCACCTTCTTTTTTATCGATGATTGACAAATACAAGAGAAATGGTGGAAAGAAGAAGGATGATATTGGCAATCTGTCAAGTGTTCTGGGGAAGAGGAAATCGAGAAGCGAGAGCGAGACCCAGACCCATATGGCTTTCTTCCCAGAAATCAGAGAGAGTCAGGGTTTTGGGAAGGATGCGCTGAGAATTCAAAACCATGAGATGGGTTCCATTCCCAGTGTTGAGGGGATGGTTAATTCACTGAATTATCAAGGCCTAACGGAAGTTTTATCTTGGGTTAATTAGGCAACAAAGGATGTCGCTGAACGTATTGGGTCTGTCATGGAAACGGGAAAGGATTGAGTCTCCTCTGGTACGTGTAATATTGTATCTAAAGACGCTTTCTTTTGAGTTGATATGGGCGAAAAGGCAATCGTTGGTCCCAACTCGCGTTTAGTCAATTCTTCCGAATCTTGCATTAGAAGCTTTTGCTTTGATATCTCTGAGGAAGCCCCTCACTGAAACTTAAAATTTCTTATTGTATCAGCTATGTGGACGCTTCCCATTCGTTTGTTGGTGTAATCGACGGGAAACAGATTGATCATAGTTTTGTGGATAAGGTATAAACCGTTGAAGAAGGTGGATAATCCAATATTGATGCGGATTGTTATGTTATTGGCGTTGTTAATGCCAAAAAAAACTCATGGTTGGGTTGTAATTGAGGATGAGGAATCCAATTTTACTGATGCGGACTGTGATGTTATTGAAGTTGACAATGGCCAAAATATGGATAGTTGTTTTGCAATTGATGATGGGGAATCCAATATTGTTGATGTGGATTCTGATATTATTGAAGCCGATAATGGCCCAAATAATGATGGTTGGCTCATTATGGATGGTATGGAAGCTTTTAATCTGGAAAGTATACTCGCTGAGGAAGATGAAGTCCCCAGTTTTACTGATGTGGATTGTGATGTTGAAGCTGACAATGGCCAAATTACTGATAGTTGGCTCGTAATTGATGGTTTGGAATCTTGTAATTTGGAGAGTACACTTGCTGAGCAACATGAAGTCCCCAATTTACTGATGTAGATTGTGATGCTATTGAAGCTGACAATGGTCAAAATACTGATGGTTGGCTCGTAATGGATGGTTTGGAATCTTGTAACCTGGAAAGTATAATGGCTGATAAAGATGAGGTGGAAAGCATACTAGCTTAGGACGATGAAGAGGAGGTTCTGATGAACTCATCCAGCTACAGATGGGTCTTCTCAGAGTACTTTGATCAGCTCCAGGACACTAGCAGCTGGCAGATTCCCGAATGCCATTTGTATGTTGTTTTTATATATTGTTGGTAAGTTATTGCTTGTACATGTTCTAGAGGGAAATTATTGCTTGTACATGTTTTAGTTTTGCAGTTGGAAAACAAATTAAATAATAAAAGGACTCTTGGTTTTTCATTGTGTATGGCTTTCGTGCTTCTGTTTTTTAATTGTTCATTGTTTATATGCTGTTTTGTAGCTTGGAAGATGCGTCGTGCAGGTTCATTGATATATGATTAGGAGTCAAGTTAATGAATAATGGATTAACGAGTTTTCAGAATCCTGGTGCTGATGGCACAACCAGTTACTAGTCTAAAAGTGCACACAACTCTTCTTAAAAGCACCCAATCAAAACATCTATGATCCAACTAATTGAAAGTGACTACCAGTGCATATCTATTAATGAATACATCTATGATGACTACGATTCATCTATGATGACTAAAAATTTCATGAGTTTGTAAAAAGATTGAAAGAAACAACAGAGGAAAAAATGGTGTTTGATTTAATCTCCAAGATTGGAGGTACATATCAATCAACTTTGACCATTACCAAACAGAAAAAGAATGTGCAATCAGCTCATGAATGGAAGATACCTACTCTCTGATGTTTGCCGTGGTAAACAATCTATACTAAGAGTATACACTAAGAGGTCATAGACTCATAAATAAACTTTAAGGAAAGTTACAGATCAGACAGAAAATCAAGATTTCACATACAGTTCAGACAGAGCTTAATACTTCGATTTTTATTGTTACCAAACCAATGATGTTATCGAAAATTTATTATTAATATCTCAACCCCAATCCTTGTTAGCCTGAAGTAAATCTCCTCAAGCCAGCTCATAACGTTTATAACTTCACAGGTATGACTTCAGTCTGACAGTCACTTTCAAATTTCCAAAATTACAGTATTCTGTTCAAGTGAATTCTAAGTCCAAAAAGCATACCTAAACCATATCAACCGTCCATTAGAGAAACTTGACGATGAACATACAAGTTCTGTTACAATCTACAATAAACTTGTAGCATACAAGGCATCTGTCTAACCAAAGTCAGAGAGTTATATGACACAATCTAAACTTGATTTTTCGTTATCCTAAAAATTCATCATAAAAAGACCTGTCCTCCACCCTACGGTATTCTTTGAATACTCTTTTTTAGGGCTCACTGTTTCTTGGACTTTTACATTACAGAAAATAAGTGCCAAATCCAGGCTAGTTGAGAGGTCTTGTCATGAAACTCAACCTTAAGATGATTTATCTCTAACTTGAGGTAAAAGAATTTGTCAAACACTTAATAAAGAAAATAACATTCTTTTGAGGTAAAATACATGTAGCTATAATACTTTACCTCTTCCCAACTTTAGCATAGAAGTAGTGGAGCAGTGAGGACTTGGCAGTACGCCACAGCCTTGGGAATAGAATTCTTCAGTGAAAATAACGACTGAGTTTCGATCATAGAACAGATTACAGATCATGTCAGTGTCGCTTTATAATTCTTTTCTGCTGGTAGAATTCATAAGTTATACATCTTTATACAGAGCAACAAGCATTTCGGGAACAATGGGTAAAAAAAAAAAAAAAAAAAAAGGTTTCTCCAAAATGAAATTAGTAATTAATAGTGCAAGTGACCTAATGAGGTCCATATACGAAGAAATTCCACATATGCTGGATTTATTTTAGCATATTTCGTTGAAAATCAATCAATGTTTCACATAAAGTTCAGATTTAGCAAAATACTATGACTTTTATTGTTACCAAACTAATGTTATTGTTGAAATTTATTATTACTAATATGTCAACCCCAATCCTTGTTAACTTCAATCAAGTAGATCTCCTGCAATGCAGCCAGGCCAGCTCATAAGTTTCGTAATTACTTTAGAGGTATGACTTTCAATTTCTAACAATCTCTTTTCTTTGTGAGCCAATTCTAACTGCAAAACGTATCAAATTGAAGAAGAAGGAGAGCAAAACGACGACGTTTTACGAACCCCAGGCAAGCGCCGAATATGCAGCGACTTAGAAGTCGAAGAAGAAGACGGTGATGATGAAGACACTGAGCTTCCGTTGGAGCCAGCGGTGTTCTTCTATCCGACCGCGCGGACGTCGTTTGTCGTTTCCGATCCCCTCGAGACCGACGGTGATGATGAGGAAATGGTGGATTTGGAAATTTTTGTTTGGATTTGTTGTTTGGTTTAGTGTAGATTTTGGTTTGCCCAGGAAAGTGATGAAATGATGAATTCGAAATTTCATTTTGTGTTGTGTGATTGATTGGTTTTACTGGTTTTGGTTGCTGAGATGGAGAAAGTGGCGTCGGATTTTAATTGAAAGAAAAATGAAAAGGTCTAAATTTATGATTTTCCTAACTTAACTTTGCGTTAAGCTTTTAGGGAGATTTTTGGTAGCTTTTAGTAGCTGGAATGCTGGATGAATTCAGTTTGCTGCATAAGCTCTCTCATGCTTCATTAGTGATACATGAACTGACCAATTACTAAATTAGCATTTGAATACAAAGCTTTTTTGACAATCTTCCATGGAAGAAGCATTTGTAACACACATGCTATATAACCATTCTTTCAAAGTTAAAATTTGAAAATTTTGTTTTCACCCCATGTGATTCTGGTCATCAATATTTGTTGAACAAGTGCATGATCGCCCCTTTAAAAAAATTGAAGTGTGTTATAATGCTAAAGTGTACTAAATGATTGCTACGACGCTGATCTTACTGGTGGTTGTCAAATCAATAGCTTTCCACTGGTTCTCAGTTTGTAAGTAGAAAAACATCATATGTGCAATCTCTAGTTACGTGGCACGGATTCTTCAAAATAGACCACCAACCAACATAAGGAACTTCCAAATTAGGAAGGATTAAAAAAAAAAAAAAAAGGCATCTCCCTGAGAACTATCGTCATTGATGCACAAAGATGCCCAAAATTTACTTTGTCGCAAAGGAGAGGCCCTAAATGGTTCCCAAAATTTCTCTTTTTCTCTTTTATTTAGTTATTTATTTTATTGTTTCTGCCATTGCATAAAGCTCAAAAAGTGGCCATTCCCACACCACTCCGCTACACACTCGCTGCTTTTCTTTCCTTGAGAGCGGGAATACATTCTTCAAAAATTGAAAAACAAGAGGAAGGAGCCATCTAAGCGTAAAACCCCTCAAAAGACTAACCAGCGATGCAAAGAGATGGGAAGTGTACAAATAGGTATCAGTTGCTTTCATGGCTCTGTTGGCACATAATGCCCTGCAGGTGATGGCGGAATAGATGAAATCTAGAAGATATTTCCTTTGGGCCAAATCGTTGATGTTGACCTTCAATGTCCACTAAGAGATTGATGCTTTCAACAGCTGGAGTGGTACTTATTATTATTATTATTTTTTTGTTGGAAGATGTTATAGAAGTTTGGCATATCTGATTGCCAAATTATGATATATTCACGTTCTGTGAAAGAAATTCATTGTCAAGGCTGTTCTGTATCTCTTGACGACTCTTTAGTTGTCCACTTCATTTTAGCATATATTACCATGGGTATAAATAGTAATTTCTGGTGGCATATACTTCCTTCTCATACATTGTTTGCGGTTTCCAGAGAGAAATTTGCTAGGCTATAGGTAGTAATGCTAATATTCAGTCTCTCCTTTAATGTTTAAGTATTGCTAGAGTATGAATTTCAAAAGGTTACTATATACATGCTTTACACTCTTTTGGGTATGTGATCTAACTTCTTGACTTTCTGCCAGACTACTTCCCCCCTATCTTCCCATTTCTTTCCTCCAAGCAAATATATTTAGTGATTTCACTACCCTATTATTTAGAATAACTAGAAGAACTATATATGCCTCAAATTTTCATATTCATGATATTTTTGAAAATTTTCTTTTGACATGATAGGATGATTTCTGGATTAGTATGACCTTCTTTGCTGATGTTTGGAAACTTTTAGTTTTTTAACCGATTTATGTCGTGTTCTCATCTGTATTTTCTGTCAATTAATTGTCTTTTCTGGCAGTATTTTGCAAAGAGCATACACTGATTCTTCTAGAAACTTTTTTGTTCTAGTCGTTTCTTACAATACTGGCATCCTCGTGCTCAAAGGCGGCCTCCTTGGGTACATCCTGTTGTTGTTTCTGAGATCAGAAGATGTCTCGAGGACGGTGTTGAATTCCAAGGTGAGCTACTCAATTTTAGTACGGATGTTACTCCACTGGTGAACCGGCTAAGACTTGCGCCTATACATGATGATGATGGAACTGTGACACATTATTGGAATTCAAGTTATTTTCTGAAGCAAAAATAGATTTGAATAATATATCCTACCCACTATTCAAACAAACCTGCAATCAGCAGTATGATCACTCAGGTTAATATGCATCGCAAGTGGCCCTGCAGTATTCATTCAACGTCAAGAAGCTTGTGGAATCCTTGAACTTTCTGATGAAGTTTTGGCTCAAAATATTTTATCACGCTTGACACCAAGGGATGTTGCATCCATTGGATCTGTCTACAGAAGGATTCGCCAATTAACAAAGAATGACATGTAACGAAGATGGTATGTCAAATTGCATGGGGAAGAAAGGTCACGGGTGCATTAGAACTTATGACCGAGAAGTTAGGGTGGGGGCGTCTGGCTAGGGAGCTGACTACCTTTGAGGCAGTTTGTTGGAGGAAATTTAAAGTAGCAGTTACTGACAATGTTGCAGTCAGAATGCCGTGTGGAACGGTTATTGCCTTTGGTTGTTCCATTGCAAGGCTGCACTCCTTCCCAGCTCTTCCTTTCAGATCTGAGGATAAACCATCTTGGAGGATCCTTAATGTTCCTGTCAACCACCTAAATTTGCTTGGCGTCATGGCACCTGTGTGGTTGGAGGGACTAGGGTGCTGACATTGGGTGGGCAAACAGGCAAGGAATGGATGCTTAATGGATTGCATGATTTGTGCCTGGTTAGCAGACAGGGCCTGGACCAATAACAAGCGTCAAATTACGAGAGTCAGTTTTCACCAACTGCTCTGGAAGACAGTTTTCCTTTATAATCCGCACATTCCTCCATACACTGAATGCATTACTCGTCTCTGACAATGTTACTTAAATCTGATTCTGCTGTTGTTGTACTCGTCATGCAGAACTAGAGCTCTGCGAATGCTGGCAGTAGGAAGTAGAAGTTTTTCTACCGAATCTGCCTTCTCAGTTTCTCATCACCCATCACGATATTTGCACGGTTCATGAGATGTTTCACTGTTGGTCACTCTGGTCTGATATCTGATATTTACCACTTACCACAGGTTCTTCCCATTGAAGTTAGGTTTATGAGAAGCTAAAAGTTTCATCAGTACAGTTGCTAAACTGGTCATCTGGTGTCTATTTTTACTTTTCATTTTAATTTTGAATGTTCCTATCGTTAGAATGAAGTTAACAGATCAATAAAATGCAATGATAATTCTTAATGCAATGTTGAGATGGCTGAACATTTATTGTGTTAATTTGGTATTGTTTACATGCGAAATCTGCAAAAAATAACACGACAACATTTCATTTATTTGTTTTCTCCCAACCAAGACTTCACTCTCTCTTCATTCTAGCATTTCTCAAGATATTCTCAAGAATCTATACTTACTTTTATTCTCAATATTAGATGCCAAAATGCCTATGCAATCAAAACCAAGATTATTAACCAACCGGATACTTTGAAAGCCGAATTCACTAGTTATGTAACAATCAATAAGTATATAATGCAACTAAGAAGAATAAATATGAGAAAGACCGCAAATACAGAGACAGTGGGCAAAGTGAATAACAGATGATACTTTGTTTAATTTGATTGAATAAAAACTTACAAATCCAAACTCACAAAGGTATACGAAATAGAGTAATATAACACTTACAAAATATATAAACAAAATTTGTATACAAAGTTTATATAGCATCACTCGTTTAATAATACATGAGTCATTAACATTTATTAGGTTGACAACTCATATTCACATTTCAGTTTATTTGATGTCCCATCCACTTTATATACAAGTTTTGTATATAAACTTTGTAAGTATAAGTATTATTCATAAGATATAACATTTATGAAAAAGGATCTTTTGACACAAAACTAATAAATTTTCTAATCATTAATCTACCAAATTTGATGGTTGAGATTATCGATGAGTTGAAAATATTAAATGCAACCCATTGACTTTTAATCTTAACCATTAGATTTAGTGAGATTAAGAGCTAGAAAATTATGTTAATTAATTGTGTCAAAATATCCTTTCCCAATATCTATAGAAAGAAAATAAAGCGCAATCTCCTAGTATGGCCTATCCTGAAGCTGAAAAAGATATCCAACATCCATCCCTTGGACCAAAGTAATCTGACAACCGCCATGCGTAGCTTGATTTTATAAGTTCAATCTGTTCTTCATCTTTCATTGCCACTACTTGGTTGTCTTGGGAACCTATAAAAAATAATTAAAAAAAAAACATAAATTTCTTACATACTTGATTAGTACATTTAAAATGAAATTCTAAAAATATTTAATATGAAATCAATTATAAAACATTTTGGAGATTTCAAAGGATAATTTTTAACACTACCATTTTCTTCAAATTAATATACATAGGCCCATATGTAAGATCCAAAAGGGGCTTATGAAACCTAGTTCACGTATGAGAAAACGTGAGGTCGTTACACATGAGAGGCATATTAAAAGATAAAATTAATGTTGAGTTGATACCTATTAACAAAGGTGAATTTTCAAGAATTTCAACAATTTTTTGGAGTCCCAAGTCAAGAGCCAAGCCAGCAGCTGTTTTGCTGTAACGATATATGGGAGTTGGATTAGTGACTTCACTAGGATCTGCACGAAGACGATGGATGAGGCATCTAACTGTTTCTTCTCTGGCATTGAAACAAATTCACATAAGAATGTACCAAGAGTCAAATACAATAGTTAATCAATTTAGTATTTGAAAAGGTAAGAGATCAGGTTTTCTAAGAACTATCAATTAATCTGTTCTTTAATAACTTGAATGTGGTGTCTGTAGATGACTCAAATGTTTTTTCCTAGCTTTAATGATAAAGGTAGCGATGTGAATCACAAAAGAGAAGAAAGGGAAGAATACAGTCTATAATCTGAAAATTCCTAATCAAGTCTGACAAAATTACGGACGAAGGCCCATATTTATAGAAGCTAAGTACTAATTTGAGAAGGAAATGAACACCTAATTCAACTGGGAAATCTAATTAGATTAAATAAAAAATTAAAACAAAATCCTAATATATTAATCTTTAGGAAGTACGCAATTTAACTCTTAGGCCGTGTTCAGTTGCAGATATTGGATTTCCAAAAATCCAGTTTCCTAAAATTTGGTGACTGGGTTTAATCTTTAATTTGGGAGGACACTTGGTTTCCTTTAATTATATTAAGTTAATAAAATAGCCTTCTAATATTTTATTTAAAATATTTTCATTAATATGGTTATTTAAACTTAGAAAATAATTTTGGAACAAATAATGAATAACATAATATTGTTAATTATTGTTTAATTATTGCGTACTTAATATTCTGATAAACCAAGTCCTAGACCTCAGCCAGAATACAGTGTCTTGCCCGTCGAGCAAGAAGTAAAAGGGTAGAAAAAATAAAAGAAAAAAGGAGGAATTTTTTTAAGCTACTTACCTGTCACAGAATACCGCCCAGTGAAGGGCTGTCCATCCATTCACATCACGGGAATTGATATTTGCGCCTGCAGAATATAACTTTACCAGAGCCCAATCAAGGCCAAGAGCAGCTGCAAAATGTACCACACCCTGGCCTCCCTGATCTAGAACATTAAGGCCTTCTCCACCTTCAGGTAGGTTCTGCCAGAGCCAACCCTGGAACTTCTCCTTTAACGTCTGGTCCCCATCATCATTCTCTCTCCGGTCAGGATTATAATTTGAAACATTCTCAAATCTCAATAAGTCTTCTAATCGCTTTTGGAGGGTGAAGGTATATTCAAATTCCCACTCTTCACTGCAAGCTAACCCATTACATGTAACATAAAACGAAACCCTTCCAACTTCTTGTGCTGGGGCTTGGCAACAGAGAAAACCATCTGGCGTGATTTCTGCTTCCACTTCCACTTCCCCAAACATACATGCCCATTTGCAATTTTGTGCTTCTTGTTGACTAACCAGAAATCTTCCAGTTACAAAAACCTGAATAAGTTGTAAAAAATAATAATAATAAATTATTAGTAAATCAAAATTACTATACATTACTTTGGCAGGATATTACATTTTCATTTGCACTCGATTAATTTCCTATATTGAATAGCTGAAAAACCTAAAACTTAATATTGCGAACTAAGTTGAAGCAATACCTGGATTTCCAAACCCTCATATGCCCAATCTGGAATCAACTCATCAATGCTAAATAGCTTTTGTGGGGGGATAGGCGCATAATTTAGAAGCAAACTAGCAAGATTGTTTTCTTGCTGATAAAACCTTGAAGTGAGACCATGGGCTGAGTTTGAGTGAAAATTCTGTTCCATACGATACAATAAACGTACAGAATCATTATCAAAAGTCCGCGTACAAGGAATACTATGTTAGCAAGGAAGCATAAGCTAACTTTTGACCAATCGTAATTTTCCAATAATATATAGTAGTTGAGTCACCTTAAGCTCAGCTAACGTTGTTGCAGTAACAAAATAGTACCCAAACGAATAATAACCTCATTTTATGTAAGAGAAAAAAAAAAAAAAAAACATTCACAAGATCAGAATTAATAATTTATAATGCTTTCATGAAATGCAGACATCACTCAGGTAGACAGAATTCACATCAACTAGTCCAATATCTACCCAGTCAAAGATACTCAAAATTCAAATCGATGCAAAACTCTTACCCAATCACAAGCATTACTGAAATGTGAAGTATCAGTCTAGCAGGATAAGATAACATTGAACAAAGTTATCATATATAATATCAGTATATTTTTTTCTACGCCATCAAGATATTTGCAGAAACGAGAGCCAAGCAAGAAAATTCATGGTTAAAACAGTAAAAGAATTTATTTTGTGTGATGAGCGCAACACGGACAAAACTAAGAAGCTGAGAAATAAAATATAGTGGAGTATAATTATTCCAATCACAGCAACATGACTTGTTGAGAAATACAACTGCAAGCTGGGAAAAATATATTCCTCTCAAATTTTATCCAAAAAATTCACATTTTTCATTGTACATATCTGGATGACAGACAGTGCACAGAAATATAAACATATGATAGAGCAGAGTCTAAACTTTACATCAAGATAGTGGACCAGAACTATATGTAAAGGCTCCCTGCAGCAGTGGCCAATAAGTAGCATCATTTTTGAAGTACAAAAGAAAATTTTAAAATTAAAAATAAAAAATAGAATAAGGAACCATGGCAAGATCACATTATTATTATTCTAAGATACATTCTTGCACATATGCACACCCATAGACAAGTCGGTGACAAGGAGATAATATATGGCACGATTGCTAATGTCAGTGATACCGAAAACCTATAAATTTCATAGACTTACTCTTCAAGCATCCAATAACAGCGTCTTTGAAAATTTTCATTTCTTCTCCACAGGCGTAGTAGCAATTCAACACTTTGACACCCCTAACCTGAAAGAATGCACACTTGGATCATATCCTTAATTAAAAGAAAAAGTTTATTATTCTACAGAAATAAATCCATATGCCAAATGCAAACCATAGAATACCTTTCCCAGAGCAAAGTTGCAGATCTAAATCTCTTTCAATCAAGTTGGAATGAGCAATAAAAAACCAGTTGCTTCAAGAGCAGTTTTGTAATTGTTTGCCTTGGGGGTTAGTTGCAACTATTTAAGAGAGCTATGTTAAGGTGTTACTATAAAATATGTGGGAAGCTCTAAGTTACAAAAAGAGTGCAAAGGGCCTGAACACAACAGAGACTGTGCGGTTGAGAGACTGAGATCTTGGATGTAAGAAAACTAAGAGACAAAGGTTTAACTTGTAATTGCTATTCTAAAATCGAATACAACAAATTCTCCAGGTGAGCACAAAACCATTTCAATGGAATACAAAAAAACCAAAGAACCAGTTTTGAGGCTCACCTTGAGCTCCATGTGACATTCCTTAACTTTCTTTCCACTTTTGTCTTTCCTCCAGTTATAGCCATCCTTTCTAAAATGTCTCACCGCATTCCGATCAAAAAGAAATAATGAACCACCTGAAATCGAAAAGCAAGTCAGAGCATGATGTCCCAAGAGAAAATCGCATTCTTTTATAACTAATGACTAAACGTTCCTCAACTTCATGGGACTTCTGCTCTACACAAACACAATCAAAACCCACCACTTTTTAATCTTTTCAACCCGTCCAACAACTCCCTGCCTTCCCTATCATCTCTACATTTCTTTATCTTCTCTCTTGATTCCGTTAATCAGATATCGTGAACGAACGTGAAGGTAGGGAACAGTGATGATAATGTTGGTAAATGAGATTGATGTTGATGGCGGTAGAGGAATCTCATTTTTTTTTTTTTTTGGAGTTAAAACTTTGATTTCTGAGGAAATGATTGGTTGGGATGGGTAGATCCATGACTGTCGAGGTTAATAATAGCAACGATGGCAAGAAGCAGCGGCAGAACGGCGTTTTGAGGCAACAATTGAAAGGCAAAATGGCCAAGGCTTAGTGGGACTAAAGGCAACAACTGAGAATTAGTAAAAAGCCAGTTAGGTAGAACAGTGTTTGGAGCCTGCTAAAATGACATAACTACCCTTCATACTTCGGTCAATTTCCACTTTCTACCCTGTCTGCTTCAGCTTTTTCTCTCTCTAATAACATTACTAACTCTCTCACTAGTTCTCCCAAGCAAAATCTCATTTTCTTTTTGAACTGAAAACTGGAATTATACGGAACCAAATACACATTCTCTTTGTCAACAGAAAGCCCAAACAAAATAATAACGTACATTGAGGAGTACCAGAAAATGAAGTTGAATGTAACAAATGAAATAAATATATAAAATTATAGAAAGCAAGAAAAAAACAGCTCGTGATCGATATATTTAAAACTTTCCTCTGATAAGAAAGAGAGACTTACTTGCAGGCTTGTTAGGAGGTTCATCTTGAAGATGAAAGAGTGCATGATTTTGAATAATGAGAAGTATAATAGCTGTAGGAAACCAACCCTTTCGCGCCATATCATTTACGTTTTGATCATCTGATTCACCTGAATCACCATAATGAAATATAATCAAATGAATGAAATTCTCCCGTAGGCTCACTAAGAGGAAACCAACACAGAGGGATTTAAATCTTCTACCCTGTTGAGAACCAGCAGGAAAAGAACGCCACCCTGCCATTTTAGCTTTAACCAGCAATTTGAGTGAAGTATTGACGGAGAAGTCGATGGAGAAGAAAGAAGAACTAAAAAAACAGCCCAAAAGAAGAAGTTGCGTTCCCTTTGAAAAATAGCTTCCGGGTATTTTGTATTGAAAACCAGAGTAAGAACAGAGCATTTCAATATTCATGCACTACCAGAATATATAGGACGTCCACAACACAAATTACCGCAATTTTTCTTACAACGGTTTTTTTAAACGCGCTCTGAAATAAAAAAGAGAAGAATATTCTCTTTCGTTCGAAGACACTAGTCACGCTAAAACTGTAAAACAGTGCACTAGTCAAAACTGCACTAATTTACAATTAGCGAACTTTTACCTTCAGGTTTGATGTAAAACGCGCTCTAATTTACCACAGAAAGGACGGTCCCTTCGTTGCGTTCGAAAACACTACCAACCATTCGCCGTTGACTAAGAAAATATGTTTTAAAGATCCGAATTCACTTAGCTTCTCGTTTCATATATGCATCACAATAAAAGGGCTTCATGAATAACAAATTCTAGTAAAACATTGTAAAATTAAAACTGTAAAAAATAAAAAATAAGTGTGAGATGTGAAAGTATAGATTAGGTATACGTAATATAACGCTAAATTTAAATATAATATGATATGATATAGAGTATTTTAGATGATTCGGTTTTAAAACCTATACCTACAGATAATTTAGAACTGTAATTTATTAAATTCTTATTTGTACAATCCATAGGTATTACTCTAACGTATTGATCTAATTCTTATAAAATAAAATCCTAATAGCACACTGTTAAATAACACATTGCTATTAAGTGACACATAACAATCATGTTTGATGTTGAACTATATAAACATTCAATTTACAAGTTCTTTTTAGTGAATACTAACTCAAATAGACTCAAACATATTTAAATAAAATTCGTACATGATTACAACCTCTTATACGTGAACAAACTCTCATAAAGCATAATAAAATATACATTTCAATTTGACATTGCAATCACTATATGATTTATAAAAAATAACATTATATAGTATATAAAGTTCAGTTACCCTTCTCATCAATATCTTATAGAATATCAAGTATATGATATTAATCAACATTATAGAAAGTCATATAATAAGCTTCTAAATAAACTAGGATACTACAATAATATTTTAATCTAAAATATTCAATATGAGTAAAATACTTTTTTCATAAATACTTCTAGAAAAAATATAAATCAATATTTTAACTATAAGTTTTTTCAAAATTAGTTACATGGCACATATACACAACATCAAGATTGACGAGTAAAATAAAAAGTCACAATTCCAAACAACCGTTTGAGGTTTGATGAAATGTGATTTTGGAAGTAACAACGTCTAATAAATGGTTAATTTGTATTTATTTTGTGAAAAATAATTGGCTAATTAAAAGGTTGATGGATATTTGCATTGAATCCCAACATCACAATAAAAAATTATATTAAAAGCTAGAAAATTAATTTGTTTTTATAAAATAATCTTGATTTTTTAATCTAAGTTCTATTAAAAATTAATTTGCTTTTCCTGGACGGTGGAGGTTCATATAAGAACGCGCTCTTAGAAGAGGTGGACTCCTTTTCGATCCAGGATCGCCACCACGCGCCTTGGCGATTGATAGTATTAAAATACTTTTTTAATACTTGAATACCCCTTAACTTCTTGTTTCATGTATGAATCAATCGAAGGACTTTATAAATAACAAATTATAGCAAAACATTGTAAAATTAAAGATATAAAAAAAATAAAAAACTTGTTTCATATATGAATCAATTAAAGGACTTTATAAACTTTATAAACAACAAATTATAGCAAAACATTGTAAAATTAAAAGTATATATATAAAAAAGAAAGATTGACGAGTAAAAATATAAGTCTCAATTCCAAAAAATTCTTCGCGGTTCGATTTTGACATCTGCAAACCTGGAATTCGGATGCTCTACCATCTAATCCTTTTATCCTCATTTATTATGTTAAACTACTTAACTAGGTTAAATCCCAATCGAACTACCTGAATTAGATTTAATCTTACGTGGAATTTATTCAATTATATACATCCAAGAAAAACAATTTTTGAATAATTAAAATGGAAAGAAACTTGACTAATTTTTAAATAGCATGAATCATTTAATTTGAGAATTAGACTTGAATTTATTTTTTTTTAAAACAATTAATCACGGAGAAATCAATCAGAACTGAAAGAAGTTTGTTATTATCAGTCTTGCCACATATTTTGTTTGTTGGGATGTAATGATCAACTCAGAACAGAATTTGGGAGAAAAATTACTTGTATTAACAGAGAAAATTAATGTACAAGAATTATACAAAAACTTCCCTAAAATTTCTGGAGCTCTCCTGGCTCTCTCTCTCAATCCTAAACTCTCTGGTTTAGACTCTGGATTCTCTCTGGAATCTCTCTAATGCTTAAACAAGGCAGAATTCGTCCCATATTTATAGGGAAAATTCTGCATACAAATTCAAATCAAATTTGGCTACTTCCTTTGATTTTCAAAATTGGAGGTGCCTAACAAATTTGACTCTCAATGCATTCACATGGGAGGGATTCTGGAAGCCATGCATGTCATGCATGAGCTCAGCAGAATTCTAGAACTCATGCATGTCATGCATGAGCTCATCAATTCTCCCCCTCCATCCCATGTGAAAGGGAGTAACAACAAAAGTAATTAGACAGCTTCTAATCCAACTATGTCTCTGCATAGTTCTAGCTTGTCTCTGGTGACCACTTTTGTTAACATGTCGGCTGGATTCTCTTTAGTATGGATCTTCACTAGTTTCAACAGTTGCTTGTCCATCACCTCTCGTATCCAATGATAGCGGATGTCAATATGCTTCGTTCGAGAATGGTACACTGAGTTCTTGCTCAAATCCAGAGCACTTTGACTGTCACAGTGTACTTTGTATTCCTTTTGCTCAATCCCAAGTTCTTGGAGAAACCGCTTCAGCCACAACATTTCTTTTCCAGCTTCCGCTGCGGCAATGTATTCTGCCTCTGTCGTGGATAGCGCAACACACTTCTGTAGTCTTGACTGCCATGATACAGCTCCCCCTGCAAAAGTGTAAACAAAACCTGATGTAGATTTCCTACTGTCAGGTTCTCCGGCCATATCTGAATCTGTATAGCCTTCCAAGATTGGATCAGCTCCCCCGTAACACAAGCATATCTTCGAAGTACCTTTAAGGTATCTGAGAATCCACTTGACTGCCTCCCAATGTTCTTTCCCTGGATTGGAAAGAAATCTGCTCACGACTCCGACAGCATGAGCAATATCTGGCCTTGTACACACCATGGCATACATCAAACTTCCTACAGCAGAAGAATAGGGTACCGACGCCATGTCCTCTATCTCTTTCTTGGATGAGGGACATGATCTCTTGCTCAGCTTGAAATGATTAGCCAGTGGTACACTAACTGGCTTAGCACTATCCATGTTGAACCTTTGGATCACACGTTCAACATATTTTTCTTGAGACAGCCATAATTTCTTTTGTTTTCTATCTCGACGAATGTGCATCCCCAAGATTTGCTGAGCTGGTCCCAAGTCCTTCATATCGAAGGTTTTTGATAGTTCATTCTTCAGCTGCTTTATTCTTGTTGCATCTTTTCCGACGATCAACATGTCGTCCACATATAACATTAATGCAACAAAGTCTCCACCTGGAAGTTTCTGAAAGTAGACGCATTGGTCTGCAGCGGTTCTTTTGTACCCATGACTCACCATGAAGGAGTCAAACTTCTTGTACCATTGCCTTGGTGCTTGTTTGAGGCCATACAAGCTCTTTTTGAGCTTGCACACGAGGTGTTCTTTTTCTTGAACCTCGAACCCTTCTGGCTGCTCCATGTAGATTTCTTCATGCAAGTCTCCATGAAGAAATGCTGTCTTCACATCCATCTGTTCAAGCTCCAAATCAAGACTTGCTGTCAATCCGAGGATGACGCGGATTGAGGACATTTTTACTACCGGTGAGAATATTTCATCAAAGTCAATTCCTTTCTTCTGAAGGAATCCTTTTACCACCAATCGGGCTTTGTGCTTTATCACCTTTCCTGTTCCATCTTTCTTGAGCTTGAATACCCACTTGTTCTTCAGTGCCTTCTTTCCGTCTGGGAGTTCGACCAGTTCATAAGTTTTGTTCTTCTCTAGAGAATTCATCTCATCTTGCATTGCATGCAGCCATCGTTCTTTGTCTGGATGAGATAAAGCTTCATGAAAGCTTTCTGGCTCCCCCTCATCAGTAAGCAGTGTGTACTCTGATTCCGGATATCTCCTCGACGGAATCCGACCTCGCTCAGATCGTCGTAGCTGAGGTTCTTCATTTCCAGGAGGTACAGCAGCTTCTATAGGTGATTGTGGCTCCCCCGGCTCAGCAATCTCTTCATTTTCTTCCTCCTGATCTGCTTCTGGAACTTCGTCTGGTACCTCGTCATTTCTTGTAGCATTTGGTGTTGGGGTAGAATCTGCAACAATATCTGGAGGCACTGCTAGTGGGGTTTGTAGATATTGTTGTCTTTTCAGCGTCTTCATATGTTTGGTCTTCGTGAAATACGACATCTCTGCTCCGGATGACTTTCTTTTCTTTGGGATCCCATAATCTGTATCCGAATTCTTCATCTCCATAACCGATGAAGATACATGGAACAGTTCTTGCATCGAGCTTCTGTCTGAGCTCCTTGGATACATGTACGAAGGCTAAACAACCAAACACTTTCAAATGATTATAGGAGGGCTTTTTGTTAGACCATACCTTTTCTGGAATCTCGAAGTTCAGTGGTGCCGATGGTGCTCTGTTGATTAAGTAACAGGCGGTGCGAACTGCCTCCCCCCAGAATGGCTTGGGTAACTTAGCCAATCTGAGCATGCTTCTGACTCGTTCCATGATGGTTCGATTCATCCTCTCGGCCACTCCATTGTGTTGTGGTGTGCGTGGGACTGTTCTTTCATGTCGGATGCCATATCTTTGACAGTAGGCATTGAACTCTCTGGAGGTATACTCGCCTCCGTTATCTGATCGAAGGCATTTTAATTTCTTACCTGTTTCACGTTCTACCATGGCGTGAAACTCCTTGAACTTCTCTAGAACTTCATCCTTCGTATTGAGGAAATAAACCCACACTTTCCGAGATGCATCATCAATAAAGGTCAAGAAATACCTTTTACCGCCTAAGGACTCGACTTCGAGAGGTCCGCATACATCACTGTGTACTAGCTCCAATAGCTTTGATTTCTTCACTGATGAGGAGCTGAATGACACCCTCCGTTGTTTCCCGTACAAACAATAGTCGCAAGGATGAGACGCTGCATCCTTGGAAACAGTGATCAGCTTCTTTTTCTGAAGGGTTTGATAAACCCTTTTCACCCATGTGACCGAGCCTTTTATGCCACAAATCTAGAGGTACCATGTGCTCTGCTACATGAAGGCTCTCTCCGTTTATCTTTACATGAGTCCTGTAAAGATTGTCACATAATTTACCTCGAGCAACCACCATGACCCCTTTCAACATCTTCCATGTACCGTTGGTGAAGCAGCTCTCATAACCTTGCTGATCAAAGGCTTTTACCGAGAGCAAGTTGAGTCGAAGATCTGGCACATGACGAACATCCTTTAAAGTTATTTTACATCCGACGTTCGTTTGGAATTGAATATCACCAATTCCCATGATTTTGGCGGTGCTGTTGTTTCCCATCTTTACTATCCCAAAGTCTCCTGCTTTGTACGTGGTAAAGATCTCTCTGCAAGGAGTGACGTGGCAGGAAGCTGCTGTGTCAATTACCCATTCTACTCCTTGGTCTGCTGTGTGGAAGCACGTCTCTTCTGCACAGATGGTTACATCTTCTACCACTGTAACTCGTGGTTCTTCGTTGCTTTGTGCCTGTGAACTCTCCTGGTTCTGCTTCCGAAGACTGCGACAATTTCTCTTCAAATGTCCCTCTTTTCCACAGTTGTAGCACTTGTATGTGGGTCTCCGCCCATCTGATGACCTGCCCCTTGATCTGCCTCTGCTTTTGCTTCTACCTCTTCTCCAGTCTTCACCTCGAGACTGTCTTCCTCGATTCTCTGTGATGTAGGCTTCATCTTGACTGGCGCCTGCATCTTTTCTTCTTGCCTCCTCGTTCATTAAGGCATCCTTAACCATTGATAGGGTAAGTCTGCCTCCGGGTGCTGAATTACTGATGGAGACCACTAGTGTCTCCCATGAATCTGGAAGGGAACTGAGAAGTAGAAGTGCTTGTTCTTCGTCTCCAAGCTGTAACTCGACTGCTGTCAACTGGTTCACCAAGTTCTGGAACTCACTTGTATGTTCTGCTACAGGAGTTCCGCTCCGCAACTTCAAGTTCACAAGCCGTCTCATCAGGATGGCTTTGTTCCGTGCTGACTTGGCTTGATACATACTCTCTAATTTTTTCCATAGAGTATATGCATCTGTTTCTTTGGCTACATGGTGGAAGACACTATGATCGATCCATTGTCTGATCTGACCGATACATTTTCTGTTAATTTTCTTCCACTCTGCCTCTTTTTCTGTCTCAGGTCTCTACCCTTCAAATTCTATAGGGTCATATAGATCCTTAAAACTAAGGAGATCCTCCATCCTGGGCCTCCATAGTGTGTAATTTGTAGCAGTCAATTTTATCATGGCTCCGGATGATTCTTCCATTTTAGAATAATTAATTCACTAAAATGGAAATTGAATTTCAAAAAACCGAGCCCACCGTTACGTCCGGAACGGTCAAATTAGGTGGAATAGCCTCTTCCGGGGCTCAAAAATTCTTTTTATACAATAAATACTAAGTTTGGAAACTTTAAGGACTAAACTGAAATTTCTTAAGGGCTAAACTGAAATTTCAGAAACTAAAAGGGGGCACAATGTATTCTCCAGAACTACAGGGGCCAAACTGATATTTCCTAGGGACTGAAATGTAAATTTCATAAACTCAGGGGTCAAAATGTAATTACCCAGAAATACAGGGGCCAAAATGTAATTTTCCAACGTTTTGCTGATGTGGCAGGTGGGGTCCACAATGCTGACGTGGCTCTGACGTGGCGACACGTGGCACGCTGACGTGGCTTGCTGACGCGGCGACCTGCTGACGTGGACGGCTGACGTGGCGAAAAGTGCGCTGACGTGGCTGGTGACGTGGCGCTGACGTGGTCGTCTTCTTCCTTGGAATGGCGCGTGCAGCGCGTGGGGCGAGTGACGCCCACTCGCAGACCAGGTCGGAGGCGCGTGCGGCGCGTGCGGCTTCTCTGGACGTCGGATCGGTCGCCGGAAAATTGCAGAATGATCAGGACGACGTCACGAACACACTGGACACTTCAAATTCGAAATTCGATGACTTTCCGAAAAATCGAAATTTTCCAGAAACAGGGGACAAATTTTCTCTGAATTTTTCCTCTCTGTTCTGACGTTCCAGGAGCTCAACGAGGCTCTGATACCACTTGTTGGGATGTAATGATCAACTCAGAACAGAATTTGGGAGAAAAATTACTTGTATTAACAGAGAAAATTAATGTACAAGAATTATACAAAAACTCCCCTAAAATTTCTGGAGCTCTCCTGGCTCTCTCTCTCAATCCTAAACTCTCTGGTTTAGACTCTGGACTCTCTCTGGAATCTCTCTGATGCTTAAACAAGGCAGAATTCGTCCCATATTTATAGGGAAAATTCTGCATACAAATTCAAATCAAATTTGGCTACTTCCTTTGATTTTCAAAATTGGAGGTGCCTAACAAATTTGACTCTCAATGCATTCACATGGGAGGGATTCTAGAAGCCATGCATGTCATGCATGAGCTCAACAGAATTCTAGAACTCATGCATGTCATGCATGAGCTCATCATTGTTACCCATCGTTGTTTTAAACAAAAATCATTGCTTAGAAATGTCATTTCACAGAAATAAAAGGAAACATGTATAAATCCAATAAAAAAAGGAAGCCACTTTTGTTTCTAACGATATTAAGCTCAGCCTAAGTTTGAAAATATCAAAAATTTTCTCCGAGATATCCACATAGTTAGAGGTGTTGAACCAATTTTCTTTAAAATTGGCAGTACTAGGCAGCATGGCTGCTGGAGGCATCAAAACTGAAAGAGTTGACATCGAATGATCGAAAGTAGCGAAAGGCCGAAGCTGACTCCTAAGTCACTGGTACATTAATATGTTAATTAAAATCACCCAGATAGTAAATAATATTAATGAACCATCAAAGAAACATTCAAGACAACTCAAATTGAGTAATACTATATTTATAATTTGTCTATAACTAACTCTTTATACGACTTAAGTTGGTAAAATATTACTGGATGGATAAAAAAATAAAATAAAAAAATTAAATATAATTATTCATTCGTTAATATTTTATAACTCAAGCTGTAAAAAGAATTGTCGTAAATGAATTATAGAAATAATATTATTTATTAAAATTATAAACATATACCACCTTGAAATCGATATTCCTTGAATCTCAGTTCTTCGTGGCTTTTGTCTTTATAGAAGGGCATGGCCAGTATGGAAAAATACGAGGCAGGCATTATATCGTCAGGTGTAGCATTTGGAGCGCGGGTAGCCGCTTTACTTTCCCTTTGCTCTCCCCAGAACGATTTGTTCCCACAATTATGGCAATCATGAAAGAGGCTGGAGGGCGTTGATGTGGAATTAAAAGTATTGTTGAACTGGAATGGTTTGATGTCAACTCTTTTTTCAGTATTGACTGTTTCTTGAATTTTGACATTAGAGAATCTAAGTGCCAAATTCACGCTGGTTGAGAGGCTTTGTCCTAAAACTCAACCTTAAGATGATTTATCTCTAACATCTCACTTGAGGTAAAAGAGTTTGTCAAACACTTAATAAAGAATATAATTTATTTATAGAAAAAATCACAGAGAAATCAATCAGAACCGAGAGACGTTTGTTCTTTCAAGTCTTCCTATGTATTCTGCTTACTACTGTTGATTTAAACAAAAATCATTGCTGAGAAATGTTATTTTATACAAATAAAAGGAAAATTGATATAAACCTGAAAAAAAAAAAAAGAGCTACTTTTGTTCCTAACGATGTCAAGGTTAGCCCAAGTTAGAAAAATCAAAAATCTTCTTTGATATATCTTCACAGTATCAAATTTATGCCTTATGATTTTAAAAATTTAGGAATTGTTAAAGGCAAGTTTGGGGTACCCATGAGTTGTATTAAACTTTCAGGGCTAAATATTAAATTTGAAAACCATGGGGTTGGAAATTTTTCCGCAATTAAAAGATAAAGTTGTTTTCTTTTTCACTAAATAAGTTTTTTTTTTTCAACAATTAATATTCCAACGGTCAATTGGCGGCCCCGCGTAGTCCAGGTTAAAGCGAGCGAGCTCATTCCCAAACGGCTAATTACTATTCACTCATCTCTCTGAATTAAACTTTGAGAGCTAAATTGGTAAATTGAAAAATAATTTTCCGCAATTAAAAATAATTTAACAAAATAAACGTAAATTTTTTTTTAATTAACATTCTGACGGTCATTGGCGCCCGCGCGTAGTCCAGGTTAAAGCGAGGGAGCTCATTCCCAAACGGCTATTTAATACTATTCACTCATCCCTCTGAACTTCTCTCTGTTTTGAAATCTTTGAAATTCTCTCTCTAAATTTCTCTCTGAATCCTCCCCCTGAAGTTCTCTCTCTGAAAGCCTCTCATTGAGATCTTGTGAAATTTTCAAATACCCGTGAATGGCGAGCCAAAAGCGAAAGAACCCACTAAGAGAAGGCGAGAGAATTATCTGTTTTGTGTAACGTTGAAGTTATGTTTTTGTGCAAGGAAGAAGATGAAGGTAACCCATCATCGAATTGTTTTTATTCATGGCCAGAAGATGTACCTTCTTTTTTATCGATGATTAACAAAAACAAGAGAAGTGGTGGAAAGAAGAAGGATGATATTGGCAATCTGTCACGTGTTCTGGGAAAGAGGAAATCGAGAAGCGACAGCGAGACCCAGATCGCTTTCTGCACAGAAATTGGAGAAAGTGAAGATTTTAGGAAGGACTTGCAGAGAATTGAAAACCATGATATGGATTCCATTCCCAGTGCTGAGGGAATGGTTAATTCGCTGAATTATCAAGGCCTAATGCAAGTTTTATCATGGATTGATCGGGCAACGAAGGAGGTAGATGAACGTATTGGGTTTATGATGGAAACGGGAAATTCAATCATTGGTGCAATCGACTGTGAACAGATTGATCATAGTTCTGTCGATGAGGTACAAACCGTTGATGAAGGTGGGGAATCCAATATTGATGCGGATTGTTATGTTATTGGGGTTGTTAATGGCAAAAATACTGATGGTTGAGCTGTAATTGATGATGGGGAATCCAATTTTACTGATGTGGATTGTCGTGTTATTGAAGTTGACAACGGCCAAAACAGTGATGGTTGTTTTGATGATGGGAAATCCAATATTATTGATGTGGATTCTGATATTATTGAAGCTGATAATGGCCCAAATACTGATGGTTGGCTCGCAATGGATGATATGAAAGCTTGTAATCTGGCAAGTGTACTGGAAAGTATACTAGCTGAGGAAGATGAAGTCCCCAATTTGACTGACGTGGATTGTGATGTTATTGAAGCTGACAATGGCCAAAATACTGATAGTTGGCTCATAATAGATGGTTTGGAAGCTTGTAATCTGGAAAGTATACTTGCCGAGCAAGATGAAGTCCCCAATTTTACTGATGTGGATTGTGATGCTATTGATGTTGTAGGAGGTTCCCCATTTGGATAATCCTCATTTGGGAGTCCCACATTGATTGGTTAAGGGAAGGTCATGGGGCTTATATATGGGAGGAGTTCCTCCACCTAATAGACTAGTCTTTTGGGCTGGATACTTGCTCCATATATGGTGGTCCATTTGTTGAAAAAATTATTGTTGTGCGCAAGCGGAAGCGATCTTTAACAAGTGGTATCAGAGTCAACCCAAGACAGCAATGTGTGGACTCGTTTGGTTCAGACGAGGAGCAGTGGCCTTGTCTTTGTAGAGGATTATCGTTGGTGGTTCAGACAAGGATGGCGCCTCCACCCGCCGAGGCCTTGTCTGAGGAGGGGGATTGTTGTAGGAGGATCCCCATTTGGATAATCCTCATTTGGGAGTCCCATATTGATTGATTAAGGGAAGGTCATGGGGCTTATATATGACAGGAGTTCCTCCACCTAATAAACTAGTCTTTTGGGCTGGATACTTGCTCCATATATGGTAGCCCATTTGTTGAAAAAATTATTGTTGTGCGCAAGCGGAAGCGATCCGTAACAATTGAAGCTGACAATGGCCAAAATACTGATGGTTGGCTCGTAATGGATCGTTTAGAAGCTTGTAATCTGGAAAGTGTACCGGATGAGGAAGATAAGGTGGAAAGTATACTAGCTGAGGACGATGAAGAGGAGGTTGTGATGATTTCATCCAGCCACAGATGGGTCTTGTCAGAGTACTTTGATCAGCTCCAGGACACTAGCAGCTAGCAGATTGCCAAATGCCGTTTGTATGCTGTTTTTATAAGTTCTGTAGGGAATTTATTGCTTATACATGTTTTATAGGGAAGTTATTGCTTATAAATGTTTTAGTTTTGCAGTATAGAATACTAATTCAACAATCAAAGAAATCTTGGTTTTTCATTGTGCATGGCCTTTGTACTTCTGTTTTTTTGTTGTTCATTGTTTATATGCTGTTTTTTTATTTTGGAAGATGTGTGGTGCAGGTGCATTGATACATGATTCAAATCAAGTTAATGAATAATGGATTAGCGAGTTTTCAGAATCTTGGTTTTGATGGCACAACCAGTTACTAGTCTAAAATTGCACACAACTCTTAAAATCACCCAATCAAAACATCTATGATCCAACTAATCGAGAGTGAAGACCAGTACATATATATTAATGAATACATCTATGATGACTATGATTCATTGAGACTTGAATCAAATTTCATGACTTTGTAAAAAGATTGAAAGAAACAACAGAGGGAAAATTGGTGCTTGATTTAATTTCCAAGTTCGTAGGTACATATCAATCAACTTTAATCGTTACCAAATGCAAAAAGAATGTGCAATCAGCTCATCAATGGAAGATATCTACTCTACGATGTTTACTGTGGTAAAAAAAAAAAAAAAAAAACCGTGCTAGCTTCAAATCTCATGCGGTTGGACTTCAGTCATTTCCAAGCTACTGAATCAATGTCATCTCAAGCAGTCTTGTACAGTTCGAGCCTTTTAGCTATGTTGGCTCTGCCTCCAAGAGCTGTGGGTCTTCATCCAACATTGCACCAAGCCACCAGCACAATGTCATTGTCAACATTGTTCAGAACATGAGATCTCCTACTAACACTGACAACAAAATATTTCTATTAGCACACTCCTAGACCTTTCAGTTATAACATCATCTTTTGTAAAATTCCATCGCTTTATACATTTTGTTCTTACTAAAATTTATCTTTGTCAACCAGCCAGAAATGTGATCATATCTTGGTATTTGCTGGATTTCTACTGAATATGAGGTAAAGCAATGCTTCAAGCCCTAAAGAATTCAAGTCAGGCGGGCTTAGACCACCCTGCCCAGTTAGAGGTGTAGAATCCAGCTAGAACTTCAACTAGTGTGCCTCAAACCATAATATCAAGAAAAAATATCCGTATATGATCCATTTCTTAGAGGAAAGGACCTTTCATCCAAAATTTAAGAACTGGAACGAAATTTTTTAAAACTAATAATAACAAATAAATAACTTTTAAGGAATTGATTATATACTACGAGGTCATAGACTCATAAATAAACTTCAAAGAAAGCTAGAGATCAGACAGAAAATCAAGATTTCGCATACAGTTCAGATAGAGCTTAATACTTTGATTTTTAGTGTTACCAAACTAATGGTATCATTGAAAATTTATTATTGATATCTCAACCTCAATCCTTGTTAGCCTCAAGCAAATATCCTCCAGCCAGGTCATAACGTTCTCAATTTTAGAGGTATGGCTTCAGTCTAATAGCCACTTTCAATTTCCAAGAATTACAACATTCTGTTCAAGTCAATTCTAAGTCCAAAAAGTATTTCTAAGCCATATCAACCGTCCATTAGAGAAACTTGACCATGAACAAGCAAGTTCTGTTACAATATACCATAAACTTGTAGCATACAATGCATCGTCTAACAAAAGTCAGAGAGTTATACGACACAATCGAAACTTGATTATTGTTATCCTAAAAATTCATCATAAAAAGTCCTGTCCTCCATTCTACAATATTTCTTGTAACACTCTTGTTGTAGTGTTCACTGTTTCTTGGACTTTTACAGTACAGGGAAAAAGAAAAGTGCTAAATCCAACCTTAAGATGATTTATCTCTAACTTCTCACGTGAGGTAAAAGAATTTGTCAAACACTTCAAGAAATATATAACATTTTTAAAAGTTCTCCAAAATGAATTTAGTGATTAGCAGTGCAAGTGAACTAAATTTGAGCCCAATATGTATCCAATAGTGAGGTCCAAATATACTGGATTTGGTTAAGCATATTTCACGGACATTCAGATTTAACAAAATACTTTTAACTTTTACTGTTACCAAGTTAATGTTACTATTGAAATTTATTATTACTAAATCTCAACCCCATTAACGCTTGTTAACTTCAATCAAGTAGATATCCCGTAATGCAGCCAGGCCAGTTCATAAGTTTCGTAATTACTTTAGAGGAATGACCTTCCATTTTCAGGAATTATTCTTTTCCTTTTAAGCCAATTCTAAGTCCAAAACGTATCGAATTGAAGAAGAAGAAAAAGAGCAAGACGACGACGTTTTACGAACCTCAGACAAGAGCCAAAAATGCAGCGCCTAAGAAGTCAAAGAAGAAGAAGATGATGTGAAGAAACTGAGTGTTCCGTTGGAGCCAGCGCTGTTCTTCTATCAACGACACCGACGTCGTTTGTCGTTTCCGATCCTCTCGAGATCGACTTCACCGTCATTTACGTCAACAAAGTGTTCGAGATCTTCAACGGTTACCGCGCCGACGTAAGTCCTCCGTCGAAACTGGTAAAATTGTTGAAAACATAGCTGATTAGTTCATAGATTCTATTGGATTTGTTTGTCGTTTGTTGTGCTGTTTGGTTGCTGAGAAACTTGATGAGGAAATGGTGGATTTGGATATTTGTGTTTGGATTCGTTCTTCGGTTGAGTAGTTGTAGTTTTTGTTTTGCTGAGGAAAGTGATGACATGATGAATTTGGAATTTCGTTTGTGTTGTGTGATCGATTGATTTTACTGGTTTTGGTTGCTGAGATGGCGAAATTGTAGTTGGATTTTAATAGATTGTGTGAATGATTAGTTTTACTCTTTGGTGGCTGAGAAAAGTTACGAAATGGTTGATTTGGAAATGCTTTCATTCATATTTTGAATGATTAGTTTTTCTGTTTGGTGCTTGACAAAAATCGTGAGGAAGGTGATTAGAAATAGAAGTTTTCGTTTGATTTTTGAGTTTTGGGTTTAGATAATGAGAAACTAGGAAAATTAGAAAAATTGGAATTTCATGCGTGTATGACAGCTGGGATTTAAAGAGGGATGAAAAGGAGACCATTATAGAAGTTGTTTTTGGCTTGTTCTGGTGTGGGATAAATTGAAAGAAAAATGAAAAAGTCTGAATTCATGATTTATTCTAAGAGTGAAAAAGAAGTCAGAAGAAAATCCTTTCTGCAAAAGAAAAAAATAAAAAAGGCTCTGTAAGTTAAAGAATATGGAAGTTTTTCTATTTTGATCAACAAAGGGCATGTTTGACTCATTTGATGCCAAAATCCAAATATGAAGAAATTAAGACTTTTAGTTCACATCTCTTCCACTTAGCAAGCCACTTGGTAATTTTCCTAACTCAACTTTGCATTAAGCTTTTAGAGAGATTATTAGTAGCATTCAGTAGCTGGATGAATTTAGTTTGCTGCATAATCTCTCTTTCTCATGCTTTCACTAACGATACGTGAACTTTCCGGTGACTGAATTAGCATTTGAATACAATGTTTTTTTGACAATCTTCCATGCCAAGAAGTATTTGTAACACATGCTATATAACCATTCTTTCAAAGTTAAAACTTGAAATTTATTTCCGCCTTATTTGATTTTGGTCATCAATTTTGTTGAATAAGTGTACGATTGCTTTTGTCAAAGATTGAAGTGTGCTATAATATTTAAGTATGCTAAATGATTGCTATGATGCCGATCTTACTGGTGGTTGTCAATCAATGGCTTTCTGCAATCAAATTAACTTCCAAGATTGGCATTGTTAATATTATAATTAGGGGCCGTTTGGTATGGGATGTTAGGGGCTTGGGAATGGGAAAATGATTCGCAATCCGTGTTTGGTTACCATTTTAAATAATTTAAACTCTGGAATCTATGTTTTATATGGGATTCAGATTACCGTCTAATGGGGTAATATAAATCCCTTCTAAGACTTGAGTTTGAGATGCCCTGGAATCACAAATCTGAAGAGAAACAAAAAAGGTATCCCTCGACAATGAGAAAAAAAAAAAGAGAAAACATGATAGAGCAGCAGAAACGAGAAGTCGATTGAGCAAATGCCCAACGTTGCCCTCCTTTCTCTAACCTTCTTCTTCCTTCCATCGTGGTAGTGCACCAGCACGGCACCTTAGCATACGTCACACGCGACTGCAACGGCTGTAGAAACACATTCCCAATTTGTTAAAATAAAAAATCACGTTTCCTTCTCGTTCATTTCACTGTCTTAAACTGAGATATGTTTATTTATCGATTTTTTCGTAGTTTTGCTGATTTATTTGGTTGTTTTCTGTTTCGTTAGATTTGATTTAGTTTTTAGGGAATCTTAATTAGGGATTTTCCGTCGGATTTGTGAACTTATTCTGTTGTTTTAGAGATAAATCTAATGTTATTATGTGATTTTATGGTTTGATGTGTATGAAAATTGTGAAAACTAACGGGTTTCGTCGCGAGATAGACTATGGCGAGTGTCGGATTTAACTCTCCTCCACTCGATACTTGACACTTACATGTCAAGTCATGTCGGGTTCACAATCGACACTCGATATCAGTCTATTTTCGAAGACATCGAGTGTCGGACACTTGAATAATTCGACATCCGATAAAATCGTATAGCTGGTTGGAAGTCCCCGACGGAGTTGCGTCGAGTTGCGTTGAGCGTTTTGACAGGTTGCTTGTTTTAGTTTTATTTTTTTGCTTTTTCCCATAATATTTAACTATATTTCTTGCATTCATATTTTTCAACATTATCATTCATATAGCTACATAATAAATTCAATCATTGTTCATACGTATATATTTCAAACTTTATGCAGGTATGACTCGTCTTCCATTGATTGCAAAGAAAAGAATTATAGCTAGCTTGGTTCAATATATGGAAGTGTTGAATGAGATGACCATTCTTTTCATTCTCATGTTGTATATTATTATTTCTAGAAGACGATCAAGAAATGTGGATCCTTTGGTTGATATGTTGAATGCCACAATGCAAAAATTTGGTGAAATACATGCTACTACTAGTGACAACATTAGAAGAATTGTTGATTGCTTTCAGGTTGAAACTGATGGAGTAACTAGGAGGATGAAAATCTTTGGTGAACTTAAAAAAGTTGAAGGACTAACAGATTCACAACGAGTTAAAGTTGGACAACTTGTCCAAAATCAAGCTAACATAGATTTTTTCTTCGCATTGAATAACGAATTCAAACTTGAATTTCTTCTTGGACTATTGGAATGAGATGGAATAGAACTTTTTTGTTTTTTTGATAAACTTTGTTGCTGATGGCAATTGGGTGAACTTTGTAGTCATGATTTTGGGAACTTTTGATGGTATTCCGGAGTACTAATCAGCTTTTGGTCACATTGTGTGGACAAATGTTACTAACTTTGATGTTCTTCATTATGACAAATAGTATTACAATGAAACTTAAATCAGCTTGCTTTGGGAAAAGCATATCTTGCCTTGTTTTGTAACTTTGTTTACACCATTATATGAAATTCGTAATATTGGTCTAGCATCAGTCATCAAATTTTCTTCAATTCCCATGTTTTATTAGATATTTATGATAGCAGGTTTGTTTTCTTCTTGCATGTTTGTTTATTTTTTTGGGAAAATTGAAAAAATGGACACAATTAGGGGCCCTTAGTTAAATATGATGCAAAAAGGCAAAAAAACAAAGCTAAAACAAGCAACCTGACAAAACTCGACAAAACTCGATAGAGCTCGACACAAGCTTTCATCCGACATGTCGAGTGTCGGATACATGGTTCGAGACATCTATATGTCGGTTTCCACGTATCCGACACTCAACATGTCAGATGAAAGCTTGTGTCGAGTGTCGGATGATGCATCCGACACTTGATGTCTTCGAAAATAGACTGATATCGAGTGTCGATTGTGAATCCGACACGACTCGACATGTAAGTGTCGAGTATCGAGTGGAGTCGAGATAAATTCGACATTCGTCATCGTCTATTCGCGACGAAACCCGTTGGTTTCACAGTTTTCATACACATCAAACCACAAAAATCACATAATAACACTAGATTTATCCCTAGAAACACAAAATAAGTTCACAAATCCGACGGAAACTCAAATCCCTAATTAAGATTCCGTAAAAACTAAATCAAATCTAACGAAACAGAAAACAACATTCTGTATATGTGCAAGAATGATTTCTTTGTAATAAAAGTGTGATTTAAAAGAAAAAAACATTTATGCATCTGACCTTTCCAATATAGCATACAACAAAATTATTAATAAATTTATGATAAATTTATTAATACATTTTATGATAAATTTATAAATTATTTATAGTAGTTTATAATAAATTTATGAAAAAATATTTATTGTAATTTATAACGGATTTATAATAAATTCAAAATATTTTTAAATTATTTATAGCAATTCATAATAAATAATTTTTAAAATCTTCAAAATTATTATCCTTATATATATATATAACTGAATATATATATATATATATATATATATATATATATATAAAAAATTACACTATAACAAGAAAAAAATTTTAAGTCTTTTTGATAAAGTAACAAAATTTGTATTATGAAGGTTACTCACATCATAAAGAAAATTAGCATTCCTGTGTACAACCAAATATAATAATCTGATTTTTATAGTAATCTAGACCGAAATTCCTGTAATAAACCAAACACAGTAATCATACTTTCCCAGATATCAGATTCCTATGTTTTACTTTCCTAGCAATGTGAATTTCATTCTCAAGATTCCTATCACTTGTACCAAACGGCCCCTCAAGGTTTATTTTCTACTTTTGAATGGCAATCTTTTAGCAATTTTTTTAATATTCAATGGAAAATTCTCATACATGCATTTAGGATCCTATAAAAAGATTTTTTTTCCCTTTTTGGCTTTATATAAGTTTCCTCAATGTATGTCCAAATAAAACGTGTTATGAATGTTAAATATTCAAAAATACATATTCCTGCTTCCTACTAGTCTTAATATGCTTAACTTGTCTCGTTATAAAGACACTTGTTAATAGAATCCTTTACTCATATTACAAATAAATTGAGGTTGTGTCCTTCTATAACTCCAAAAAGCCATTTACGATAAGATCTTAGGTCCAATGGCCTAAGTTTGACGTATAAATTATGCTTTGAGCTGGAGTTGAAGAACAATTTTATGCTATAATGCTAGATTGACCTTTGTTTATTAACTTTATAATATTGGACAATTGTCACTGTCAGTGTTGAACCCCGATAACTTAATTCGAATCACAACCTCAATTAATTGGACTCGTTTGCACAAAATAAATGGACGTGTACACCAATATTGTCTTACTTTCGAGAATGGAAACTATCGGAATGTGGTTTCTTTGCTTTCTAACAACTTTTATTCTTCAATTGGAGTATAATTTTTGCTTATCCCACGGTTATTGGCTGATAACCCTAAAATATCAGTTTTAGCTTGTCATAAACTACTTTACTGTTAGTGAGTGGATCTCAAGAGTAATAAAGTGAGCAGTTTTTTTTTTTTAATTTTGAAATCTGAAAAAGAAAAATACTAGTACAATTTCGAAATGTTGGCATGGAAGTGTGAAAGAAAGAGAACGTATTTGTGTTGACTTCATAAAGATCTACTAAGATGTGAATTCATTGTTTTGAAGAAGTCAAAGAAAGTTACTTCTCCATCCATAGTGTGTAGGTGCAAAACCATCAGATGTGCAATCCCTACATGGCACAAACTCTTCGAAAAAGAAACTTCCAAATTAGGGAGGATGAAAAAAGGCATCTCTCTAAGATCAGTCATTGGTGCCGCAGGCGCCCAAATTTTAATTTGTCCCAAAGAAAAGCCCCTGAATGATTCTCAAATTTTTTTTTATTTTTTATTAATTTGTTTATTTATTTTATTGTTCCTCCCATTACATGTAGCTCAAAAATTGGTCATTCCCACATAATTGCACTACACTCTTGCTCCTTTTGTCTCCTTGAGAGTGGGAAAAACATTCTTCAAAAATTGAACAACAAGAGGAAGTAATCATCTAAGAGTAGAAGTGCTCGAAAAACTAACCAGACATGCAAAGAGATGGGAAAGTCTACAAGTAGCTATCAGTTGCTTTTATAGCTCTGTTGGCACATAATGCACTGCAGGTGAGGGGGGAATAGTTGAAGTCTATGATATTTCCTTTAGGCCAAATTGTTGGTGTCGATCTTTAATGTCCTTTGAGATAGTGATGTTTTTAACAACTGGAGTTATACTTAGATTTATTTTGGAGTTTTGTGTTTGTGACAAGAACCTTAATAAGAAACAACCAAATCGAAGAACAAACAATCTCCATCTAAAATAATCACACTCACACATAATCAGCCAACAATCCATCTGAATAATTCTTCGATATATCAAATAATCAATATTTGAATAATATATCCAATATAATAATGAAAACCTATATTTATACTAGACTAATCTCAGTGACAAATAAGACATAATTTTGACCAGACTGGGAATTTGAGTGAAACTAGAAAAAGTCAAAATCCTTAAATAATAAAATTTCTTATTCAGTTAAACCCTAGATAACTAAATTATTGAAAATAATAAATTATTCATTATGTAAAAATAAAACATGTTGCATTAATTTTCCCATGCTTGAAAAATTCAACCCACGGCGAGTTGCTTAAGGCGGATGTTGCCAAAACACGATGAAGCACCAAGTATTATCTTGAACAAATATAAGAAAGTCGTCGATCCAAGGCTGCACTTCACGATAGTCCAAAATTGTGAATACTAACGGTTGAAAACTAGGCAATATTGCATTGATGAACGTCAATGTTGATGGAGAAGCAATGAACATTATAGAAGACTTTGAAATAGAGATAAGTATGCCTTGGTTCGAGCATTTATCCAACTCATGATCCACACTTATGAAATCAACATCAATATTGGACTTGGTGATAACTTCTTGAAGTGGTTTAGGAGGGAGACTCTAAAGAATTTTCTTCATAAAATGGTCTAGGAATCACACGAGAATCTTCTTCAAACATAGGCGTAACTTCAATAGGACGCTCTTCAATCTTGAAATCTTCAACATGCGTAGAGTCAATTTCACCCATGAACTCTACCTCAATAGAATCTCTTCAATCTTGACTACAACATCTTTAACTTGAATCTTAACCTCATGATCATCTTCACTTGGAACTTCATCATCTATAGCTTCTTTCTCAACATCTTCCTTAACTTCCTTTCTCTTTTTCTTTTTCATCTGGAACATTTTCTTCAACAAGTTCAAACTTTGTCTCACCAAGTTGTGGGATATCCGGGGTGGGGTGGGGTGGAGAAGGGACTTCCACAATTATCATATGTTGGGTGATAAGTATTAACAATCCTAGCTCATCCAATTGTCCAAAAGAGCAGTCTGAGATTACTTTGGAGTGATAAGGTTGTTAGGAGTTATAAGGCTGACAGTAATCTCTCATCGTATCAAGGAAGAATATATTTGGGTGGTTAGATAAATTCAAGTTCAGCTTAATCATCGGTCAAAGTAGTTAATATAAGCTGATCATTCGGTTACAACAGAAGTCTATTATTTTGCAACAGCCTGTAACAGAGCATCGTATCTTCTTTAAATAGATTTTTTCTTATCTTGTTAGTTAGATAATAGACAATATATAGCATGACTCAAACTTTCTGTAATCATTCAAGCTTGCTCACGTTAATAAAAAAAGTCGTTCCAGTTATCAAACTTCTTCTTGGTATCAGAGCTCGAGTGAGCAGCGACGAAAAACCAAAAAAAAAAATTCATAATGAGTTCTCTTTCACACAATGTCAGCAACTTCATTACTCTAAAACTCAAACCAGACAACTACCCGTTATGGAGAGAACAAGTCTTGGCACTTGCTGAAAGCCAAGATCTGATCGACCATCTCGCTGAAGAAACAACTGACCAAGCCAAAGATTCAACAACACCAAATGAGACTACACCAACAAACAACAAGACAGCTGAATGGAGAAAATCAGATCGGCTGCTTCGTGGATGGTTGATTGGAACACTTTCAAAGGAAGCAATTGGTCTCGTCATAGGCCAAGATACATCAAAAGCGGTCTGGGATGCTCTAAAAGAGGCATATGCTCAAGATTCTCAAGAAAGGGAGTTCACTTTACGCCAACAGCTCACATATCTCTGTAAAAATGACAGCAACACCATCGTTGAACACATTCAAAAGTTCAAAAGCATCTGTGACAGTCTTGTCGCAATAGGAAGTCCCGTATCTGACAAAGAGAAGGTATTTTTCTTACTCACCAGCTTAGGGCCAAAATATGAATCCTTCACCACAACCATGTTGAAGCCACCTCGACCATCCTATACCGAATTGGTCTCTCTGCTGCAAGGGTATGAGCAAAGACAAAATTGGTTCACCACTCAAACACCAGCTCCCCAATTGGCCTTCTATGGACAAAAACACAACTCAGGCTTCACTAATCGTAAGAGTCAAAATAGCTTCAACTCAAATGGTCGAGGATTTCAAGCACACAATCAGGATTTCAGCAATCAAGGAATTCAGAACCATGGGAACACAAATCAAAACAACAATCGGCAAGATCTCAGAGCTCGCAAACCAGCTCCACCGGGACAACGAAGAATGACCCCAGAAGAAAGAGAGTTGTATCGAAATGACACTTGCCAAATCTGTGGAGTCGTCGGACATATAGCCAAAATATGCTGGCATTTAGGTAAGTACACGCCAACAGCAGATGAAATTCCAAAAGCGTTGGCTGCACTCACTCTTGATAACACTGTGTATGATTCTGAATGGACCGCTGACACTGGAGCATCTCAGCACATGACAGGTAACTCTAATATGCTGAAAAATAAACGTCCTTACTTTGGAAATGATTCAGTACTGATAGGAAATGGCAATCTATTAGAAATTCAATCTATAGGTGATACTCGACTTATCAATGGTACTGAAACCTTGTTCTTAAATGATGTTTTACATGTGCCTAAGCTTAAAAGGAATTTGCTATCTGTTGGTCAACTTACAGATAATTATCCTATTAATTGTGAATTTTCTAATGTGGGTTTCTGTGTTAAGGAAAGGGAGACAGGTCACAAAGTGATGACAGGACAACGCAAGGGTGATCTATATGTTATTTCCAGTCCACATCAGTTATTTTTTTCTAGTAGATTCAAATCAGGCACTGCCGACCTATGGCATCAACGACTAGGACATCCTCAAGTGTCCACTCTTCGGTTGTTACAACAAAAGGGTTTGATTGATGTTCAAGGATCAAATAAGACACAGTCTCTTTGTAACAGTTGTCAATTAGCTAAACTTAGTAGATTACCTTTTTCATCTTCTGACAATTTTAGTACATCTATTTTCAATAAGATACATTGTGACTTATGGGGGCCATCACCTGTTTTGTCACTTGGTAAATTTTGCTATTATGCTTGTATTGTTGACGATTTCTCACGTTATACTTGGCTTATTCCTCTACGAGCGAAATCTGATTTTTTTGATGCTTACTTGGCTTTTGAAAAATATGTTGAAAGGCAATTTAACAAAAAAAATTCAAATATTTCACTACGATGGAGGTGGTGAATTTATTAATTCTAAGCTCAGTTCCCATTTCCAAGCACAGGGCATTGTTCATCAAGTCTCTTGTCCATACACTCCAGAACAAACAGGTATGGTTGAGCGTCGTCATCGTATCATTCGAGAGTTAGGTATGGCTATGTTATTTCATTGTCACGGTCCTTTATACTTGTGGGTTGAAGCATTTGCAACTGCTGTTTTTTTAATTAATCACTTACCATCCACTGCACTTGATTCTGAAACACCTTACTTCAAGTTGCATGGAGCTCAACCCAAATATTCTTTCCTACGAGTCTTTGGCTCAAAATTTTTTCCATACACATGGGACACTCGCAGCAATAAATTTGACTCAAAAACTATTCCATGTGTTTTTATTGGCTACAGTGATCAACATAAAGGTTATAAATGCTTTCATCCATCTACACAGAAAATCATTGTCTCTAGGCATGTAGTATTTGATGAACGAGAATTTCCATTCAAGAAATGTGCCACTGATACGATCCCTTCCTCAAATACGAATTGGGTAAGTATTTTTGACTCCTGGACTGTTCTTCCTTTTGCTAATAATAACTCACCCTTGCAGGAGTCCATGACCGCCGATCCTCCTCTTCCACTGTCTCCATTGCAGCAATCTACAATGTCAGCAGCTGCCCCAAATGCAACACCTTCCTTTGCAACGTCCACTTCTGACTCCACATATGAGCAACTCGAACCAGTACAAGATCCAGTTCTCATCAGTAGTGATACAGCTGATACATCATCTTCTCATCCAACAACCACTATTGACTCTCAAATTCTAGCTCGACCTGATCCACCTGTCTTATCTTCTACTGAACCTGATAATTGTGTCGAAGAACCCTTGTCAGCATCCTCCATTGATGCGTCTGACTTATCTGCTTCTGTCCTAGCTCATCATCATTCTATGGTTACTCGCTCACAAGATGGCATCTACAAACCCAATCCTAAATATGCACTCTTGGCCACTGGTTCAGACATTCCTCACATTTCCAAATCCATCAAATCAGCCCTTAGGCATGATGGTTGGAAATGTGCCATGGACGAAGAAATGCAAGCTCTTCATCAAAATCAGACCTGGCGATTAGTGCCACGTGACTCCTCCATGCATGTAATAGGATGTAAATGGGTTTTCAAACCAAAATTGAAGCCAGATGGTTCTCTTGATCGACTAAAAGCACGTCTCGTTGCCAAGGGATATCACCAAATTGATGGTGTCGATTACACTGATACTTTTTCACCTGTTATAAAGCCTGGTACTATTCGTCTTGTACTCAGCCTTGCTTTAGTTCATCATTGGGACATTCGGCAACTTGATGTTAAAAATGCTTTCCTTCATGGTGTCCTTACTGAGGATATTTATATGGAACAGCCCCCGGGCATGGTTGACACAAACTTTCCCAACCACATTTGCAAACTTCAACGAGCACTTTACGGTTTGAAACAAGCACCTCGTGCCTGGTTTGATCGCTTTAGTACTTTTCTTTTAAAATATGGTTTTCGTTGTAGTCTTGCAGATCCATCCTTGTTTGTTTTTCATTGTTCATCTGGATCCCTAATTCTCTTACTATACGTTGATGACATGCTTCTCACAGGTTCTAATTCTCAACTACTGTCCTCCTTCATTCAGTTGTTGCATACCGAGTTTGCCATGAAGGATCTTGGTCCGCTTCATCATTTTCTTGGCATCGAGGTCTCTACAACTCCAGATGGCTTGCATTTGTCCCAATCTCACTATGCTCTCACCATTCTTGAACGAGCAGAAATGGTTGATTGCAAACCTATGAGCACACCACTTGAAGCCAAGACAAAAGGCCCTCACAATCAGACTCTCCTTGCCGATTCGACTTCCTATCGTGCCATTGTTGGTGCTTTACAGTACCTTACTTTGACTCGGCCTGACTTAGCCTATAGTGTCAACTTCGTCTCTCAATTTATGCATTCTTCTACTCACGTGCATCTTAAGATGGCTAAACGTATTCTGCGTTATGTCAAAGGGACACGAACCCTTGGTCTGCATCTTACTTCAAACACTACTCTTGACCTTTGTGCTTTTTTAGATTCGGATTGGGCTGGCTGCCCTATCACTCGGCGTTCTACAACAGGTTACTGTACTTTCTTGGTCGGAATCCAATCTCCTGGTGTGCCAAGAAGCAACATACTGTTTCTCGCTCTAGCACTGAAGCGGAGTATCGAGCTATGGCGCACACTGCAGCTGAGGTTACATGGTTAACTTATATTTTGAAAGATCTTCAAGTTCCACAGCCTCACACTCCAGTACTGTTCTGTGACAATATCAGTGCTTTACATATGACTGTCAATCCCGTTTTCCATGCAAGAAGCAAGCACATTGAGCTTGATTATCACTTTGTCCGTGAGAGGGTTGCACTTGGTTTTCTAATCACTAAATATATTCCTACTTCATCTCAGGTAGCTGACATTTTTACTAAACCTATGTCAAAAGCTACTCTTGCTCTCTATCGTCCCAAACTTCACCTCCAACCTCGGCTTTGTTTGCGGGGAGATATTAACAATCCTAGCTCATCCAATTGTCCGAAAGAGCAGTCTGAGATTACTTTGGAGTGATAAGGTTGTTAGGAGTTATAAGGCTGACAGTAATCTCTCATCGTATCAAGGAAGAATATATTTGGGTGGTTAGATAAATTCAAGTTCAGCTCAATCATCGGTCAAAGTAGTTAATATAAGCTAATCATTCGGTTACAACAGAAGTCTATTATTTTGCAACAGCCTGTAACAGAGCATCGTATCTTCTTTAAATAGATTTTTTCTTATCTTGTTAGTTAGATAATAGACAATATATAGCATGACTCAAACTTTCTGTAATCATTCAAGCTTGCTCACGTTAATAAAAAAAGTCGTTCCAGTTATCAAACTTCTTCTATAAGGTGTGCAAGATATTGACTTACTCTTATAGTCATCCAATATTTGAATTATTTGATATATGCATCTTTTTTCTTCCACGTCACAGTACTCATTATTTTGAGATCAATAGCTTACCACTTATTGACACTTGGGCACATATATAGGTCTAAGATCTGGCCTAAGATGTAGAGGTACAAAAGTGTTCATTACTAAGCATTTCATCTAATGTCATGTCGCAAGTTCTCTGCTTCCCACAAACTTGTGCTTAATCGTCCACCATTCAAAAGCAAAACCTCTTAATTGAGTTACACCACAATCATTCTTCACAAATTCTTACTCACTTTGTCAAAATATCATTCCAAGCTTTCAAACCATCTAATAACCTAAAAAACGAAAATCATGAAGGATAACAATGAAAAACCTGTATTTATATTAGACTAACCCTAGTGACGTATAAGACATATAATTCTAAACAGATTGGGAATTTGATTCAAATTAGAAAAGGTCAAAATTCTTAATTGAGTCAAAATCCCTAAGTAATAAAATTTTTAATTCAATTAAACCTTAAATAACTAAATTATTAAAAAGACTAAATTATCTCTAATATAAAAATAAACCATACTACATCAGTTTTTTCAAAAATGTTATAGAAGTTTGGTATAATCTGATTGCCAAATTCTGATATTCACATGTCCTGAAAAATTAGTTGTCGATGCTGTTCAGTATCTCCTCAGTATTCTCTCTTCAGTTGTCCACTTTATTTTAGTATATATTGACCATGGGTATAATAGTAATCTCAGCTTCCATGTACTTCCTTCTCATGAATTGTTTGTGGTCTCCAAAGAGAAATATGCTTGGGTATGAACCATAAATAATGATGCTGATCTGTAGTCTCTTTCTTAATGTTTAAGTATTGCTAGCATATTCAAAAGGTTGTGATCCATATACTTTGCACTCTTTTGGATATCTTGGTCTACCTTCTTTACTTTCTGCCAGTTTACTTTTCCCTTTCTTCCAATTTCTTTCCTCCAAGCAAACATAGTGTTCGTGATTTCCCTGCCCTATTATTTAGAACAAGTAAAAGAACTTTATATGCTCCACAACGTTCCATATTTGTGATACTTTTTGATTTCTGAACATTCTTGCTAATGTTTGGGAACTTTTAGTTTTTTACAACCAATTTGTTGTTGTGTTCTTATCTGTATCTCTGTCAATTAATTGCCTTTTCTGGCATTAGTCGGCAACGAACATACATTGATTCTTCTACAAACTTTTTTTTTTTTTTTCTAGTCGTTTCTTACAATAGTGGGATCCCCGCGCTCAAAGACAGCATCCTTTGGCAGATCCTCCTGTTGTTTCTGAGATCAGAAGATGTCTTGAGGAAGGTGTTGAATTCCAAGGTGAACTACTCAATTTCAGTAAGGATGGTACTTAATTCACTGGTGAACAAGCTAAGACTTGCACCTATACATGATGATGATGGCACTTTGACACACATTATTGGAATTCAAGTTTTTGTTGAAGCAATAATAGATTTGAATCATGTGTCCTACCCGGTATTCAAAAGAGACCTGCACTCAGCAGTATGATCATTCAGCTGAATATTCGTCTCTAAGTGGCCCTGCACCATTTATTCAACGTCAACAAGAATGTGGAATACTTCAACTTTCTGATAGAAGTTTTGGCTCACAATATTTTATCACGCTTGACACCAAGGGATGTTGCATCCATAGGATCTGTCTGCAGAAGTATTCTACAAGTAACAAAGAATGAACACGCAAGGAAGATGGTAAGTCAAAATGCATAGGGAAGAGAGGTCACGGGTGCATTAGAACTTATGATCAAGAAGTTAGAGTGGGGGCGTCTGGCTAGGGGACTGACTACACGTGAGGCAGTTTGCTGGAGGAAATTTACAGTTGGAGGAGCACCGAAGCCTTCAACTTGCAATTTTGCAGTGCATGTGCAGTGGGTAATCGACATGTATTGTTCGAAGGGGAAGGACTTAATATGCAGCCCATGGATGACACATTTCTTCTGAATCTTGATGCTGCAAATCCCTGAAGTATTTCTCAGCACATTCCCAGATCTTTCAGTTATAACATAACATCATCTTTTGTAAAATTCCATCACCTTACACATTTTTTTCTTACTAAAATTTGTCTCTGTCAACCAGCCAGAAATTTGATCATATCTTGGTATTTGCCGGACTTCTATGTGTATGAGGTAGAAAACAAAAAAGAAAATAAATAAATAAATAAATAAAGAGGTCCCTTTAATGCGAGCAAAAGACTTTATTTATTAAAAAAATCACAGAGAAATCAATCAGAACCCTTCCTATGTATTTTGTTGACTACTGATGATTTAAACAAAAATCATTGCTTTAAAAAAACAAAAAATACGAAAAAAAGAGCTACATATGTTCCTAACGATATCAAAGTCAGCCTAAGCTTGAAAATATGAAAATATTTTCCCTTAAGATATCTCATAGTATCAAATTTTTGCCTTATGATTTTAAAATTTTAGGAATTGTTAAAGGCAAGTTAGAGGTACCTATGATTTGTATTAAACTTTCAGGGCTAAATTATTAAATTTAAAAACGTTAGGGTCGGATTTTTCCGCAATTAAAAAAGAAAGTTTTTTTCTTTTTTACAAAATAAGCGTTTTTTTTTCAAAAATTAATATTGTAACGGTCAATTGGCGCCCCCGCGCAGTCCAGCTTAAACCGAGCAAGCTCATTCCCTAACGGCTAATGACTATTCACTCATCTCTCTGAATTAAACTTTAAGAGCTATATTGTTAAATTGAAAAATAATTTTCCGCAATTAAAAATAATTTAACAAAATAAACGTCAATTTCTTTTTTCGAATATTAACATTCTAACGGTCATTGGCGCCCGCGCGTAGTCCAGGTTAGAGCGAGGGAGCTCATTCCCCAACGGCTATTTACTATTCACTCATCCCTCTGAACTTCTCTCTGCTTTGTAATCTTTGAAATTCTCTCTCTAAATTTCTCTCTGAATCCTCCCCCTGAAGTTCTCTCTCTGAAAGCCTCTCATTGAGATCTTGTGAAATTTTCAAATTCCTGTGAATGGCGAGCCAAAAGCGAAAGAACCCACGAAGATTTGAGTGCTTGAAGAAGAAGGCGAGAGAATTATCTGTTTTGTGTGACGTTGAAGTTATGTTTTTGTGCAAGGAAGAAGATGAAGGTAACCCATCATCGAATTGTTTTTATTCATGGCCAGAAGATGCACCTTCTTGTTTGTCGATGATTGACAAATACAATAGAAGTGGTGGAAAGAAGAAGGATGATACTGGCAATATGTCAACGGTTCTGGGAAAGAGGAAATCGAGAAGCGACAGCGAGACCCAGATGGCTTTCTGCACAGAAATTGGAGACAGTCAAGATTTTGGGAAGGACTTGCGGAGAATTGAAAACCATGATATGGGTTCCATTCCCAGTGTTGAGGGAAAGGTTAATTCGCTGAATTATCAAGGCCTAATGCAAGTTTTATCATGGGTTGATCGGGCAACGAAGGAGGTGGATGAACGTATTGGGTTTATGATGGAAACGGGAAATTCAATCATTGGTGCAATCGACGGTGAACAGATTGATCGTAGTTCTGTGGATGAGGTACAAACCGTTGACGAAGGTGGGGAATCCAATATTGATGCGGATTGTTATGTTATTGGGGTTGTTAATGGCAAAAATACTGATGGTTGGGCTGTAATTGATGATGGGGAATCCAATTTTACTGATGTGGATTGTGGTTTTATTGAAGTTGACAACGGCCAAAATAGTGATGGTTGTTTTGTAATTGATGATGGTGAATCCAATATTATTGATGTGGATTCTGATATTATCGAAGCTGATAATGGCCCAAATACTGATGGTTGGCTCGCAATGGATGATATGGAAACTTGTAATCTGGTAAGTGTACTGGAAAGTATACTAGCTGAGGAAGATGAAGTCCCCAATTTGACTGACGTGGATTGTGATGTTATTGAAGCTGAAAATGGCCAAAATACTGATAGTTGGCTCGTAACGGATGGTTTGGAAGGTTGTAATCTGGAGAGTGTACTTGCTGAGCAAGATGAAGTTCCCAATTTTACTGATGTGCTCGTAATGGATGGTTTGGAAGCTTGTAATCTGGACAGTATACTTGCTGTGCAAGATGAAGTCCCCAATTTTACTGATGTGGATTGTGATGTTGTTGAAGCTGACAATGGCCAAAATACTGATGGTTGTTTTGTAATTGATGATGGGGAATCCAATATTATTGATGTGGATTCTGATATTATTGAAGCTCATAATGGCCCAAATACTGATGGTTGGCTCGCAATGGATGGTATGGAAGCTGGTAATCTGTTAAGTATACTGGAAAGTATAATAGCTGAGGAAGATGAAGTCCCCAATTTGACTGATGTGGATTGTGATGTTATTGAAGCTGACAATGGCCAAAATACTGATAGTTGGCTTGTAACGGATGGTTTGGAAGCTTGTAATCTGGACAGTACACTTGCCGTGCAAGATGAAGTCCCCAATTTTACTGATGTGGATTGTTATATTGTTAAAGCTGACAATGGCCAAAATACCGATGGTTGGCTCGTAATGGATGGTTTGGAATCTTGTAACCTGGGAAGTAAACTAGCCGAGGAAGATGAAGTAGAAAGTATACTAGCTGAGGACGAAGTCGAGGAGGTTGTGATGATTTCATCCAGCCACAGATGGGTCATCTCAGAGTACTTTGATCAGCTCCCGGACACTAGCAGCTAGCAGATTGCCAAATGCCGTTTGTAAGCTGTTTTCATATAAACTGTGGGCAAGTTATTGCTTGTACATGTTTTATAGGGAAGTTATTGCTTGTACATGTTTTAGTTTGTAGTATAGAATCCTAATTCAATAGTAAAAGAAATCTTGGTTTTTCATTGTGTATTGCCTTTGTAATTCTGTTTTTCATTGTTCATTGTTTTTATGCTGTTTTGTATTTTGGAAGATGAATTGTGCAGGTGCATTGTTACATAATTAAACGTCAAGTTAATGAATTATGAATTAACGAGTCTTCAGAATCTTGGTTTTGATGGCACTGACAACCAGTTACTAGTCTCAAATTGCACACAACTCTTCTTAAAAGGACCCAATCAAAACATCTGAGATCCAACTAATTGAGAGTGAAGACCAGTACATATATATTAATGAATACATCTATGATGACTATGATTCATTGAGACTTGTATCAAATTTCATGCGTTCGTAAACGAAATTGAAGGAAACAACAGAAGGAAAAATGGTGTTTGAATTAATATCCAAGCTCGTAGGTACACATCAATCAAGTTTGATTATTACCAAATACAAAAAGAATGTGCAATCTGCTCTTGAATGGAAGAAATCTACTCTCTGATGTTGCGGTAAAAAAATCTGTGCTAGCTTCAAATCTCATGCAATTGGACTTCAATCATTTCCATGCTACCGAGTCAATGTCATCCCTTGCGGTCTTGTACAGTTCAAGCCTTTTGGCTATGGTGGCTCTCCTCTCCATGAGTTGTGGGTCTTCATCCAACATTGCGCCAAGCCTTTCCTTCTGCATAGTAGCCAGAACCATGTCATTGTCAAAATTGTTTGGAACATGAGATCTCACTAACAATAGAAGGACATGCAGCCTAAGCAACCCCAAACTCAAGATGGACAAATTTGACTAATGCATATAGATTAAACAACTTCCACGTCACTACTAATATGATTCAAGAGGAAAAGAAAAAATAAAAAATAAAATCTAGTGTATTAGAACTTCTATTTCATTTATCCATCACATTGGCAAATCTAGTGTGTTTTAATCTTCCATATAAAGTTCAGAGCATTTGCTTTGGCAAATCCCAGGATTAAAACTTAAGAATCTCTAGTTTTCTATCCTTATAATGAGAGGATTTTCAACATAATATTCCGAAAGTAAAAATAATATGCAAGGACCACAATCCATCACACTAGCTTGCACAAAAATTTAGCAGGCTATGGTGATGCCCTTGTGTTCTCAATAGAAAATTGTACAGGTACCAATTTTTTTCTTACTGGGACTTTTGTGTAGTAGAGCCGCTACATATACTTTTAGTTCATTGCTAAAGAACTCTCTCTTTACTTGATCACCTTGCATTCAAATCCCTGAAGTACTTCTGACCAAAATATATGAAAAAAAAATTTATTATTAATATCTCAAACCCAATCCTTGGTAACCTCAAATAAATCTCCTCCAGACAGCTCATAACCTTCATAACATTAGAAGTATGACTTCAGTCTAAAAGCCACTATCAATTTCGAAGAATTACAATTTTCTGTTGAAATCAATTCTAAGTCGAAAAAGTATACATAAACCACATCAACTGTCCATCAGAGAAACTTGACTATGTATATACAAGTTCTGTTAGAATCTACCGTAGACTTGTAGCATAAAAGGCTCCTCTAACCAAAGTCAGAGAGCTATGTGACATAATCTAAACTTGAGTTTTAGTTATCCTAAAAATTCATCACTAAAAGGTCCTGTCCTCCGCTCTACAATGTTTGTTAAATGCTCTTTTTTAGTGTCACCGTTTCTTGGACTTTTAGATTAAAGAAAATAAGTGCCAAATATAGGTTTGTCGAGAGGCTTTGTTATAAAATTCAACCTTAAAATGATTTATCTCTAAATTCTCGCTCAAGTTAAAAGAATTTGTCAAACAATTAATAAAGCATATAACATTTTTTTGGGCAGTAAAATATATGCAGCTATAATACTTTACCTCCTTCCTCCCAACTTGAGCATAGAAGTTGTTGAGCAGCGATTTCTTGGCAGTGAGCACTTGGCAATACACTACAGCCTTGGGAATAGAATTCTTCAGTGTTTCACAAACCATGCCTATATAACCACTGACATTCGATCCTAGAACAGATCACAGATTATGTCAGTGTCTCTTTATGTATTTCTCTTCTAATGGAAGAACTCATAAGTTATAAATCTTTATACTGAGCAACAAGGATTTTGGAAACATTGATCAGAAAAAGTTCTCCACAATGAAATAAGGACCTAATAGTGCAAGTGACCTAAATCTGAGCACATTAAGTATCCACTAGTGAGGTCCAAATACAAGGAAAGTCTAGATATGCTGGATTTCGGTTACGATCCACAACAACTAAGTATGGGATTAGTTGGTGGTGTTGCTAGGATCCCACATCAACTAAGTATCTGATTAGTTGGTGGCTTATGGATTTGTAACAATTGGCATCAAAGCTAGCCCACGCGAGGCCCACATTGCGGAGGGGGCGACCTGGGAAGGGGTAACCTAGAAAGGCCAGAATGGGCCACCGTGGACGTCAGTGTCAAAAGCGTGGTAGTATGTTACGATCCACATCAACTAAGTATGGGATTAGTTGGTAGTGTTGCTAGGATCCCCCATCGACTAAGTATGTAATTAGTTGGTGGCTTATAAACCTATGGGCACCCTTCCCTTACAAGCCAGTTTTTAAGGGTGAGTTCTACCCATTGGTTTGTAACAATTTCTTGTCCCCGCTTTCAAATCATAACTTGTGAATTTTGGTATTTTTCACTTAAATGAAAGCCTTCTGGTTGCTTTCTTGTCCATATGTTCTTTTATTTACTCGAAATTTGTGTGTGTGTGTGTGTGTGTGGTGGTGGTGGTTGGGGGGGGGTGGGGGGTGGGGGTGGGTGAGGGGAAGAAACTATGTACTCAGAAATAATATATCATCATAGATATTTGTCAAGTACATAAGATCATCCTTTCAAAAATAATGTTGAGAAAGAACATGAAAAATGAATAAGTATCATGAAAACAATTCCACGCCCAAACAATTGTGTGCATAAGGTCAACAAATGATAAACAAAATAAAGTATTGCATGTTATTAAGAAAGAACATGAACAAAACGAATGAATATCATTGAAATAATTTCAAGCCCAAATGATTGTGGCATAAGGTTAATAGAAAACAAAATAAAGTATTGCATGATATTAAGAAAGATCATGAACAAAATGAACAAGTATCATGAAAACAATTCCAAGCCCAAAATGATTGTTTGCACGAGGTTAACAGAATGTATATAAAATAAAGTATTGCATCTGAGACAAGCAAAGCATACCAATCTTCCTGAAATGATTGTCAGAATAACGATCAATATTTGGCCCATTTGGACCACTTGGCTCGTTTTGCCTATTTGGACCTGATTGAGGTATACCCTTATCCGACTCAAAATGAAGTTTCCGGAAAAATTCAACAGTCAGGTAGCTAGATTCCATATCAACCAGCCTTAGAACTGTTTTCCGACTTTCTTCACGGAATCTCTCCAAAGCCTCTGTTGCAGCAGCAGCTATGTCAGCTTGAAGTGTTGGAAACCGCTTTAACTCCTGTGGTTACCAAAAAAAAAAAGTACTGCCATGAATTAATTTCTACAAACTTCTTGGTCATCTCAAATTTCATGTTACAGAGTGAACTTTAGTAGGAATGGGAGATCAAAAATAAAAATACATAATTCATATGCACATAAATGATATCTGAGGACAAGAGACAAATTTGACTCTTTTCTGAAATGGTACCTTTTCACTTAAAAAACAAAAGCAAAAGCAAAAAATTCTGGAAATATTATTACTGACCCATATATGCATGTACGAAAAAATAAACAAATATAAATATAAATAAAATATCATTCTCTTCTCAAAGACACCTAAATGAATGTCAGTTCTCAAAATACAAACTATTTGGCGAAACATTAACACCAAAAGAAGGCACTGTACAGCAAATAGGTGTATTTAAATTCTTAAACGTGATTGAGGACAGGATTAGATTCCAAAAGCTTAGTGTAACTTATTAAAATATCATCACTTGTGTCTGAGTACTACTATTATTGACAAAGCACATAAGTTCAGATATATTAGCTCCGGTAACCATCCATTGGCAGCAACTACTATGATTGCTATTGCCAACCAAAACAAATAATTGTTGCTACCATATTTTATAAGTATATAGTTCTGCAGGTAGTGTTTTTAGTTTTCCAGATAGTGGAGCTCTAAACTGCAATCTGCAAAGATTTAAAATTGTACTAGGTATTTTAATTATATATGACACCTAACTTGTATCAGTACATCTCATAATTGGGTAGCTAAAGTGACTTGACACAACATGTGACACCAATGAAACAAATTACATATTTTTAATTCGTCATATAATCGCATTGACTTCCCTTAGAAGGGAAAGAACCAAAAACTTTGAAGTTAGTGAGATTAAGCACAATTTTAAACATTTAGTAGTATTCAAAGGCCAAAATTTTTGCTTTGCAAAAGTACATTGTACAAAAAAGGATTCTATTTTTATGACTATTATTTAATTTGATAAAGAAAGTAGTCTTAGAGATAAGAGAAAATGAATCCACTTAAGTAAATGATATAACATCAAATGCAGAAGTTGTTAGCAACTAAAATTTGCTTACCTCTGTTTCGGCTATGGACTTCCGTACAAGTTCTTTCAATACAAAATGCACCTAAAGAGGTTGTAAAAAATAAAATACAATCTTAGCCGTTTTCTGGGAGAAAAACTGCAGCAGTGATAACTCAAAAATTTAAAGTCATTATCTTTCATTCTGCAAAAGTAAGAAGAATACAGCATCCACAGAAGCTTCTGCTGGGCCTCTGAAAAAGCTGATAGATCCATCAATGAGCCTTCTATAACCTTGTTCTGGAGCAATCAAATGTGGCTGGTAACCATCAGCCTCTGAAACAACTTTTTGGACATTTTTTGTGGAGAGATGACGATCAAAAGGGAGCTTCTTTAAAGCAGCTGGTAGTTGATGATCAAAAACTCCATATATCCGGTCTCCACCAGGCCGCCTAAAATTGAAATTCAAGTTGTTGTCAGGAAAGATTATATTTTTGCTATAACAAATTGCACAGCCAATCCAATAGATCTTTAACAATCTTCAAACAATGCACTGTTAAAAAAGACTGTATCAGTAAGATTTTTTTTTTTTTAACTTGTTAAGAGATGGAGAAACAAAAAACAAACTTATTCCATATTGAAAATGTCTTTCTAATAGCTTTGAAGCAAAGAGGCCTACCAAAGGATAAGGTATCTGTAGCAAACAACATACTTCTTCACCAATGAAAGATACTTTCAGCACTTTTCATATTTTTTATGATTTCTTTTCAAAGTTAAATGCATAATAATACAAACTAAGAGCTCCAAAAATTGATCATGTTTCAACATATTTCCTCAGCAAACTTCTAGAGTTTGTTGAATTGTACCGTCTAAAACAAAGTGTAAAGAACTCATAAGTTATTACCACCAGCCTCACAACTTTAGCTTTTGAATAACATTCCACAAAAGAATGAAATGTTTTGTCCCAAAACCACATAAAAAAGTTGTTAAGAGTGTTTGTACAGTGAAAATCTCAAATTTCCGAAGGCAAATATAATTGTTATTGTTAACTTCCAGTTTAAGATTCTGAAGGGGCACATATGATGAAAAAAGGAGTAAAGGTTGAGATAGATTTAATCTTTAATCAATGCATCCGGGTTCCACCACCGCAAATTCTTTTCCTAGACTTTTTTGTTGTTTGTCATTTGGCCAATTTTAGTAGACTTCCTAAGTTGGCTCAAGTACAAGGCAGGAGGTTGGATTCAATGCTTATCATCTAACCCTGCTCTTGCCTCCAAAGAGCTACTATTCCATGAACAAGCCAGACAAAGGAAGATGAAGACAAAAGAGCCAAGAACCAGAAATGACAAAGTTAGCCATATAGGCAACACAAGATAGATTATCCCTGCTAAATCTTGCAGAGAGTCCTTCTTCTTCTGAGCAAGAAGCATCATTCAATCTCTCTTTCATATTCTTTCATGACATCAGTCTTCTGTTTTTTACTCAAAACTCTGCTGCTTGGCATTTTTCAAACCCAACACAATGCATTAGTCAATTACAGAACGTATCTTTCCAAAAGACATTTAAGTGTTCATTGGTGCTTAATAAATTCGAAAATTATTAAAAGCAACCTATATAGGATGGTAAAAAGGTCAGGTCACTTACCCTCCATCCAGGTGTTCCTTAAATACACGCTCAAATGCACGACACATTTCTAAGATCGTGTAAAGCTGGGCCTGCACATACAGATAAGATAACTGAATAAGTGAACTAGGACCATTAAAAAAAAGATCTTCTATACCTAAGTAAACTAATTTCCTCATAGGTCTCAATCATTACCCCCGAGTCACCTCCAATAGGCCTGCCAATCCGGTCCAGCTCTGCATTAAGTTCATCAATGGTCTTATTTATTAATGCAATGATACTGGGAATGCGCTGCCTGATAACAGTTTCTAAATGCTGATAACAGGGGAAAAATGAAGAAATAACTCAAGATGAGACAAGCTTCAAAGCTTTGGTAAAGATAACACAATTGTCTATTATGCCAAAATTAGAAGACAGCAGGAGGTAGAAATACCCTTGATAATAGTTTTGCAAGATACTCAGAACCCATTTTACTTGCCAAATGTGAATATTCAGGGCTAGTTTCAAAATATTCACGCTCCTTTCGACGAGCAGCAATCATGTCAACATTCTTGTTGATATCAGCTTGTGAACGATTCACAATTCCAACCCAGGGATGTTGCAGCCTATATGACCTTCCTTCAAGAACCTTCAAACATTTACATAAAACAACTTGTGTTTATACTTTATGCTAGAAAATGTATGAAGCAACTGATTTAGTAACTGATATTGAATTCATACTTCCAGAGCATTGGTTCCCTTGTCCATCAGATCAAGTTTTGTTAGCACTCCAAATGTTCTTTCACCTAAAGTTAAAGAAGAAAATACAATAATAAATATCTTTGATTTCTACGATTTTATTGCGAAGTAAAGCTTCAGAAGGACCAAGTATTCTATCCTTAAAAAAACAGTCTAATGAACAATACCTGATGGATCAACTTCTCTTGCAAGCTTTATAGCATCTGAAGTAGCAATATCTTGATTCGCAGGAGAAATAGCCAATATAATGCAGTTAGGCTACAAAATCCAGGGTGGCAATATCTTGATTAGCAGCAGAAATAGAACCAGGGAAGAAGTAAGAAGAAGAAGAAGAAGACAGTATGATAGCGGCCTACACCATAAACCTATTCCAACTTAGTAGTGTAATTCAAAAATAACATATATCCAACTCAATATAAGATTTAAGGGAAAAAAATTCAAAAGGAAGAAAAATATCTCTAGAGAAGGGTGACAGATAATCAACAGTGTAGAATGGTTTCAGAGCAAGCTATTTCTTTTGGTGAAGTAAATCCCACATTCCACCCATAGCTTTTCGGTCTATGCCCATACCAGTGTGCTAACACAGCTTTAGCAAAGAAGACTAGGTCAAAAGAAACAGAAAAGCTTCAAGGCCACCATTGCACACCCAATATATGTTGTCTGCTTATCTGAAAAAACTGGATGATATTTGTAATATGTTGAGTATTCTCACCTTCTCAACATAAGACCGGACCATGTTTTCTATATCTTCAACTATAGATTCTGGCTGTCCCTCTACAAAAAGCCAAATTATAAGATTAAATAATTGAAAAGACTTTTTATTTTGAATGAAAGAATCCAAGAATTCATCACTTCAAGTTTCAGAGTTGAATACACTGTTGGTGAAATTACCTACAGCAACCTTCGTCAATCCAGGAAGATCAATGAGGGTTAGGTTAACAACTGCCAAAGAAAACCACAAACTTAGTACTCAAGAATCCAAACCAGGCGAGAGTCTAGGAAAGAGAAACCCATGAATTCCAATAACAGAGAAAAAAATTATTAAAAGGAAATCTTGGAAGCCGTGATAATTACAGGATAAAACTAATAAAGAAGACTGCATATAAAAATTTAAAATAAGTGCTTGTATATAGGAAAAAAACTTCAGGATGATTTCAAAAATTTATCATTACTCATGAATCTCATGTCAACTACATTAAATTCTGATTCTTGCCATGGAAGGTTTCACTGGCATGGTCAATTTGAAATATGCAGAACAATCATGGTAAGATATACAAGGGGAAAAAAAAAACAAAACACACACACACACACACACAAAAAGAAATATCAGGTTTGTCCTATCATCACTTTGTTGACAGATAATAACCAAAATCTAGGTCCTTCTATTCCAATTATTACAAGTTCAATTTCAAGCTACCATGAGATTCGAACCTAACAATTAGCTTACAAAACTTTCAGAAAGTGATCCATATAGCCACTTTTGACAAGGTTACAATTGTACAGCTTGAAGCTGCAGGATTATGATGATAATAACTCATAATAGATCCAACAAACTAAGAAAATAGATCCTCAATAATCTGGGAATTGTCGTCAAAGTAAATGTTTCTTCCTTTTGCTATTATCGTCACTATTATTCTCTACTTAGCATCCACATAAGAACAAAGACTCAAATCTGTTTCTTACTCAAGAAGCAATATATGAACGGGTACATCAGAGCTGTCAAATCAACTTTCATCAATATGCATGTCCATGCAATACTTTTTTAGAACTTGAAGCAATTCAGAGGGCAGTTGTGGATAATAGGTTGTTTCTTAGATTGCATAACTCAATTTCCCACCAACCATCACCATCAAAAATTCTAGTATTCCAAGATTTCTTTGATTCTGCAAGCATCCAAAGGGAATTTATGGTATGGCTTTTGCATGATTCAATTTCCATGTTAACTGGAGCTAGCAAGTTCATTTTCATCTTCAGATCATGTTCCTCAATCATAAATTGCCAAAATCCAGCATTCATGTTCAAGGCACAGATTACTTCCATGACAATAATGCAAATATCTTCCATGTGAATTACAAGGTTTTAGCTTACAGATGTTAAAACAGACATAAAGGTTCAGTTTGAGCATACATGTATATCACGTAATGGTCCTAGATCCAATTAAAAAAAAAAAAAAAAAATCATATAGGCACTGTTGACCTTACATGTTTAGTAAAGCGAAGTTGCAATCAGGATTCATGGATTTTGAACATAAAGCATTTGTAGTTTACTTAGCAAGAATCTCTTTCATTTAGAATGAAGGGATACAGAATCTATAACCATCTTTAAAGCAACATTCAGTTTCATGCAAGAATCACAAGAAAGTTTGTGTATATATACATACCATTTGGAGAAAATATGCTCAAATGAATAGGAATGTTAGAGATTTGCTTTGACTTTCCAGTTATACGATCTGTTTCCTCAGAAATCTCCCTGCGCACAGCAGCTGCATAGAAAATATATATAAGATGAAATGAACTAAACATTTATAAACAAACAGAATCTAGGTCAAATTGGAGAACAAAATTGACAAACAAATAGATAGTCTTTAATATAATGGCCCACATACGATGCCTGCATCGATCCAAAAAGAAAAATGCCACATTCTAAAAATTTAACATACCAAAATCAGTAAACCTCTTCTTTGGTGCGTGAAGAAACTCTGCATAATCAGCTCCTCCTTCTGTTTTATGAAGTTGCAACACTAATGGCCTCCTTGTGACAATACCTTAAATCAAATTAACATAAAATCAGAAGAAAGTGTGTTTAGAAGATTATGAACAGATCATTCTTCATTACTAAACTATCATAATTAAGCAGCACCATTAAAGTCTAACGCATCATTGGCATAGTTGATATTAACTATTAAGAAGAGATCAAGAACACTTGAAGAGTCCCAATCCACACAATTGATCAAAAGATGCAATCAACAGCTAAACACATGTCAAAACACTTAAAATGAATTACAATTAGTTTATTTACATCATTTGGGACCCATTGGAATGACCCCACCATTTAACTGAGCAAATGCATCTAATAAATAAGCTTTACTCCAAGATGCAAACTTCAATCACTTTCATTATCAAATTCCAATAAATAACAAGATCCCACAATTCAACTTCTTTCCTTTTCATTTCCTCCACTCTCTCACATCCAAACGAAAAAAAAAAAATCGCAAACAAAAGATCAACACATAATCACAACATCCCAACATGAATCTAATCATTACCAGATCCACGAGGCAGAAAATCCCTCCCAACAACGCTTTCCAAAACTGACGATTTCCCAGAACTCTGAAACCAAAAAGCAACAAACCCAGAAGTCAAAAACAGGAACAAAATGAATTGAGAAGCAAAAATAAAACGCCCAGATGAGTCAAAGCATCAAAAACAAATATTTAAGCAATGAAGAAGATATGAAGCAAGTAAATAGATATGTAACCTGGCCACCGACGACAGCAACCGAAGGGAGAGCTTCCCAGAGCGACATGCCTTCGCCGCCATGATCGCCGAGGACAGTGCAAGCTCGTTGGATTTTGTTGATGAGGCCAATGAGGCTCTGAAGCGTGGCCATGGTTATGGCGGATCCAGAAGGGAGATGGGAATGTAAGGAATGTGGAGAACGTGAAGATTCAGATCAGAAAAGAGAATTTGGGATCGGGAAGGTAAGGGGTTCGGCAAGCAAGACAGAGACAATGCGCGAACAAACGAAGCGAAGAAGGAACAAATGGTTGTTGCACCTCTGCAATGCATATTGGAAAAGTATTTTGTTCTCTTTTGTATTTGCCAAGCTCTGACTTTCAACTAAAAATAATAAAAATAATTAAGTAATATCAATAATAAGGGGTAATATGAAAATAATCAAACTTAGAGGACTTCTTAATTTTCACAAGTTTCCAAAAACAAAATGGCTTTCAGAGCTTGGTAGTCTATCTCTGATTGTCATTATAATATCTAAGAATTTTTTAAAATATGGCTTCTCTTGAACAACCCCTTAATTTTGATTATTCAAAAGTTCTCCAATAATATCATTTACCATTTTTATATATTTTTTAACGAGATTATAATACATAAAATTCATCCTAGTACATAATCATAATTCTTTTTATGAAATCAGTTAATCAAATTATCTTGAACGGTTATATTAAATTTAACCTTTTTTAATATTTCCAAATACTTTTATAAGATGATTAAAAATTGATATATAAAACATAGGTTTTTTTAATTATTAAAAAAAGGTTTAGAGATATCAAATATTTCATTGAGTAATTGTGAGAGCCCAACACAATTATAATAGTGAGATATGAACATAACATAGTCTCATGACGTGTATCCAAAATTTTAGGTAACACTGGTGCAAATGAACATGTAAATGTATGGATTTGTATTAGCATCGGCGAACAAAGGACCTATAATTTAAGGTCTTTTTGTTTTATATAAAATTATCTTCAAGTAATATTTTTGTTTTGATAGTATAATAATACAGAAAATTTAAAAATTGTGAGGTCATATATACAATTACAATCATGTCAAAAGTATATAAAATGAAAAATGAAATTTTAACTTGAGATGGTAAGATTTAGATAGCTCAACCATAAGACTATAATAATTTAGATATTTTATATCTAGAGAGACAACGAAAGCATGTCAACATATTCGACGAATTAATTCTGAAAAATAATAGAAGTCATTTATGTAATAGTCTATTACAAAGGATTTAGAATTCTAATTTTTACATCATTTTAAAACCCTTAATTGTGATTAATCTGAATTTAAGCATCTGTTTACATTAAAAATAAATTCCACTTTTTCTTTTTTTCCTTTTTCTAATTGAAGGTTGATTATATTTGCCAATACTGAATATTAAGCGATAGAATAGTTTTATTTTTTCAAAATTATTTTGGATTTCTAGTTTTAAACAAACTGTGACCAAAGTGTACCACCCTCTTTAACACCACATTCAATTAACGCCACTCAAGTTGAAATTTCTATAGTACTAGCTATTATAATGAAAATATAAACGTATAAATTTGTTCTACAGTATAGGTTTTACAAATCTCACTAGTCAAAACATGATGAATTTCATTTATTGAAAAAAATAAATCCCAAAACCGTAGTTAAAAAATGCAGTTCGAATCTTTGCTGTTATCACATGTCACTGAATAAATAGTACATATACTAAATGACAATACGTATACTGTAGATTTCTATCGCTTTTTACTTCTACAATAATAATAATAAAGTAACCCTCGAATCAAAATTAGTTGTTTGAGCTTTTGGAAAAGTTCAAAAAGCAGGGCTTTGTACGTGAAGACACATTTGCTGCTATGAAGCTTTCAGTCACGGAACTTGTTGGAAAGTGAACACTGCTTACCTTCTACGTTTCTTCCAAAGAAAAAAGAAAAAAAAAATGTTTTGTTTCTAACCTACTTGCACAAAACATTTATTTGAAAAATAATCGAGTGAAATTTATGGAATAAGCGTTAGAATTTGCAAATAACATTTCTCAAAAATAACTTCAAAATACAAAAGTAAAAATAATGATAATAATAATATATTTAAAATTGATAATTTACCCTTCTCCAATTTTATCTTTAAATACTAATACAACAAGAGATCATGATTGTAATTAATAAGCAGTGTAACGCATAAATTAGCAGAGGATTCAATCTCACTAATCAATCAAGACCAATACTGTTACCAGAAAGGCCGGTGTTCGTGGAAACAGCCACGGTGCAACCGAAGGACGAAAGCGGATGTTACTGTATCGCTACAGTAACCTACAGTAACTCTGGTTTTGGATACTGTATGATGTCATTTACTAAATTTTTACCGGAAAAATTGTCTGTATTAGTGCGCTGGATGTACCGTCGACAGACCCGGAGTTCGTTGCTGTGATAATTACAATCCATAGACCACAATCAACAGTATCATCAACAAACCGAATCTAAGCCGCTAAGATTAGAATCTTAATCAATCTTACTTAACAGTTTCTCTATCCAATCTATTAGATTGGACGTGACCATTAACAAACCTCTACCACAAGAGACAACAATTTTTTCAGGAAGCACAAGCAGCAGAGAAATAAGAAATTAATCAATCTTGCCATGGCATATATAACCAAGATGGAAACTATAGATGAACAACACAAACATAGATCTGATCTTTGATCTGATTACAAGAATATTAACAAACCTGAACCAACAATCACACTAGCTGCTGCAGATTACAGATTTAAATTTGGGAACGGAAGGAAAAGCCAATAATCTACCTATACAACCACACAACCACTGCCCACGCGGAATGAAAAGTAGAAAAACCTGACCAGAAGGTTAGCCCAAAGTCAATTTTATCTTCCTTTTTATCTTCTTTGATGATGAGGATGAGGAGATGAGGATGATTTCTAAGCAGCGGAACAAAAAGTTCTATGTCAGAAGCACACCGATTTCTTCCTCTGATATATTGTTCTCGTCTAAAGATTGTATATTCTTTTCTCAGCCAGTTTCAGTGGAACACAGACAGGGTCTTCGGCATGCAAGTTACAATCTTATAATCAATCACAAAAGGGAGGAAAGCAAAAATAAAAAATAGCAAAGGGATCAACGAACAAGGCCTATGCAGATTTACTCCTCACTGCCGATGCCCCTGTGATTTATAGTCATTGTGTGCTGCGTGTTAACCCCGTTCGTGATACATTTCTGCATATGTACCAAGACTTGTCAAACATGATATCTTCTGGAATAGGGATAATTGAAAATGAAGTAACCTATTTTTGGTACTAAGAACTAGTACAGAATTATGTGCATAAGCCTTTGATCTTGCTAATTATCTGGAGTCACAATAAATGAATAAAAACCTAAGAAAATAGTGGCCAACTTAACAAAATTTTGGATAAACCCTAACAAGTTCAATCCTGAATATTAGACAGAATGTAGGACAGAAAGCAGGCATCCAGTTCCCATAGAATACAATCACATCCACAGTTATGGACACAATTTTAAGGAAAAATTTTGGCCAAAATATGGGAACATGTTGTGGTAGCTGTATGCATGATCACACCATAACCTAATAGTTTCAACAGCAGACGTAGTGGCAAACAAATATTAACATAAAACCACATGTATGGCACTCAAATATTGAAGCCTAAAAACCAAACCATCAACAACTCCTCCCCCCAATATAAAGACAAAATCCCTTCATTCAATATCCACTTAGATTTTAATTGATGAACCTGTGATTTAAAGTCTTCATTCAATATCCAGTTAGATTTTAATTGATGAACCTGGGATTTAATAAAGTCTTCAATAACAGAAGTTCATTTAATTAATTTGGCTTATATAGTAAAACGATGTACCCATGTTTTGTTTGTATGATCAATTAGAAGTTGTTTATATTATAATCAATTCCTTTGAAATGAATCATTCGTCAAGATTGCAACACTACTAGATCTCATTTTGCCACTATTTCAGCTCACTCCTAAACAAGCCCCTAAAAAAGTTTTAGGTGGGCCATTTCCTCAGATTCTGAATCACATGCTAGTTCTTTATCCATTATGCCAATGCTGAATAGTCATAGGTGTTCCGGATGACAAAATTGGCGCATGTTACATAGTAATAACGTTGTTACATATTAGATGTATAAACCATCAAACAAGATAATTTAACATAAATTCACCCATTGCATGACCCGAGACAGTGCACGAAAGAAACAGAAATCTACATACCTGCCTACCAGCTGGGCACTGCTAACAGGGCCCTTGGTATTACCAAACCGCTTCGCCCTATTTTCATGCTCCTTCTCAACACGCATAGCAGCCACCTCCTTCTCCATTGCAGCTACTTCTCTCCTCATCTTTTTTGCCTCAACCTCCATTGCCTTAGTTAGCGTCTCTACTTTCTTTGCTAACATCTGCAAACAATAGTAACATCCAAAAATTTAACCACAAGTAAAAACTATAAACATCACAGAAGATGTAGGACAAGAGTATCAACCTCAATAGCATCATCCTTGTCTTTGAGGCTTTGATCTTTCTCATGACCAGATTTCCTCAAAGCTATGACCTCTTTCTGCAGCAAATCATACAACACCCCTGGGACACTATCCTCAGTATCAGCAGGCTGGAACTCAGTGGGCTTGTCTTCCACATTTCCTTTCCAAGTATTAGGTGTTTCATTATCCTTGGTAGCATCACAGGACTGATTGAAGGGTCCATTTAGAAGTACTTTTCCCCTGTCTAATGATCTCGTGCCTCCATCAAATGATTTTGATGTTCCTTTAGCATGCTTCAACACTGAACTAGTACTAGATGATAATGACCTCAACTGAGACGGTGTTCTTTTGGACAAAAAGCCATTGGAGGTAAGCTTTGACATGTTATCAGCTCCACCAAGAGACTGACGACGTGAAGGTCCATTGCTTACACTTCTTCCTTCTGCTGTGCTACGACCACTACCATTAGAAGATCCTCTCAAACTCTCTTCCAGCACTTTGAGTCGTAGATGATACTTTTCCTGCAAAATGCAAGAGATGCTTTACTTTCAAAACGAGCAGACATAAGATCACAAACAATTCAAGAAAGAATCTGGACAATCAGATTTACTTTCAACTGTGCTTCAGACTTTGCCGTTCGCTCAGTAATAGCAAGCTTGTCACGAAGTTGCTGCATCTCTCCCTGTAACAGCAGAGTTGTAATGAGAAAAACACACAACACATAAGCACAGACAAGTATATTCAAACTAACAGAGAGCTGGGAAAGGTCAAACACAGAAAGATAAAGAAGCAAAAATGAACATTAACCTGCAAGAATCTCCGTTCTTCAAGCCATTGTTTCACAGGCATTACTTTGTCGTTAGCATCTTTCCATTCATTGGCTACTACTGTAGCAACTCTATTTGCTGTAACCTTTGCACGAGCCAACTCCCGGTCAAGAGTTTTTCTTTCCTCCTAAGAAACAATAGAAAATCATTGCAAGTTGAGGATTCACTTTTAACACATGAACTTAAGAACCTAAAAAAAAAAATCTATAATGTTAAGCGCATTACATTCATCTCCTGGACTTTCCTCTGGTAGTCCCTCACAGCATTGGCTGCTGCACCACCAGCAAGAACAGCCTCTTCCAGCTCTCTTACAGTTTGGGTAAGCTTCTCAACCTCTGCAACCTTTTGCCTATGCATCTTGTCCAAAATTTTATTTTCTTCCTAGAATACACAACCAGTAAACAAATAAATTCATTGTGACTTTACATAAAAGGTAAACAGAACAAATATCTTAAGCTCTTGTTAAGAAAATGCACAGTTGCAGTACCTGGCAAATTTCTATCTGCTTCATTAGCTCTTGGTTTTTATTTTGGAGATCATCTACCATGGAGGCTTTAGCCAAGGCAACCTGAACAGTCCTCTCAGCTTCAAGTAAAGCTGCTTCTTTTGATTTAGTTAGTCGATCTAATGCTTTGTTATCATCTTGAAGCTTTGCAATCTGTGAATAAACCAAGGTAACTCGTCAGTCATAGAACACTTATGTGTAACAAATTGTGAGCCAATTATACTATTTCTGAGATAAAACAATCATATTTGAAGAAATAAGTACCTCTTGTCGAGCAATCTTAAGCTCAGCCTCAAGAGGAGCAAGAATTGCTTCAATGGGAGGCATATCATCATCCTTTTGAGCAGCATGAACTCTTCGAAGCGTGGCTTCAGCTGCAAATTGGGCTGCCATGGAGGCCTTCTTCTCATCATTGATTTTCTTTATTTCAAGATTCTGCAAAATGCATTTCTCCCATAAATACAGCATCATGACAGTAAGGAGAATATCATAGCAGGATCAAAAAGAGGTTCGAAGCAATACTTTGCTTTCTATGAGAGATTCAGCTAACTTGAGCTTCTCCTCCACCTTTGAGAGTTCATCCGTAAGCTATTGTCGAACAGGAAGACAGAAAAGAAGGGTCAGCACCCATTTCAACAACAAAAGAAATAAAAACAGGTCTCTAATAATTCACAGCTACACAAGTAGATGCAATCACATTTATCCACCCTCACACACAAAATGGAAACCGGTATACATATCAAACCATAAAATTTCATATCTGAGCATGTCTGACCCTTACTCATTTTAATTGAAATATAGTATCCCTAAATCGTTAAACCACATTAGTCTTCAACTTCTCTTCCATGTTTGACTAATAAAATCCAACGAGAAGTTATTTCTCCATCAAGCAGTAGAAAGTACATTTTTCAGCACTGACAGTAAACGTGTAAAAGGGGTTTATTTGTCCCATAATTCCACAGGATCCATCTAAATATTGAATTAACAATGCAAAAACATAAAAGAGATCATCATGTAAGCTGAAAACGTTATCAATCAAACACGAATTACTACCCAAAGCCATTTGGTCTTCCCACTAAATCAACCTTAAAACGAAGCTGAAACAGCCAAAAATCGACAGTCAATCGCATACAAATCACTTGATTGATAAAATTACTAACGTGTTTTTGTTATGTTAAATGAACCCTGCATTTTAAGATTTTGTTAAATAAGTAAAATAAAATATTGACCTCTTCAACAGCCTTCTCTCTCAGCCGCTCAGACAGCCTCAAAGCCTTGATCTCCGCTTGGGCTTCCCCCAACTCTCTGTCCTTATCTACAAACCCAAAAATAGACCAGAACAAAACAAAAATTAAAATTAAAACAAATAAATAAAAACAAAAGCATCACCACAAAACGCGGCAAAAACGTCCCTAGTCAACTCGAAAACGACCAGATCGACCCGCATTACGCACCTCTGACTTCATTTTCCAACCGATTCAACTCCACTTTCACCGGATCCGACCCGTGCAGCAGCGTTATAAACTCATTATCCGCATCGAAGCTCGGCCTCACCGACGCTCGCCTCCTCGACGAGCTCTTCCCCGTTCCGCCTCCACTCTCCTTAAACGAAGCCGACACCGTTAACGGCGGAATCGGAGTCGCCGTCACAGTTGCACCGCCATTAACCTCCGGCGCCGCCACCGCCACTCCGTCGCCGGAAACCTCCGCCATTCTCGCTCCCCGATCTGATCTCCTACCTCCCGAATCACTCTCACATCCAAGATCCGAAAAAGACACCGTTGGATCCAAATGCTATCGGCTGAAATCCTCTCAGAGCAGAGGAGTAGATTGTGAGCTGAGAGTTTTGAAACGCAGAGAAAGAGGACGAAACAGAGCGTGTTTTGTGTTAGTTTTGTTTTAGATTTTCTCTCTCTAGATTGTGATTTTAAATCTGGTTTTGAGCCAGCTGCTGCTGCTGCTTTCTCTCTCCTTGTCTGTCCTGAGCAGTATAGAGTGACAGTGTGGCTCTGAGAGTGATTTGATTAAATATTTATTTTATTATGTTTTTAAATTTATAAAGGAAGCAAAAAAGAAAGATAAACAATGCCAAGTGAGAGTGTGTGCTTGAGGTTTAATTTAGTAGCTGTTTAGCTAGAGACGCTTTGCTGTTAAGCAGACGCTAGTGCGTGAGTGTGGGGGAGCGTATGGTGGGAGACACTAATTCCTGATAATTTATTACTTTTTTAAATTTATTTAATTTTAAGGAATAAATATTATGATTTTTTATATCTTTTTATTTAAAATTTTTTTAATTCTTTGTTTTTAGATAAAAATGTATTTTATTGAAATTATTTTTTACAAATATAATTTAAAAATTAAAAACAAATCTTTTATTTTCATAACTTTTAACTTTGAATAATTCATATTTAGAAATATTAATATTATGTATACAACCGAATTGTATAATCTAACTCATCTAATTTAGTATAACACCAATTTATTGATTTTTTATAAATAAAATGGAACATATTGAACCAATAAATTTGTATGATTATCATGATGTATTAGTTATATTATACAACTTGATTGTATATCTATCATTATTGATTTTAAAATTATACTTTAATAGTTCAACTTTTTTTAAAAATTTTACAAAAAACAAACGACTATCAAAAATATAGAATTTGATTTTCATAAGTTTTTACTTTAAAGCAATTTTTACATAGTATTAAATGTGTTTTTCGACATTAAATATTTCGAAGAAGTAATTCTGTTTTTAATTTTTTTTTCAAATCTTAAAAATATGCAACTATCCTTAATGTTAATGATATACAATTTTTCAAAAAATAAAGTTTACATTTTTATAAGAATAATCATTGTTTATTTAAAAAAAAAGATTTGTGTTTTATGCATTTTGATGATACCAGCATATATACCTTGGTGACAAAATTTTGAATCAATATAATTGAACAAAAACATTCAATATTTATTTAGTTTTTAAATTTTCCATAATTTACTGACAAAAAAATTAAATCAATTAATGAAATACGTCCTAATTAAATAAAACTAAGAATTTAAATTTTAACAAGTAATTAAATTGTAAGAATTTCTACCAAACTTCAACTTAATTATTCTTTTCACCTTTTGGATTTTTATAATTTTATTTGTAGGTTTTTGGTCATACACCGCCGTAGGATAACGTAAGTGGGATGCGTACAGTGGGCACAATCAGCTCAAAAAATTGTAGCTAAGGTAAGGGTGCGTGATGCGCACGTCAGCGCTTTATAGCCTAGGCTCTTTCGTGGCTGCTTGTGGTTGCTTCACTTTATGAATGAGCCTCTTTTGGCTATTATGTTTTTTTTTTTCCCTTAAAATTGGTACTTTTTTAATTTTTAATTGAGACCTAAATTTGCATTTTTGACATCAATTTATACCTGGATTAAAATATTTGTAAAATAAATTTTTGGAAGTAAAAAAAAATATGATATTCTTTAGATAAATATTTTAACATTATTAAAGATTTTTTATACTAATTCTAAGTAATTTATTCAATCCTATTTAATGTATGAAACGCAAATTAGAGAGGCCATTAATATGTAAAGGCTCAATTTATGATTCACCTAAAAGCTAACACTTAAATATTCCCATTGGCCATTGCATGGAAATTAGTTAAAATGTGTTACATGGTTGGTGAAGCAAATGATACATCAACATGGGACCAATTAATTTTCCTCTTATTGTCTAGATAATTTTTCTCAAATATAACCCCATTATGGCACATACCAATTTGCTGGTTGGCATTAGGTCACTAGGGAAAAAGAGTATGGTCCATGGACAACTTGTCAATATTGACAATTAACGTAACACGTGTTACTCGTAATCGATAATTTGATATATGATACATAACACTCTCGTTTGAAAAAGATTTCGATATTAAAATATTGTATCATAAATAGTGGATATTTCGTCACTTACATGATTATTGTTAACATTTATTCACGTTATAAACTTTATAGAGATTGTTACTTCATTGGCAAATACTTAACATGAAATGAATAGGGTTTTAAAATGAATAAAAGATATCGTTATTTTAATTTATTAGTTATTAATTTGACTACCCTTTAAAATGTGTGCTTTTGGTTTTTGATAAGTATGTTTACTTTTTGCGAAGAACATAACTGGAGGGTTTTTTGTGAATAACCCAAATGAAGGGATTAAATGGACATTAACCACTCTCCAAAATAAAGAGCCAAGTTAACCATACAATCCACTAAAGTGACAAAAATGCCTTATCTTTAGTATTTTTTTTAAACTTTTTTTTTTCTCTTCTTTCTTCGGTTCTTCTTCTTTCATCTTCTTTAACATAAAAAACATAAATAAAAACAAATTTTTATCAAAATGATTTGATAGTAAAAAATAATTAAATAAAATTTTTACCAAAAAAGTATCTATGTTATTATATGCATGAAAACTCTTTATGTTATGACTCCATAACTTTTCAATATTTTCGATTTTTTTTCAAAGCTCTAAAATAATAATATTCTAAATTGCATTTTACATAACAAAAGCCAATAGCATTTAAGAATGCCATATGTGAATGTATAAAAGCAAAATCTTCGAGACAAAGATAAAAAGAGAATATATTTGAGAAGATGTTTTTGTTGTTATTATTGACAGAGAAATTTGAAATTATAAATAATGTCACAATCTTATCATCTAAAATAAGTTGAAATCATTGGCATAAATTTAACTGATGATGACAAGTTTAGACTTATACATGCAAAGATAAAATATGGTAAGTAGCTTTGTTAAGCTATAATTGGATAAAATTATTGAATCAAAACCTATAAATTGATAAGATAAATGTAAGTGACCAATACGTACTTTCAATCATTGTCAATTAAGAAATAATGGTGTCTACGGGACAAAGAAACAAAAAAAAATTCCATTTGTATACCATCAATCCAATCTTACTAAACTCTAATTAATCCATCAATTAGTTTTAATAACTATAATTTATTAAAATATTGATTTATTACTAATTTAATTATGCTCAAATACATTTTATGATGCGCCATAATGTAAATAAAGTTAGCTACATTGAAATGTATATCTAGGTTAGCTTATAAATCACATATAAATGACCAAAGATTTTTGTAACACTTTATATAGTTTAATTGTCACAATTGAAGCCACTTTCTATGCTTTTCAATGTTTGGACTTGAGAGATAAAGTTACCCTTTGAAGTTTGACAAAAATGGGAAATCCAAGCAAGTCATTAGTGGGCTTTTATAATTATTTTAACTAATGATTTTCAGAAACTTATCTTGCCAAATCATGATTTGTGATGAAAATCATCTTAGATTGTTTATAATTAGGATGAGACTGATAAAGGTCTAAATCCATGGAACCTTTTAGAGTCAAAAGTAGAAGAATTATATGTCTTTGAAAATTATTAAAATAAAAAAAGTACTCAACATCTTTGTTAATCAAACACTAACAGCCTAACTATATCAAATGATGAAATTTAAAGGATTGTTTATTTAGAGTTATCTAAATGATCTGTTCATTTCTTTGTTGGTCTTATAAAATGTGTTATTAGTGTTTGATCATAAATTATATTTTTGGGATCTAAGATAAAAATAAAACATTTTCACTTATTTAAAAAGTTACAAAATAGGGAAAACATTTTTTTATCGTTTCCTCTTTCAATATTTTCTTTTAATATAAATTTTGAAGTTACTAATAGAATACTTTAATAATTACTTGTTAAATAACTTTTTTGATTGGTTTCAAGAAACCCTAATTGGTTTAATATTTTAAATCCGAATGCAATCTCAAATTTTAAAATAAAAAAATAATTCATGGCTAAATTTATATATTATTTTAAATCGAAGAAACCTTTAACTGAATTTATTGAGATTTAAACAAAATTCAAAAATATTATTTTTAAAATTGATTTTGAAAAATATAACTCAGCAAAATAATCATCTAAAACCATAAATAAAAAAAATTCTTGAAATTCCATATAGTAAAATAGAAAAAGAAAATGCTTACTCATAGATTAAAAGGCTCTTTTTGCTTATTATACAAACCAGGAAGATAAAAATAAAAAACCCCGTTTAATTGAATAGGGTAGTTTCAAACTTTTGGGATGATTTTTTTTTAATTTAATGTACGAAGCCTGCAGCAAATTTATTCAGGAGAACTTGTCTCATACGAAAACTCTAAATTTCTGTGCACTTTTTGGAGGAATGAATGAGAGGATGAACTAAAGATACTGAAAAGAGAGTAAAGCAAAAGTTGCAGCCTCAGCCTTTTGATAACATTTCCATCCCTCTAAGAATCAATAAGCTGAAATGGAAACAAAAAGAAATGAAAACTGAAACTGAAGTGGGCATATTACTCTGAACACAAAACTATTTTACTAATGTTATTGGATTATTATTTAGTTTAGCGAAGTGGGCCTAGTTTATTTAATTTAATTTAAGTGTGCGGATTATTATTAATTCACTGCTTAATTAATTAATCTGCAGCTTATTAAAAAAGTGTGTTTTCGAGCATCCTCAACTCAACAACCTCAAACTGTGGTTAGTTTCCGTTCTGTTCTGCTTTGCTTTGAATTAAACTTGAACTAGTGTTATCTAAATAAAGAAATTGACATGAGTGCTGGGTGTTGAAATGGAATCCTGACACTGACATTTCACCTTCTCCTTGTTTGCTTTCTTTTCTCATTTCTATTCCATTCCATACAAAAACTAAACTTGTCTTATTATTATTTTTTCTGTGTCTCCATTGTGGCCTTGTTTCTGTTGTTTTCTGCAGCGTCACCACCTTCCTTCCTTCCTTCAATTGTTTAAGCTAATTAACTGTATAAAAAAATAGCTTTGTATATTTTATGGGGTTCACTCGTTTAGTTTACCAATGCCATTAAGAAACCAAAAAGTGTTTTGTAACTTGCAACTTCTTATCTTTTAAGTTTTAATACTACTTTTTTGTTTCGCTACAAATGAAGGGTCCACCTCACATGCTATGCCATGTAGTTATTTGCTTTCGCATTAAAATGGTTTGAGGAAAAAAAAAAGATAATAGTGATAAATAATTTTGGAGTTTTGACAAAGATGATGATTTTAATATATATTCAAGAGTATAATTGATTAAAAGTATATAATCATTATCTACTTTAAGTATTTGCTAATATTATCCCAAAAAGACAAAAAAAAAATATTGTCCAATATATATAAATGTTACTTTGAGCATATAATATTTAATTTATTGATAATATCTCAAATTCTATATATCAAATGGTATGTATTTAATTACGTTTATCAAGTAAATGGTTTGACGATATAACGAGTAATATAATAATTTTAAATTTATTTTTTATATAAATTTTAGAATATATATCACTATTAAACAAAAATCGCTATACAAAGTTTGAAAACGTAACGTTCCTCTTTTAAATGCAAACAATGTCTTAATAATCCCATACATATGTTTTATTTGTATTTTATTAACGAAATGGTGTGCATGTTGCCATAAGTTTATATGACGTGATGTTCTCTTATGGTGAGAGGCAAATACAAGGAGTAATGAATTAATGCACTTGAATTATTATTATTATTAATGAGCGTCCTCGTCATATCTAGCAAGAAACATTTAATTTGATGGAGAGATCACAAAAAAGTTTGTTTAAGTTCTTCATTTGTCTTAGGTTTAAACATTGAAAACTATTATTAACCATTATATCGATTTTTAATTGTTATATCAATTATCGAATATGTTTTAGATATATATTTTGAACATTTTTGGGTTGTTTCTACGATTTTTGGAAACTATATTTATATTATAAACGGAAGCAAACTTCAATTCAACGAACATGATTTTCATATCTTATTATATTTACCTGCTCTAGGGGACTATTAATATTAGACTTGTGACAAATTGGTTTAAATTAAAATATAAAAAAAAAAGAGCAGTATCCAACACCAAGTAACATAATTTATATACTATTTTAATGTACAATCGATTACTTGTAGGGTTAAATTCGGACAAGGAAGAAGCATTTTGGCAGCTTAAAGTCATGCTTAATCCGGTTTTTCAGGTTTAATTTTATCAAAATAAATGATAAAAATTTATTCAAATAATCCTTCCCCAAAACTCTATTCTTCTGAAAATATCTCTTCTTTTCTTTTCTTATTAAGATTAATTTGTTTACGTGTATAAGAAAACTTTCATTGCTCCGCGTGTTCAATTATTTATATTTAAGGAAAGTAAAATATTAATATTATTCATCCTAAATTATATTTTAAACTCTACATTCTAAATGATGTATATTTAATACATAATTGTCAATTAGATAATTTGATAATATAACAAATGATAATTTTAAATTTATAATATAACTATGTTTGTTTGAGCTTCTCTATTTAATAAAAGAGTGTTTTTAATGTAAAAAACTGTTTTAAAATTTATTTGTATCGTTTGACTGTCACCAGATAAGAGCTCATAGATAATTAAAAAAACTGTTTTAAGTCTACTGTGAGAAGTTCAAAATTAAGACTTCTAGAAAAAGCTTCTTTTGAAAATTTTTAAACTTTTGAAATATCAAAGATATCCGTATTTAATTTTTAATATTTTAGTTTATTATTTCTTTATAACAAAGCCCTATTTTGGTAATTTAATTATGATAAGAACTTATATGTTTATCTTATCAAATAATTAATAATTTTTTTAATAAAAGCTTTAATTATATAAGCTTTATTTCAAAAATATCTACTTCAATAAACTATAGACAAAAGTATCATCTTTGTTGACATACTAATGTGATATTAAATATTAAATATTAGTATGTGGTGATCTTACGAAAATTTTTATATTTTTTAAATCATGATTTGTTTTCTATTTATCTCATAATAATTCAAGATTTAAAACACACATATGATATGTGTAAACAAAGATTTACATGTGATATTAATTGTTTCCATCACAACGCATACTATATTATTTCTTTATAACAAAACTCTATTTTGGTAATTTAATATAAGCGCTTCTATGTTTATCTCATAACAATCAATAACTTTTTTAATAAAAGCTCCACTTATATAAGCTCTATTAAAAAAAGATATACTTCAAATAAGATCTATTAATTTCATCTTCGTAGACAAAAGTATCATCTTCATTGACATACTAATGTGATCTTAAATATTAAATATCAATATGTGCTGATCTTATTAAAATTTTTATATGTTTTAAATCATGATCTGTTTTATATTTGTCGTAATAATTCGAGATTTAAAACACATATATGATATGTGTAAACAAAGATTTGCATGTCACATTAATTGTAACTTCTATTGACTTGCAAAACTTTAATTTCCATCTCAAAATCTTCGATCTGATTTGCTAATGAAAAAATTTATAAACTTTTTGCAAACTTCATAAAAAAATTATCTAAAATATCTCTTATTATTAAAAAAGTCTCTAAGATGTAGATTTCACATCAAAAGAATATGGGTGATAAGATCAAAATCAAAACACATACTTTCCAGCTGTTTGTGACCAAGGGACACAAAAGAAAAAATTAAAAAATAAAAATTTTCATCATTTGACAGGGAAATGAACATTTAAAAAAATAAAAATTGAATGATTCAAAGTTTCCACTCAAACCAAACTGGATGGGATGGCAATATGTTGGGTAAATTAATAAATTAGAAAAATATTTTTCTTAAATTCTACCATTCCAATTTCACCAGCTTTAGTTTTGATTTGATGATCATGGTAAACAAATAATAAAATAAAAGAGAAGCTCAGCTTTTGCTTAAGTTGGAATATTTTTCTGGTTGTATTGCATGTAACAATCAATAATCATTACTTAATGCAGAGTCCGAAAGTATAGGCTTTTTTTCGTGATAATTTATTTACAATTATGGTGCTTAACAGAAGTTGATTACAGGTGACCTTTCAAGGGATAAAATATTATATTAAGGTCGCAAAACTAAAAATTTTATAATCACATATAAAGTAATTGATATGTTATTTGCGGATCAAAAATATTATAAGTACGCCATGTTGTTTCTGCTTCTTTTTTATTGATCAAATTAGTTATCTTAAAAAATATATATCTGAATTTTTTTAAATTTTTTATTCAGTTATAATTTAATAAGATCTTATAAATAAAGAAATAAAATTTCTGTTTATATGGAATTAATTTAAAATCTGAGCTTTTTATTTTAAAATATAAAAATTACCCTTCTTTTACTGTAACATTTTAATTTATCATATTTTTATAGTTAATTTTTTTGGTAATTTTTATTATTTGATTTAAGCAATTATCACATTTCATTTTTCATAAGCTCAATTTATGAGTTCTATTTTTTATACGTTCTACTTGATGGTTTCAATTATTAGATTAAAATTTTAATTTATCCGAATGGTTGAGATTAACCAATAACATTAATAAATTAATTACTTAGATAGTAGGACCCTATGATAAAAGAAGTCAAGCTTCTAATTCTTCTACTTTCAATAATTGTGAGTGCAATAATCTCTTGTACCATTTCGTAATATATGAATTTTTCATTTAATTATGGTAAATTTTATTATTATTTAATTATCGTAATATTATTATTATTTAGTATATAATGTGATCAATAATCATAGAGATGCTACGGGAAGATTTAGGTCATTTCAGCCCATCCAATTATGGCCTGCCGCATGTGCTTCACCTTTTCGTGCATTGTGGTTACATTCATTGTGATTGGATATGCTGCAATGCAGTGGCTGCAAACAATACTTTTTCCTATGCTAGATACAGATATTTATATAACTTGATTTTTTTTTTCAGTAGTCGTTGGACTTATTTTGATATATTAAAATTATAAAGTAAATGAAAATTGATCGATCAAAAGTTAACTAAATTTGGACTAAAATACAGTAAGAATATTTAACAAAAGACATTAAAGTACTACTTTTAAAAATTTAGCTAGAGTTAGGTTTTGAGTCCCCACAATTGAAAAAGCAAAGTAGAGAATATTTGAATATCAATTGTGGCAACATTGGCGTAGCTCTTGCTTGCATTTTAACATATACAGTGACTAGGTTTGGAACATTATTTTATAACTCTTTTAATGATCTTGATAGTTGTGGGCTTTAATTATGACTTAATGTAGAATCCATAAGTATTGGCTTTGTCATCGTAATTAAAAATCATTAACTTAAGGAGAAATTGATTGCAGGGAAATTTTAAATCATGAAAGAGACGTTACGCGGGCAAATCCTCCACAATAGCATGCGAAATATTATTATTTAGTATCAGAATGATAATATTGATAATAACTATCATATATTTATCACAGTATAACCATCATAGTTTAACATAAATATTTTATCCAAATTTAGACATGATATGTATACAGTGAGACGAAATGATTAGTAAGAGTGAAAAATTTTTTTTGGGAGAGACAAATTGAATCACGATGAGAGGAGATGATTCACTGTAAATAGAGTATATATACATATAAACATTGAAGAAAGGTCATTATATATTTGTTTAATGTAATTTGGAGAGTATATTTATAATATCAATTTTAAATTCAATAGTGATAAAACAGAATAAACGAATACTGTATTTAAGTAAAAGTTTAAACTGTACCCTGACAGACTAAAAATAAATTTTTTTAAAAGAAAAAGGGAAGGGAGACAAAATTAAAAAAATAATTTTCTGTACAAAAAAGAGACAGGGCATATCTATATATAAAAATGTTTGGATTTATAATCAATTAAAAAAAACCATAAAAGAATTTTTAAAAAAATTACTTTTCCTAAGCTCAGTTGACTCTAATCCTAACAAGTGCCAGCAACTAATTCATTCATCACTTAAAATAAAAGATTTAAGATAAATATTGAAAAAGTAGAGTTATACAAAATTTTAGGCATCTGATAATGACATTTAGGGTATGTTTAATATGCGGTATAACATTGTATAAGATAGCATAAATTTATTTAGATTGGATTGGATTGAATAATATAAAATAAGATTAGATAAAACATAATACTATACTATGTTTGGTAGAACATTATATTAGATAAAACGTACAAAAAAATTATAATGTGAAAAGTTTAATTTAAATATAAAATAAATTTAAATGATAATTAAAATTATTTTTAAAATAAAAATTTAATTATTAAATTTTTATTTATTTAAATAATTATTTTATTTATTTATTTAAATATTTAATGAATTATTTGTTAATTATATAAATATATAAATATTTAATTTATATAATTGTTTTGTATTTATTTGTGAAAATTGAGACAAAAATAAGCTTATACGGTGTTATACCATGGGTAGGTTTGATATAAAAACTCTCAATTTTTATGTAAACAGTACCGCCATAATATCAGCTACAGTATCGTTACAGTATCCGAATTATACTATACAGTCTCGTTTAAAATCTGATCAAACGTAATATAATTTATTAATGCTATATTATATAGTACTGTACATCACATCAAACACGCCCTTAAAAGGATAACTCAATGATTGGGCTTAATAGTAAGTAGATCTTAGCTCCATCATCCAAGTCATGAGTTTTAACCAATTTCAATGTGAACGATGAAAATGCGAGATTTCTTATTATAAAAGACAAAACTGAGATTTAAAGGTTTCATGTTTTATAGATATAAATATTATTAATTTATTTTGGATGCACCACAATTACGAAATAATTTATTCGGGTGCACCCGATTTTTTTATTTTTTTTAAAAGAAAACGACGTGATCAGAAAACAGCACAAATCTGATCCCAGTAAACTCATCATTTTGGGCCAGGTTTCTTTCTTTCCAATGAGGCCTAATTGAGTCCAAAACAATTACAAATTCTACAGAGATTAAGCCCAAAATAAGTAATGCATCCGTCCGAAAAAGATAAAGTGTCAATTTTCTAAATGGGCCATGCAGGTCTGATCTGGAAACTCTTCATATCCTTGTTTATAACTTCACTTGCAAGAAGCCCAAACCCTTCTTCAGTTCGGTTATTTGTAACATTAGGAATGGAAATACAATGCTAATTACGTACTCATTATTGTTATTTCCTTGCTTGTCTTGATTTATCAGCTGCTGTGACACGTTCAATCTTTTACGATGGATTTTGGAAGCATCACAGTATTGGGATTGTGATATTAAACTAATCTTGTTTCGGAAAATAACACAAAATTATTAATACTTAACAGATGAAGGAGAAAAAATCTCCTACACTCAACAAAAGTTCATCCCACATCATTTTGATATTAATTTACATACAAAATTTTGGAAATATAATAGTACTTAACCACGTCTCTTAAACAAGCACTTAAACAAGCAGCATTTAACAACAATAACGAATTGTGAATTGTTTAAGAATTATTTAACATATTTTATAATATAAATAAGGATAAAATTATCTTTCTGCAGTATGTTTAATGAATGTATTAACGATATTTTGAAATTAGGGGCCTGTATGCTACTTTATCGAAAGTTGGGGGAGAGTATTACTTCGTCTAAACGTTAGGGATGATAATGTTAATTACTCATAAAGTAATTGATATCTTATTTGTGGATCAAAAATATTTTAAGTACCCCAGTTGTTTCTGCTTCTTTATTAGTTAAATTAGTTATCTTAAAAATATATATATATCTGGAGGTTTTTTTTCTAATTTTTATATTCAGTTATAATTTAATAAGATTTTATAAATAATGAAATAAAATTTTTGTTTATATGGAATTAATTTTAAAATCTGTGCTTTTTATTTTTAAATATAAAAATTAATCATTTTTTACTGTAACGTTTTAATTTATCATATTTTTAGTTAATTTTTTTGGTAATTTTTCTTATTTAAATTTAACAATTATCACATTTCATTTTTCATAAGCTCGATTTATGAGTTCTATTTTTTATAAGTTCTAATTGCCGGTTTCAATTATTAGATTAAAATTTTAATTTATCCGAATGGTTGAGATTAACCCATAACAGTAATGAGTAAGTTAGATTGTAGGACCCCATGATAAAAGAATCAAGCTTCCAATTCTTCTGCTTTCAATAATTGTGAGTGCAATAATCTCTTGCACCATGTTGTAATATATGAATTTTTCATTTAATTATCGTAAATTTATTATTATTATTTAATTATAGTAAATTTATTATTATTATTATTATTATTATTATTATTTAGTATATAATGTGATCAATAATCATAGAAATGTTACGGGAAAGATTTAGGTCATTTCAGCCCATCGAATTATGGCCTGCCACATGTGCTTCACCTTTTCGTGCATTATGGTTACATGCATTGTGATCGGATACACTGCAATGCTGTGGTTGCAACCTGCAACCAATACTTTTTCCTATGCTAAATATAGATATTTATATAACTTGATTTTTTTTTCTAGTAGTGGTTGGACTTTTGATTTTTAATGACAAAATAATTTAATAAACAAATAGTGACTATTTATAGAAATAATACTATTAAGATATGTTAAATGACCAAAAAAAAAAAGTTCTAATTGCTTTATCAACTAATGTAATAATCGATTAACTAGTTGCTTGATTTTATGTTATACTTGTTTCAAACGATTTTCAGTGCATAAAAACTTAAGTTATCATAATTTGACCTATAATTTAAATTTGATATATTAAAATTATAAAGTAAATTAAAATTGATTGATCAAAAGTTAATTAAATTTGGACTAAAATACAGTGAGAATATTTAACAAAAGACATTAAAGTACTACTTTTAAAAATTTAGCTAGAGTTAGGTTTTGAGTCCCCACATTTGAAAAAGCAAAGTAGAGAATATTTGAATATCAATTGTGGCAACATTGGCGTAGCTCTTGCTTGCATTTTAACATATAAAGTGACTAGGCTTGGAACATTATTTTAAAACTCTTTTAATGATCTTGATAGTTGTGGGCTTTAATTATGACTTAATGTAGACTCCATAAGTATTGGCTTTTTAATGTAATTAAAAATCATTAACTTAAGGATAAATTGATTGCAGGGAAATTTTTAAATCATGAAAGAGACGTTACGCGGGCAAATCCTCCACAATAGCATGCGAAATATTACTATTTAGTATAGGAATGATAATATTGATAATAACAGTTAAATATTTATCACAGTATAACCATCATAGTTTAACATAAATATTTTATCCAAATTTAGGCATGACATGTATACAATGAGACGAAATGATCAGTAAGAGTGAGACCATTTTTTTGGGAGAGACAAATTGAATCGTGATAAGAGGAGATGATTCAATGTAAATAGAGTACATATACATACAAAACATTGAAGAAAGGTTATTATATTTTTATTTAACATAATTTGGAGAGTATATTTATAATATCAAATTTAAATTCAATATTAATGAAATAGAATAAACGAAAATTGTATTTAAGTAAAAGTTTAAAATGCACTCTGATAGATTAAAAATAGTTTTTTTAAGAAAAAGGAGAAAAGGGAGACAAAAAAAAAATTTCTGTACAAAAAACAGAGAGAGCATATCTATATATATAAATGTGTGGATTTATAATCAATTAAAAAAACCATAAAATAATTATACATAATTTAAGATAAATATTGAAAAAAGGAGTTATACATAATTTTAAGCATCCGATAATGACATTTAAAGAATAACCCAATGATTAAGCTTAGTAGTAAGTAGACCTCAGCTCTATCATCCAAATCATGAGTTTTAACCAATCTCAATGTAAACGATGAAAATGCGAGATTTCTTGTTATAAAAAACAAAAATGAGATTTAAAGGTTGCAATGTTTCTAGATATTAATATTATTAATTTATTTTGGATGCACCACAATTACGAAATAATGAACTTTGGATGCACCCCATTTTTATTTTTTTTTTTTAAGAAAACGGCATGATCAGAATAGAGCACAAATCTGATCCAAGCAAACGCATCATTTTGGGCCAGGTTTCTTTCGTTACAATGAGGCCTAGTTGAGCCCAAAACAATTACAAATTCCTTCAGAGATAAAGCCCAAAACAAGCAATGCATCGGTCCAAAAAAGATGAAGTGTAAATTTTCTAAATGGGCCATGCAGGTCTTATCCGGAAACTCCTCAAATCCTTGTCCATTACTTCACCTGCAAGAAAGCCCGAACCCTTCTTGGGTTCCGTTATTTGTAACGTTACGAATGGAAATACAATGCTAATTATGTACTCATTATTGTTATTTTCTTGCTTTGTCTTGATTTATCAGCCACTGTGACACGTTCAATCGTTTTCAATGGATTTTGGAAGCATTATAGTATTGGGATTATGATATTAAACTAATCTTGTTTCAGAAAATAACACAAAATTAGTAGTACTTAACAGTCGAAGGAGAAAAAAATCTATCACACTCAACAAAAGTTCGTCGTACATCATTTTGATATTAATTTACATACAAAATTTTGTAAGTATAACTGTACTTAACTACTTCTCTTAAGCAAGCAACATTTAACAACAATAATGAATTGTGAATTGTTTAAGAATTATTTAACATATACAAAGAAGAATAATTTTGTATTATATTAAAAATATATATAAATAATTTTTTTTACAATTTTTTAATTAAAGTGGGGCTTAAAGAGAGATTATGAGGGGCTCAAATCATACCATTATATTTTTAATCTAATTAATTAAAGGTTATGTTGTTTGCCCACACCTTGAACTAAAGGAGTCCTGCTTTTATAAAATTTTTTAAATAACAAAGTTATCCTTATATTATATTACTAAAATATCTCATATAAAATAGTGTATAGTTTGTTTCCTTATAAACTCTTTTTATACCCACTTGTATAAACGTTGCTCTTTAATCTTATTCAAACTCTAATACAATATGATTTAAAGATTTTTTAACAATAAAACGAAAAATTAATTTTCGATGTACAAAGGAACTAGAGGATGCAATATATGGGATTATGAGCAAATATGAAAGGTTTTTTTTTTTTTAAATAAAGAATTACGAAATTAGTTTGTAGCCTGTTTGTGTTCTGATGAACATGCACCTTTAATGCTAAGGTTGTAAAATAATATTTTGGTAATCATCCATCTATTAATATTTTAGTAACTCATGTTGTAAAATAAACTGATTGTAAATGAATTATAGGTGTAATATTATTTAAGAAACAAATAAGTGAAAGATAATATTAGAATTAGATGAGATTTTATTATAATTTATTATATTTCTTGATATTTTAAATGGGATCTAATTAAGAGTGGGTTTCTTTAGGGCAATAATGAGAAAGAAGAATAATGTCAAAGAAGCGATATCAGTACTCATGATGAAAGTGGTTCTATACTTCTGTTCAAACTCCCATTTTTTTGACTCATCCACCCCCAATTTTATTTTTATTTCTCTTGACAATTTTATCTTAAACTACAATTACTAAGGGCGACAAAAATAATTCTAAAAAGACATTCATATCATTTTCTATGTTATAAATCCTAATTATCCACAAAACCTTCCTTGAATGCGCAGCCATTTAAAATCTTGAATGCAGAAAGTTTTGGGCTCTGTTCTTTTATAAATCTAAATTCTATTTTCTGTGCTGTATATTTTTTAATATAATTTATATTCAATATCGACGACATATTCTTTTCAAAATTCAAAATATCAAAATTAACCACATATTTCTAAATTTAATTAAAAATAAAAATACTAAATTTATAAAATAACACGCCCTTTAAATTTTTCTATCAGCACTGGCATATCGGGCTTCGTTTCCGTTAGCATTATGAACTTTCCACGTGACATCCGTCTCCAAGGCAATTAATGCAGCCTATGCGTCGTCCAAGGCTTTAATATTATCTTTGATCCTACAAAATTTGTTTGCTTTCTCACCAATCCAATAGAAAAAGAAACCCAAACTAGTCGGAGAAAAAGGACCGAACACGTGGGCGTATAAGATTTAAGTAGGATCCAAGACAAGAAAGAAGAACAAGATCAACTAATGAGGGTTAGAATGTAAAAAGAATTAATGCTTCTGATTTAATTAATATAATGTTGAAAAACTGGAAAATCAATTTGCTTGGTTTTGTAAGTGTGAAAGGGCATAATGATTTGCGCGTAATTATACATGTACAATTATTCGACACTCCGAATCGAGGGCTTGTTCAACAATATATGATTGCAATTTGCAGGGACGCAAGCCCGGCCCCCACTTTCCACTGTATAGCTCCATTCTTATCCGAATCTATTCTTTTTAATTTTTAAAGGTTCATCTTTGCTTTTTCTTTTTGAGGAGATTTTCTACTTTTTCTACATTATAAATATATGTGGGTCAATTTTTACCTAACACAATAACTTTGGATTGTCAATTATGTACAGAACGGTGTTTTGCACAAACTTGAATTTGACGCTTGGTGAGTCCAGTCAAAAAGCTTTCACGTGAGCTCAGACTGATTGGCTTGGCGGAAAGGAGCTTTCGTCGGAAAAGATGAAAGCTCTGCCTCACTACTGTGACTTTTTAGACTTTTGATTATTATGTCCCTAATATTTAATTGCAATTTGCAGGCTCATAAACAAACCCGATGCAGGAAAGGATTGGCCATTTCTCACGATTTTTAATTGAAATTTGTACTCTTAATTTGAAATTTGGAGTTGAAAATGTTTGGTCAGTATATTGAACAAACATTATGAACACCTAAATGTTTTAGGCTATCTTTTTTCTTATTTTTAAATCTTGTTTTTGATGTTATACATTTTTTAATATAATTTATATTCAATCTTAATTATATATTTTTTTAAAATTCAAAATAATTCAAAATCAATAGCATATTCTTAAATAATTTTAAAAATAAAATACATGAAACAAAAAAAAAAATACATAACTTTCTCAACCTATTGATTATTTTTATTTTGAAAAAAAATCTTTGAAAGAAAATAGAATATATACATATATTAATACTGCATTTCAAAATTTTTAAAAAGTTAAAAATTTAACAGAATACAAAATTTTTATTTAATAGATTTTTTTTATTCTAGTAGATAATATGAATTGATAGAGTTGATTATTTTATCTCGCAATAAGAGAAATTGATCCATGGATCTAATATAAAGTTAATTTTCGGCTACCTTAATAAAGTTAGATTATCATTGCGCAAACAAATGCTCACTTAGCTATGTATGAAAAGACCTGTTTTTACCGTGTGAAGGTATTATTTTGTGAACAAAATTTTAAACTTCTCTCATTCAGACTATAATTAGGAGCCAGAAGTCTTGGTTTTTCTTATTAAGATTGAAAAGCCACAAATCCTCACAAAAGGAAGCATCTGAGTGACTTCTTGCTATTTCTAGTTCATTATTTGCTGCCATCAACACTGAAGTCAATATCGTTTCTGGGTTTTAAGAAGGGAATTGAACAATCTCTCTTATCTTTTAGAAGCTTTTGGAAGAGTGATAGGCATTCATCAAGGTGCACTTGCTCTAAACCTTTCATAACTACTGTCTTGATTTTAATACTCTGTTTGTTTGAACTTTTATTTTTCATTTTTGTTAATTAATCAGTTGCACATCAACTTGACCTTCTTTTTTTTATTTTAATCTGATGCAGTGTACCTATATCAACTTTTCCTAATTGTCCTTTTAAAAAGTTTTTATTTTATTTCTGGTTTAAAAGCTGTCCTGTGTTACTCAAAAACTTAATAGATATATGTAATTATTTATTGTTTTTTTTCCCATATTTATCGGTATGATCACGGATCGATCTATTGCTGAACGACTTGGCTTATTAAACTTTTCTTTTGAAGGTTAGTTTATTTAACAAAATTTCTGTTTCCGTAATTGTTTTTTTCCACCCTCCTAACTTTTTTTTTTGTTGGATCAAGTTAAGTGAAGGAGAAGAAAAAAAGGAAAAAAAAAGGCAATGGCTGCAGGACTAGGTGATGCTGCCGTTTCCGGCGTCGCGTCAAAAGTTGCAGAGTCAGCATTTGATGTGATTGGACGGCATTTATCTTATGTGTTCAAGTACAAGAGCTACCTGGAGGACCTGAAGAAACAAGTTCAGGACCTGAAGAATAAAAGTCAAATGGTGGAAGAACCCGTCAAGCATGCTGAAAGACAAGGGGAAGAGATTTATGAAGCTGTTAAGCAATGGCTGACTGACGTCAACAAGTTTACCGAAGAGATAGCAAACCCCATCATTGGGGAGGAAGAGAAAGCAAAGAAGCGCCTTTGTAAAGGGTTGTGCCCCAATTACATTAAACGTTACAAGCTCGGCAAGAAAGCAGTGAAAGCGGCAGAGGATGGCGCCATTCTCCTTGGGAAAGGGAACTTTAGTAGATTTGCCTTTCGCCCTGCCCTACAGAGGACCTCTTCCATGTATGTAAGAGGCTATGAGGGCTTTGATTCTAGAGAGTCAAATTTGAAAGATATTATAGAGGCATTGAAGGATGCTGATTCCAAAATAATTGGTGTGTGGGGGATGGGCGGTGTCGGCAAGACGACACTGGTTAAAAAGGTTGCTGCGCAAGTCGTGGAAGAAAAGTTATTTGATACAGTGCTTATGGCTGAGGTCACACAGACCATAGACTACAAACAAATTCAAGATAAAATCGCTTGTGATTTAGGCCTGGACCTTGGCCAGCAGAGTGTATTTGAGAGAGCTCGTCGCTTACGTGACAGGTTGAAGAAGGAGAAGACGGTGCTTATAATACTAGATAATCTTTGGGAGAAAGTAGACTTGGAGGCTATTGGAATTTTTATTGGGGATTTTGAGAAAGGAAAAGCTGATAAAAGAGAAGAATTTGAAAAAGCAAACGCCCATAAAGAAAAAGAACAAGATGGTAATCCAAGGCGGTGCAAGATACTGCTGACGTCTAGAGAGAAAAATTTGCTAATCGATAAGATGGAGGCTAAAAAGAACATCCTTGTTGGTGCTTTATCTGATGAGGAAGCACGCGATTGGTTTTTTAAAATTGTGGGTGATCCAGCAGATAAATCTGGTTTGCTTTCCACAGCTGTCAAGATAGTAGAAAAATGTAAAGGTTTGCCGCTCGCAATCACAACAATTGCAACTACACTGAAAGGGAAGAGTCTTGACTTCTGGTATGATGCCCTAAACCAGCTAGAAAGGTATAATCTAGGAGATCCTGCAGATCCTCAAAGTGTTCACTCCATTATAAGATTGAGTTACGATTTAATGAGAAACGAGGAAGCAAAATTTCTTTTTCGGCTCTGTGGCCTGTTTAGTGCTGGTTTTAGTATCCATATTGATGATCTGTTATGCTATGGTGTGGGTTTGAGATTTTTGGAAAATTATAAGACATTAGGAGATGGAAGGAAAAGGTTGCATAAGTTGATTGATGACCTAAAGGCTTCTTGTTTGTTGTTAGATGGTGATCATGCCCAAAGGTTTAAAATGCATGACATTATTCATTCCGTTGCTGTGTCGATTGCGTCTGCTGACTCAATGTTCAATCTTCAAAATGTACCTGATTTGAAAGACAAGCTGGAGGATGGAAACTATAAAGGTTCAACGGCTATTGCTATGCCTTCTACAGATATTTTCGAGCTTCCTGAAAGGTTGAAGTGTCCAAACCTCAAGTTATTTTTGTTGTTTGCCAAAAAATCCTCTCCAGAAATTCCATGCACCTTTTTTGAAGGAACAAAAGAACTCAAAATTTTAGATTTGTCATCCGTGTACTTCTCATTGCAACCTTCATCACTTTGCCATCTAGCAAACCTTCAAACACTTCGTTTGAACAATTGTCAATTAGAAGGCAACATAGGAAGAATTGCAGAGCTAAGAAAATTGGAGATTCTTAGCTTTTCAGGATCTAATATTAAGCTCTTGCCACAAGAAATTGTACAATTGACTCGGTTGAAGTTGCTAAATTTGGGGAATTGTTCACAACTTGAAGTAATTAAACCAAATGTCATATCGAGATTGTCTCGATTAGAAGAACTTTATTTGAATAATGGCTTTACTAAATGGGAAGTTGAAGGGCCCAACAATCAAGAACGACGTAATGCTAGTCTTGTTGAGTTGAAGCAATTGTCACGCATGACCACTTTAATGATACATCTTCATGATGCCAAAATTATGCCCCAAGACTTGTTCTCTCAAGAAAAGTTGGAAAGATTTAGAATATTTATCGGAGATGTCTGGAGTTGGTCTGAAAGACATGAGTCCACCAGAATGTTGAAACTCAAGCTCACCAACAATATTCATTTGAGGCCCGGGATTAAAATGTTGTTGAAGAAAGCTGAAGATCTCTCTCTAGATCAATTAGGTGGTGTAAGGGATGACGTTTGTGAACTAGATGGGGAAGGATTCCCAAATTTGAAGAATCTTCATGTACAAAATGGTCCCGAGCTTTTATATGTTGTTAACTCAATGGGAAAGGTTATTCCTTACAATGCCTTCCCTGTTCTGGAGTCATTGTTTCTCGATAATTTAATTAAATTGGACAAGATATGTCAAGGGCAACTCTCAAAAGGCTCATTCAGCCAACTGAAATTGCTCGAAGTTTGTAAATGCTTTTGCTTGAGATATATATTTACTCCACCTGTAGTCATGGGCCTTGAACAACTCCAGAAAATCACAATAAAAGAGTGTGATATGTTGGAAGAAATCATCACAAAGGGAGGAGAGAAGGACTCAGCAGCCAGAGATAAAATCATATTCCGTCTTCTGGATGCCATCATTCTTGATGATTTGAGGAACTTGAAAGTTTTCTATTCGGAAAGTAATATTCTGGAATTTCCTTCCTTGAAAAGCATTACTATTGAATGTTGCCCAAAGATGGAAACATTTGTATATAACGAGATGAAGGAGCTTCACCTTCACCCTGCACCACTTTTCAGCGACAAGGTCAGTTTTTCTGTGATTCAATTATCGTTATGTGCTTGATTGAATGATGTTTATATTCAATTATTGAATAGTCTTGTTTGCATCTATAAGAAATTTTGTTCATATACGTATGCAATTGATAACTTGCCTAGCTGAAAGAAATTTAAATGACTTTGATTAATTTTCAACAGATGTCGTCTTGGTATAATTGCATGACTGAAAACGTTATTACAAGAGAAGTTTTGATTTTTATTTCAGACCAAATGGAAGATGATTAAACCATCAAATAAAGTTGAGCAGAGTCTTTTAACATTCATGAAGAGATATTTGAACTTGTGCATATAACGAGAATTCTTTTGTCTGCAGGTTGTGTTACCCGCGTTAGAGAGCTTGGACTTGTCTGACTGTCTGGCATTCAATGTCTGTTTACATCTTCTATTGTCAAAAGTCCTTCCCACCTCAAGACCCTTAAAATAAATGAATGTAAGGCCATGAAAGCAGTACTAGTCGTTAATGAAGGAAGGGTAATTAGTGAGATGCAGCTGTTTCCTAGACTACAAGAGCTGGAACTCAGATCTGTTCCTAAACTAACAAGATTCTGCAATTTCAGTGGAGATCTAATTGAGTTGTCTGACACACAGCCTTTCTTTGATAAACAGGTGGTGTTATTTTTAGATAAAATACGTAATAAATTCTCATGTTCTGCTTGTGTCTTGTAGCTAATTATTATATTGAGTTATGAATTAGAGATGTTTATTTAATGCAATTAATTGAATTTTCAGGTAAGACTCCCTAGTTTAGGGAAATTGATAATCTTCGGCATGAGTGATAACTTGAGAAAACTATGGCCAAATAAACTCAGCTTGGAATCCTTTGGCAAATTAAAAGAGTTGAGCATAGGTTCGTGTAAGTCACTAGAGGAGATAGTGTCTTGCATGGAGGAAGAAACTGTTGCCAAGGAGGAAGTAGCAGAAGCAGTTCCTACGTTTGTTTTTCCTCACCTAGTCTGGTTGGAACTGGAGAGCCTACCAAATCTCACGAATTTTTATCCAAAAAAACATATTTCAAAATTGTCCAAATTAGAGCGTTTGAGAGTTGATGGTTGTGACAAGATGCAGATATTAATGGGCCTTCAAGATATTTGTGGAGAGACCCTAAATGCGATCTCAATTCAACAACCCTTGTTCTTGATTGAAGAGGTATGACTTATGAACCATAAATTACTCTATGTAAAATAATCTTGATTACTTACCATTTTTTTTTCATAATTAATTGTCTTGTTACTTTATTCAATTGCAACACATGCAAGGATTGCTTTGTAAAGAATTAGGATTTTTTTTTAATTTGCTTAAAAATTCGATACAAATCAATATATATATATATATATATATTAGACATATAGATTTTATATACAAATTAGTATGTTTTATAAATTCATTGAAAAAGTGTATATACAAAAATTAACTTATTAATAAAGAGTAATAATATAAAAATAAATAAGTGATGTTACATATTTGTAAGTCCTTTTTTTTTTCACTAAACACTAAATGAGACTTATTAAAACTTAAAACTTTTAGCAGTTAATTTCAATAACTTAATGATGTGATTGTTTTTATTTTTTTAATAAGTTTTAAGTGGTTAAATAGAATTTAATGTGACATATTTGCCTTTATCATGAAAAATAAAATATATTGATATTTAATATGATATATATCTTAAAAACTAAATGCTTAACAAAAATAAATTAGGATATCCCTATTTAATACTATAGTTAATAAACTGGCCTATTACATGTGAATACAAATTTATTTAAATATGGTGAACAAATTATGATGAACAAATAAGATGTAGTTTTTATTTTTTGAATTCACTTGAAAAATAAAATTTAAAAGAATTCAAAAATTTTGGAACATTTGTTGGAACTGATGATCAGAATGCCACCGACTGCCATAGATGGCCGATGGTTGCTACCTTATTCGTCTGAGGCACAATCTTGATCAAAATGATCACCGGTTCATGATCTATAAAGCCATGTGATTTTTTTTTTTTGCAAAATTTGTTATTGATTTTCCTTAGGAAGCCGATAAAAATATGGCATCTGGTCCAGATCTTTCTCGGCTGCCAAAGGCAAAATGCTGAAAATTTTCAAAAATAATAAAATAGCTATATAGATCATGAATACGGGAGCATTTTGGTATTGATGGTGTCATAAGATTCTAATCATAATGGTCATCGACAACCAAAGACAGTGACCGGCCAAAGCCATTTGTTAAATCTTAATGATAAATAAATTAAATAAACATGTTTTTATTTTAATATTATTTTTTAAAATAAGTGACATTTATTAAATAAAAAGTGAAAAACATCATTTGCATAATATCATTTAGATTAATGAAACACATCATATACATAATATCATTTAGATTTAGGTGTAAATTTTTATTTTTTGAATTAAGTGATATAGCACTTAAACAAAGTACAAATTTTGAAAAATAAACAAAAAAAAAATCACTTTTCACTTAAAACTATTAACATTTAAGACCTAAGTGGTAAAATCAAACAACTCCTAAATTTAGCACTACTTTAAAAAAAAAATAAGAGTAGAAAAATTACTAAATTTACATGAGGAGTTTATAGATATTTGACTTTAATTTAGATATTATTATATCGTGATATATGAATAGTTCAAAATTTATGTCAAAAATTTTAGTTATAATATCCTAATCCCTAATTTCTTTTATAAAGTAATTTTGTTTAAATGATCTTTGGGATTACAAGGAAGGTTTAATATAGTTAAAAAAAGTGTTTTATATATGATAAATTAGTCAGGTCGATATTGGCACATGGAAAGATTTAATAGTAAACTTTACTAACATTAAAATACTGATTAGAAGAAGTAATTGAACAAGCAATTTACCATTTTTCAAATGAAAAAAAAAAGAAATAGAAAAATCTTAGTTCTAATTAATAAGTGGGTTTTCAATGTCAAATTCATGTTAAGATTAAAAAAAAAAATCCAAAATGTTTCTGTTTTGGAAGAGAAAAGTAAATTGACGTGTAGAATTTAAAAATTTATTCAATTTTAGAAAATTAGCCACGTTTGGGATTTTTTTTTTGACATCTTATTTCCATATCATCGATTCGAGTGATGGTGTTATTGGGACAAAAATTCTCTTTTAATTTTGTCTTATTTCTAAATCAACTATAAGCTAGATATGTTTGTTTAATCAATTAATTAAAATTTCAGGAAGGACTCCCTAGTTTGGTGATATTGGCAATCTACGGCATGCATGATTTGAGAAAGCTATGGCCAAACAAACTCAATTCCTTCGACAAATTAGAAAACTTCAGGGTAGGTGATTGTCAGTCACTAGAGGAGATAGTGTATTGCATGGAGGCAGAAACTGTTGCCAAGGAGGAGGTAGCAGAAGTAGTTCCTACTTTTGTGTTCCCTCACTTAATCTACTTGTGCCTGTGGAAGCTGCCAAATCTAACGAATTTCTATCCAAGAAAACATATTTCAAAATGGCCCAAATTAGAGGATTTGACAATTTGGGGTTGTCACAAGGTACAGATATTAATAAGCATTAAAGATATTTGTAGGAAGAGCCGAAATGCTGCGATCCCAATTCAACAGCCCTTGCTCTCAGTTGATAAGGTATGACTCATTAGCCATAAATTACTCACATGGATTAATCTTGATTACTTGTCAGTTCTTTTTGTTTCATAATTAATTGTTGTGTTAATTTATTCAATTGCAATATTTGCAAGGATTAGCTTTGTAAAAATCAGGAAAATATATTACTTAAAATTTTTTTACCAGATTCATTAATAATATTTATATTTTTTATGAATAATTCTACATTTATAACTTTGCATGCAAATTTTTATATACAAATTAATATATGTCATAATTTCATTGAAAATATACAAAAGTCAACTTATTAATAAAGAGTGTAATATGTCAATATATATAAGTGATGCCATATCAATTTATCTATTGAAGTTTGTAAGTATAACACAATTTTATTTATTTATTTAAGAGTTCAAGAAATTGCTAAGTTGGCATTTGGATTTCATTTTTTAATATTTGAGTTTAATTTGCAAATTATTATATAAATATAGATGAATTGTTTACAATTTATGCCAAAACTTTTAGTTACAATCTCTTAATACTTAAATTTCATCTATAAACTAATTTTTTTGTTTATTCGTTTCTTTTAAATGACCTTTGAAATTTTGAGGAAATTTCTGATATAGTAAAAAATTAAAAGTTTTATGTATGATATATTAGTGAGGTTGATAATTAACAAAAAATTAATTGTTTTGTTAATTTATTCAATTGCAACATTTGCAAGGATTAGCTTTGTAAAAATCAGGAAAATATGTTACTTAAATATTTTAGACAATATATATATATATATATATATATATATATATATCACTAATAATATTTGACTTATAAACTTTGCATACAAATTCTTATATATTTCATAATTTCATTAAAAAAGTAAATATAAAAAATCAACTCATTAATAAAGAGTGATGATATGTTGATATATTAGTGATGTCACAACAATTTGTATATTAAAGTTTGTATGAATAACACAACTTTTTTTATTATTTAAGAGCACAACAAATTGTTAAGTTGGCTTTTGGATTTTTTTAATATTTGAGTTTAATTTGCAAATTGTCATATAAAGATAGATGAATTGTTTACAATATATGTCAAAAATTTTAGTTACAATAGCGTAATACTTTTCTTTTGTGAAGTAATTTTTTTGTTGTTTTTCATATGAATGACTTTTGACATTTTTAGGAAATTTTAATATAGTAAAAAAAATTAAAAGTTTTATGCATGATATATTAGTAATGTTGATATTGGCCCTTTAAGTAGTTTTCTTTTTTTCTAAATTTTCTTTTTCTTTTCTTTTTGGTCACACAGAAATATATTCATTGATATAGTAATGTTGATATGGATGCAATAATTAAATGCATTGTTTCATATGGAAAATTGTCGGACACTTGTTTTTAAAAAAATTTAAGAAGTTATAACCGACACGTTGAAAGGAGTTATAGAATGAATAATTAAGAAATATCTTGAAATTCAGTTAATCCTTATCAATAATTATTGATAATTCTTTCAATCTTCTTTGTGATGGTTTCTTTCTCCATATTATCATTCTTTTATTGTTGTTCTTGTATAAATCGTCACATTGTTGGATATATTTTTTGTTGCAACCCAGCCTCGAAGACTTATTTTCAGAACGAGCTGCTTTTGAGCAAGAAATTTGCCTGTTGCCGGAAGCCACCCTCGTTTCTTGCTGGGGGTTTAGCAGAGAAAGTGAGAAACCTTGGCGGGCTCACTACATCTCAAGTTTTGAGGCCCATTTAGTGGCAAATTGATGAGATTCGTAGGCAAAGAAATATGAAGAGAAAGAACTGAAGAAAGTTGGTACTCGGATTTCAATGACAACCCATCTTAAATGCAGAAACCCATAACATTTTGGGACCTTGGACTCCGGCGCTTCATGAAGTGCGAGGACTTTCTTTTACTTGCAATAATTTCTTTCATGCTTTGATTTTAAGTTTTGTATTCATGAATTTATTATACAGAGATTTGATGAAACTGTGATTTCCTGTTAAACTCATCACTAGCATCGTTAATCACTCTTATTTTGATTTTTGGTTATCTGTAATATCATACATCATTGTTGATAATAAAAACTTATTTAATTTGTCAAACCTTGAAGAAATAGATGTTAATAAACTTTATCAAAAATTAAAATTTGATTTTTTGTTTTAGTTTGTAAATTGCCTTCTTTAATTTCATGATTTTCATTTTTCAAATAAATTTGTTATTTACAAAAGCACTGAAGGTTAAATATATACTAAGATTCCACGTATTAGAGGATTGAAAGACGAAATTTAATATGAAGTACGGAAATGCTTTATATGTTGCTTATTCAAAGGAGTTTAATATTCCGATTATTTTAGAAAGGAAAAATATTCTGCTATTGATTTAAGCCAAAATCTCTATAAAGCAGTTGTATCTTTTTTGGTCGCCCAGATTTCACTCCATATGGTCTTAACATGTATAATATGATTATTTTCATCATCAGAAATCCGCTCAGAACAACTGAGTTTGATTAAGGTTTGCATTTCAATTTCCGGTAAACTTCACATCTTGTACAATCGAAAGAAGAAAACAGACCTTAATTTAGAATTCAGTAATAATTATGTCTTTAAACCTTGATTCTAGCTCTAGACCCCAGCTGATCCTGATTGTTGTTTGATTCGGCAAAATATTGTCACTGAAGAAACTAACAAAGTTATAATAATTAATCAGACAATGTATAAAATCAGCAAAGTTAGTCAATTCAGATCTCAATTCACTCCTCCTCATCTTCGTCTCCGTTGGAGAACATAGGAGTTGGAAAACAAGAGCAAAAGCCCAAAGCAGGAGGGAAAGCCAAAAATCACAATTATCACGCATCATGCTTTGTTGACTGCAAAAGGCTCCGGGTGGCTTTCTCTCAATTTTCATTCTCTTAAGCATAGGAGTAGAAAAAAATTGCATCTTTAATCCTTATAGTAGTACAGTGCCGTTTTGATCGATGCAGATCGGCATCAAACTGTACCTTCTGTAGTCAAGAGCAGTGTAGTAGCCTTTGGTCCTATAGGAGTCTCTCTTTATGTTAGTATTAGTATAAGTATTAAGTCTTTGTTTTTTTTTTAAATTAATTTAATTTTACTTATTTATTTTTGGTTTGATTCAACGCATGTAAAGATACATAAGTTAGTGTTAGATTAGTATACACTAATTTAAAAAAAGTGTTACATTAGTCTACACAAAAGATGCTTCCTTCAGACAGTTACTTTTGGAATTATGCATTAAGATTTATTTGAAACATAACGAGTGTGAAATTGATGCAGGAAGAGATATTTATATTAACATAAATTTTAATTTAAAGTTTTAATCATTTTGTTAAGATAAATAAATAATTGTTACCCCAAGATCTAACCTTCTTTAAATATGATATAGTGTCTAAGATAGTTGTGGTAAGAATTTGTGTTTCATATTAAAAGTCTATATACTGTTTGGTTATAGAAATTCATTAATATATATATATATATATATATATATATATATATATATATCTAGTATAGAGATATTCCTACTATTAGTTTAATTTTTTTTTTTAAAGAGAAATCTAAAAATATAATTGTACAGGCTCCAAGCAAAAAGATATTATATTGCTCCGTATTACAAATCGTAGGTTATAATTACATTACTTATGTTTCTTTTCTTATATTAAAATTTGCTCTATATCAAATTTGGTTTGATTTTGATTGCCCAAAAAAAAAAAAAAAAGGTCTGGACTTTGGATGGCCAATACAAGACTCGACACTCAGACAGTCAAAAAGTTGTCCTCCCACTTCCTATGCTAGCCACAACAAAGCCCACTAAATACTGTAGGCTTGGCTCCAACACTATTGGGCTTGAAGTTGAGGCCCAATGAAAGTGTGCACAGTGTCCTGTATGTTTATTAATTATCAAAAGCCAGCTTTTCACTTGCAACAGTAGCTTTATTCAGCCCCAGTTTCTAACTCTTGAACTCTCATTTTTATTTTATTTTTTTTAATAATTTCATCCTAAGATAAAATTGCTAAAGAGTATAAAAATTCTAAATACAACCAAATTTTTTATTGTGTTGTAAACCTTAATTCTGTTAAATAATTTATAACTCTAATTTATGAAAATATTATTCTAAACTCTTGAAAAATAAATCTAGTTTGATAAGCGTATCTTATTCTTAAAACCATGAGAAAGAATTTGCAACAAACCCTAAACTATATTAAAAAAAGATCATACCCTTGTTTTAGGGTTTTAAAAATCTTGCATATCAGATTTTGTTCTATAAGCCACATTTTTTAAACTGTTCCTGCGAACTCTGAATTCGTCTAGCCCATAGACTGTTCTAAATTCTCCTCGATTGTAACGTAGCCCCAAATTTTAAGCTTTTATATTGTATCAGAACTAAAAAAAGTTAAATAGCAACTATTATTTTGTATCAGAATAAAAAATAAATAAATAGCAAAGAGAAAGCTTTTTATCAAGCTAGCAAGAAAAAGAATTTCAAGCAATGTGCTCTCTTATAAATTTTAAGAGACTTTTTCTTGATTTGTTTGGATAATTTTGTGGAGAGTTATCTCCTTCTATCACTTGTTAATTTACCAATATCTAAAGAAGTCATCGTAGTTAGTTGCATATCATGAAAAGGTTACCTAAATATAGTGGTGCAATGAAAAATTATAAAAGGGTAATTTGGAAATCATTAAGGGTCTAATGAGGAAAAATCTAGATATTTAAAAGTTTTAATAGAATGAATTTAAAAAATGGAGTTCGAAAAGTTAAAAAGTTGGAACTAAATAGAATAGCTCCACTAAAAAACAAAAAGATAGTATATTGATTCATATTTAATTTGATCATTATTCATTGAAGAAGGAAGCTTGTCAATAGTCCCGTTATACTATATGTTGAAATTTTATTTTGTTCATTTAATAGTGGCGGAATGACCATGTTTTAAAAGTTCATCGGCCTATTATGGGTGAAAGATGACTTTGTCCAACGAAGAAAGTTAAAGACTTTTCAGAGTCCAAAAGACCTTGATGCAGATGCTAAAGGGGTGAAGGTTATTTTGTTGGAGACTCTCAGATAAACATGACCAAGGGTCAAATTCCTCTCGAGATATGCTGGGAACATGAAAAGGGAAGACCTTGTTATAAATAAAACGATGCGGAACAACAGCTCTGATCAGGTGTGCGTTAGATTAATGTTTTTGTGTAACTCACATGCCTTAAATATATATTTAATATTTAAGATGACTTTGATACATACAAAATTTATCACTTTATCCAAAAACTATAGCTTAGATGTGTGTGATTAATTCTATTATTTAAACATTTAATATTAGAATATCATTGATTTGGATTGGCATTTCAAAGCATCTGCGGTATTAATTAACGCAGCAGTGAATTTGTCAAAACGTACCAGTTTTTATATGTTTGATGCCCACGAAACTTTGACAGCAAGTATTGACCGGGACTTTCTTGATACCGAAAGTGGCTTTTGGATAGTACGTTGTAGTGTAATTCTAATTTTTTTAAACATCCATCTTAATATAAAAGTTTCACCTGAATGATAATATAATTGTGCGTCAATGACAATAAGACTACAAAAGTGACTTCGAGTACGCTTTCTACTTTCAAATTGTCAACGACTAACATTTGTCATAGCTATATGTTAGTGAGAATTTTAGGCATATTAGTTATTGTTTGGTTGTCTGAGAACCATGTATGTCTGTCTTTTAAGTGTATGCTGTTTCCTTCTTTCCCCCGTGGGCTGTAACTCCAGTATCTGAATACTGTGAAACATTGATTTGGTGATTTTAATTAGAGGTTAGTGCTCTGTGGCTGCTTTATATTTGTGAACCAGTTGCGGTAGCGGGGTCATTCAGACCAAGAGGGGATATACCACATGCTTGAGTACTGACATTCTGGCAATTTGGTGATGGAGGAGTAAGTGTAAGCTGGCTTCTCGCAGTCCAATCGTAAACCTAGCAGGAACTTGTAGGGTGCTTGAAGTTTTATTTTGACAAATGGTTATTTCAAATAGTTTAGCCATTCGAAATTAAGGATTTTTCATGTATGTTCCATTTTCTCAGTTCAATAAAAACTGTATAGGCACTGAACCCGTCTGAGTTTTATTCAGTTCATCGATTTAATTAGGCAAATTTAGCATTGATCATTAGGCTTGACTGCCATAACTTGTTGAAATACCAAAGATCTTAATTGTAGGAGGATTGCACGTATTGTTGTTTCCCAATTCCTATGAACAAATGCACACAACCCATGTAAAAAAATTTTGTTCTTTTCAAATTGTCAACATCAAACAAAAGAATGAATTGATTTTTTTTACTCTTATCAATTATCACGAATAATACATAATTTTGTTTAAGAAGCGCTTTCAATATATATTCTACACCTTATTTTTTAAATGGCAAAAGTTGGTTTAGAATTCAAATCTTAACCTTTTAACTTTAAATTGGGCCAAGAGCATACGAGGAGTTAACTAGCCCAATCAAAATGTAATAAGCTCTTGAGTTCGGCTTCTGCTTGTTGACCTCGAGCTCCAAGCAACTTGAACATTTGCCCTGAAACGACATCGCCTGTATGAATTGTACTGAAATGACAAAATTTAGTTTATTTTAAATTGACGCACGCAGCATAACGGTTGTAAATGTTGAACTTAGAATTTTCTTGGTGGTGGTCTTTTGTTAGTCTCTTAAGAAATCCCTTATGTTTTTCCAATTAAAGAAAGCTAATAATATTCTTCAACCATTGGCAAGCTTGTTGACTGGGCATGAGTTTGTTACAATTGCATTCGCATTGGTTTGGTGATCGCTTATATTCATGCCTTTGACTGTGAACGATTCTGCTTAGTTGCATTGAACCCATTATAGGCCAAAGCGGGAAGCTTGAGCTGAATTTCTCCCTCTCCAATTGCGGTGCGTTTGGTGCCTTCTGCCTACCAACCAACAACAATAAGAAAAAAGTTGTAACTTTCTTGTTTGTTTTCATGCACAAACATGTTGGAGTTTTCAACTAGATCATCACACTAAATGTTCCATTTAAAAAGATTGAACTTTTGCACCATAGTTGACTCAGTCAGGTCACGGTTATCAACTATTTAATTTTTAGGGAAAGTATAATTTGGAGATTAGCTGTTATATGTACAATTAATCATTTTGCTTATTGGGTTCTCATTTAAAATAATGTTGTTAATTGACTTAATGTATTTAAACGGTAGCAAAAAGAAGACATTAAGAGAGTGGAGTGGATTAGCCAGCTATCCACATGTATAATTAAAGAAAACGATTGTGTGCACTTTTTTTTTAGCTTGTTTCTTCCTAGTCATTATATAAAAATAAAAAAACAGCCCAAATGCCATACTAATTTTGATTGGCCTTATCGTATAAGAAAATAATAGCATTAGACTTACAAATTTTAACAGTTCAAACTTTTTAATTTGGTGTAATAGTCTACATGATAAAAATCTATTAAAAAAATAAAACAATGATAAAAATTATATTTATCGCATGGACTATCATATCACATTATACAATTTATATTATATAAAAATTATAAATTTAATATTATTAATAAAAAAATTAGTTGAAACAAATATTAAATTCTTCGGGTCGTCCCCCAACGGTCCCCAACTCCCCCGTAACCCATCTCTATCCTATTTTATTTCATCTAGAAGCGGACTGCTCTCATTTCAAGGTTATACATTTATCATAATTGCAACGAACTACCACTACAGACCAATAAAAATTGAACATTATTATACTAATCAAATTTATGAACCAGGATCTTCTTTTATCTTGTTTTTATACTTTCAAGTTTTTGCAAAAATGTTACATCCTGAGCTGATTTCAAATGTATATCTTAAATTATATATTTTATAGAGTATTATATAGGCATATTATGTTATCAATCAGCCTACAATTTACGTGTATTACTGTTTTTGTCCCTAATAATTAAGGTGAACTGACTTTTTTGACATTCTTGTAGCCCAAACAAACCATTGCCCATTGCATCACGGATGATGTCTCCCTCAACTATAGAATCTGATTCCGAACACATCCTGAAACAACATTAAGTAAAGGATGAGGATGATTTCACATGGGCCTCTCCTTTATTTGCTAAGGACCATTGCTCACCCCATTTTTTCAAAAATATCACAAAAACCCAACTATTAATAATTTTCTATTAAAATAAACTAATAATATCATAATATTATTTTTATCCTTATCTCTAGAATGAAATATCATATTTATCCTTTTATTTTTTGAAACTTTGAAATTTTTTAAGAGCGTTATGATTCGAAACTAGTACCTATAACTTACAAAACATAAATCCTATCACCAGCTTAAAGGATAAGTTGATTTTAAGTTAACAAAAATATTATTTAATGGAATGAAATAATGGCTCATTTACCAAATCAAACTATCGAAATCAAACTCAATTTCAATAGCACCTAAATTACAATCAAACCTATTGACACAATCCCAACCAAAATTATTTCTTTTTTTCTATTTTGTTAAGAAAATCAAAAAGAAAATAGAAACCTAATCTAAATAAAAAAGTAAAATCTATATCAAAATGAAGAAAATAAAATCTAATATCAAAATAAAAAATAAATTCTATATCAAAATGAAAAAAAATCTTTATCAAAATAAAAATAAAATCTATATGAAAATAAAAAAATATAAAACATAAAATCTATATCAAAATGAAAAAATAAAATCTATGTCAAATAGATATATATTTTTTAATTTGATTAGATTTTCATTTTCTATTTGGTTTTCTAAAAAAAAAAGGAAATGAGAAAGAAAGAAAGAAAACATAAAGAAATCAATCATTCCAATAGGTTGAATAAATTTTTTGTTAAATTAAAATTAAGTTATCCCTTTGGTTTAGTGATACAGCTTATGTTTTCTAAGTTATAAATACTGGGTTTAAATCTTATTACTTTTGAAATTTTAAAATTAAATAGATAAAAAGTTTAATATGATATTTTGCTTTAGAGATAAGAGTATAAATGATGTTATAATATTATCTGTTTATTTTAATAAAAAATTATAAATGGTTGAAAGTTTTGTGATAATTTTTGAAAAAGTGGGGTGGGTAATGATAGTTTGACAAACAATGGGGGTTGCCGGATTGCCCTTAGTTAAATAAATAAGTGAATAAATTATTTAAGCGAAGATAAAACATATTGACTTTGGACTTTCGAAACAGAGGGTCAATCGTATACAGCTCCTAAAGATGATGAATTCGTAACTTCGTAAGAGCTTCTAGAATGAAGCCAAAATGTGAATGTGTTCCTTGACGATCAAGTACCTCAAAATAGAAATTGAAAGGCCGCGCAAACGTGTTTATTTAGGAGCATATAAAAGCCCATTACACAAAGCGCTCGGAACCTGAAAAATCATTTCTTTTTACTTTTTGTCTTCAACAACGCCCACTCTGCAAACCCTTTTGAAGAAAATGCAAGCACTTTCAGTTCCCCCTCAAGAAAGTTTCAAAATTTCCGATAAATTTGCTGAGGATTTCGGCCAAATGTTGAAGCTGAATGTTGCTGACGAAAAAGTAGAGCCGGAAGTAGAAGAGAACGAAAACGAAAACGAAGAAGATGAATTCTCTTTCGTATGCTTGAATCCTGGCGGATCTCCGATTTCAGCGGATGACGCTTTTCATAACGGACAGATCCGCCCGATATTTCCGATATTTGATCAGAGTCTACTCTACGTTAACGGTGACGGTGAAGTGAAAAAGAATTCAGCGTCGTCTCCGGGAACTTTACGGAAGCTTTTCTTTGAAGAACGGAGTGAAACGGAGGAACCGACGGGGCCGTTCTGTGAGTGGTCGTCTAATAACAAAATTGTGAAAGAAGCTTCACGGGATGCCTGCAAGAAGAGCAACTCGACCGGGTTCTCCAAGCTCTGGAGATTCCGGGAGATGGCGATTCGAAGCAACAGCGACGGACGTGACGCGTTTGTTTTCTTGAATAAAAATGATACTGACAGTTGTGAATACCCTAACAAAAAGGCTGAGAAATCTTCAACGACCGATAAAACGGCGTCGGATAAGAGCAAGAGTGGAAAGATTAAAGGCAAAGCCACGGGAAATAGCAAGGTGAAGAAGCCTGAAACGCTGGCGTCTGCGTACGAGAAGCATTACTTGAAGAATAGAGAGATGAGAGAAGGTCATAAACGCAAGACGTACTCACCGTATGGTCAAGATCTGGTTGGCTTCTTCACTAATGTTAACGGCCTGAGCAAAAATGTTCACCCTTTTTAGCTTTTTTTTTTTTTTTTGGTAGTTTGTGCATCTGGGTTAATATAATTAATCGATTTTTTATATTATTATAATTATTATTCTTGTATAGTGTTAATATTAGTATAGAAAAATTGTTGGGAGATATGTAGTTGTAGCTGACCCATTACTGGGGTTTTTGAATTTTAATGACTTCGATTAATGTAATATTGAATTTTTTCTGTTTATTTATAGCACATTACGAGATTAAAGATACCCGACAATCTCGGCGTTTATGCTGCTTAATTATCAGTTCTATTGATGGTTTTTAAGAGGTTTTCTATTTTAACATACTCGAATACTATTAAAGTTCTCTCTGATGGTTATATGTATCTCGAGTTTACATTGGAAGCTTCTTGTGGGTTGAATTTGTTAATTAATGAAATAATTTAAAGATTCTGTGCAACCTTTGAAATCCAGCTAAAAGATGCAAGAGCATGAACGGTTGATAACAGCCTCAGTGCTGGAGGGGCCATTTAATTTAATGAGATTAATGAAGGGTGGCGGTCCATTTCTCGCAAAGGACAACCCCACTTCAAGGCGGACCCCTCTCACTAAAAATACAAGAACGTGATGTGAAATCACAGCATCTTTGTCCATTGAACTTATCCACTGCTGCATGTGAAAAGCCTTCCTTCTTTTGAAAACAAAAAATTTGGTGGACCAAGGAAGAGCATACATAAAAGAGTTGCGTAATCCCAATAACCTGATCACCGGAAGCCAGGAAACTTCACTAAATGGTGTTTACACGGGAAACCTCGCTAAATGGTCTTTACACAATTTCCTGGAAATGAATTGTAGAGCAATGTAATGAATATGGGAGGCACCTAGTAGACTAGTAGAAATCCATGCCGTCACAATTATATAAATATGTATGCCATAGAAGCAAAGCAGGACCAGGAAAGTATATCCGCTTTGGTTCAATCCAGGGACCAGGAATATCAATATGGAGACAAACTAGAAACTCTCTACATCCTTCATATGTGCCAACACAAAACATACACAATCAAGATACCTAATCTTTTCTAAACGATGATTATATTCATTAGATTAAAAGCACTTCAGCTCAACTATCACTAAGAAATAATTTGGCTCGGTGCTCATCGGCTCACTGACTAACTTTAAAGTACTCTGGCAAAAGGCGCACACATCCATACGCACATGATGGCTCAGTAGAGGGCAAAGTCTGAAAAGGTAGAGCAAAAATAAGGCACCAAAAGGTCCTAAAGTGAGTGGGTCAGGGCTTAATACGAGGACTTAGACCTCATTTGCACCAGCACGAGTTAACAAGGCAGTTATAATCCATGCAATCAGACTTAATAAATGAAAAGTGCAACTCATATGTTCTTGAATCACAGCAGTGGTGCAAACTTTGTTCTCTGCATTACCTTGATGATCAAATGTATTTACAGTATCCAAATATACTTAAAGAGAGTACTATTCTTTGCAAAGCTTAGGTATAAAAAATTATGATACAACGATGCCCCAGCTGGCTGCTCTAATCTGTCGTCAGCAACAATCAAACACAAATAAGGGTAGCGAATAGCATCCTCATCCTTATTGTGGTAACCAAACTTTATGCAACTCTACCTAAAGAAAGCACTATTCCTTCAGAACTTTCCATCAGCATTACAGTATATACAAAGGCTGCAACCAAACTTTGTTGTCCACACAAATTGCAAGTACGGTCACATCCCCGTTTAATTCTCTGATGTGCATATTACAAGCATACCTGCATTTGTTAGAGAAGGTCACAAATCAACGCAAGTCAAAGATTTCAAATCTAAGATTTGAATTCTTGTAGACATTAGAGCAATGCTCATAAATGGGACTTCCATCAGCTGGCTCCTTGTGAGGATGAAATCCCTCCTCTTGGCAATCTTTCAGTACATTCATTCCACAAGGATCAGTAAGCCGAAATATTCCATAGCTTCTGAGGGACATGCACACACAATCATTAGTATGAGGAACCCAAAAACAATTATCAAAACTTTAAAAAAATAATAATAATAATAATAGAAAACTATGTGCTAGCAACACAGATTTGCATGTATTTAAGTGGTTAAGAGTATCTTGAATATTGTATCTCATCACATGAATACATCGTAATAGAAAAATTCCAAATCTTTTGACAGATGATGCATTAGTAGGCACTGAAATGATTCTTGTCAAAAGCATCAAAAGTTGAGCGGAAGGCCAAATTAAGACATCCCAGAAACAGATGTAAGGATTAACCAATCAATGGCACATTGCATACAGGCATCAGAAGTTTTATCTTTATCATGCAACGAGTTTGAAATCCGAGTTCATATCTACTCAAATGAAGTGAAACAGCACACCTTGAGGAATCAGTTGGAGCCATGACAATGGCAAAAGCCTCAGGTACCATAACCTGAAATGGAGAGAGGAAAAGATATCGAATATAGTGCAAAATTAAACTGATCAACTCAAATGGAAACAAACTGGTTACAACTACAAGCCATTCCAAATCTTTTGCAAGCACTCCAGTTAAAGACATCCTTAAATTCCTACATCTTACTTTTACTATTGATTATTCATTTCTGGATTGCACTGACAGTAGTGAGAAAAAAAAAATTCTCTATGATAAGATTAGTTACCTGATATGAGTAGTGAGTATGCAGATCTACTGATGACATGAAACAACTTTGAGAAGGATGTGTCTGAAAAATGGAAATGAAAAGACAAAGGTGTTTAATATAAGTTAGATGGTTTTCTGAAGCTTGCTTTTAAGAAAGAAGACAAAGAACAAATTTAAAAGTGGAAAAGATTACTAAAAAAGAGAGTATACATGAATCCATCCCACAGGATAAAGAGATCGTTCATTTTGTATGGCAAAAACTTCCTCCTCATTTACAGCTTGACACTACAATTCAGTATAATCACGTTAGCAGCTAACAGCAAAGAGATTCAGGTCATTAAAAAGCAATGTCAGGGAGATCTTCCAAATCTAGATATGGACAAAGCTTCTGTAGACTCACAGAACTGGAAGTTGAATCCTGCTTGGGTATTATCAGAGTGGTCACGTAAAAGGTTCCATTTTCCTGCTTACATGAAGGAATAAGAATGAGATTCAAGTGAATAATTCACCCTCCCAAACTAATTGGAATACAGAAGCAAAGACTAGGCAAAGGAAATTAAAATTGCTCTCTGATGGCCACTAGTCCATCCTGTTTGGTGGACAGGCTCATTCCCATATGACAAGAAACTCAGAGACCACAATTAGGAGCACAGGCATCATACGAAGTCTTACAAGAACCACAAGGCATGCTACATTTGGTTGCAGGAAAATAAATTAAGTTATAAAACAAATCAGATACATAAGATCTATAGATTAAATACAATAGTGGAGGCTCATCAATGATGGCTTGAATCAATGATTAGACTGGGTCTTGAGTTCGACTTAAGATTTATAGTAGTGTTTATCAACCAATACCAATCCAGGTCCAGATTAGACAATGTAAAGTTCTTAGCTGAGCTCAGTCCAAGGTTGGATATGAAACAATTTTTTTTTTCCTCTTTCTTCCTTTTAGATGATTTGAGAAATACCCAATCTAACCCATTATCCTTATACATTTTATGATAGTTAAACCTGAATCAAATTTTAAACTTTTTGTTTTTCTCTTCAGAGAGTTTCTATAATTAATTTAGAGAATGATTAACATATAATATAATGAATCCACTGGAGAGGGAAAGAAAAAACAGAGAGAAAGCAGGGGCAGGATCTTGATTGCAATTTTGAAAATGACATTGAAAGTGCTGTTCAAAAATAGCAAGTAGAATATACAAAAGTAAATATTCAACTACAAGAATACATGCAAAGATGTAGTTAGCCAATAAAAGCATATGATACCAAAATATATTTAACAAATAGAGTTATTAGAACCAATAAAATGACTATCGAGAAACAAGAGAGCAAAAGCAGAAACATCAGCAGAGCCTTAACGAAGAATATCATACATTGACATGAAAAAGAAATAAATTCCCTAGCACAAATGTGCCAATGATTAAGCTCCCTTTGAGCCTTAAATTCTGAGAAATACTAGTAGATAAAACAATGCATTTCAGTTCCAAAATGAATAAAAAAAAGCATGCATCTTACAAGAAATGCACCAAGAACCCCACAGGTTTCCAGATCCTTATCTGTGTTGTCTTTAGCAAGTTCAAGAAAATCTTCCATCAACCGAGCTGACTGAGAAAAAAACATGGCATTGGTTGTCAGCAATCACTTTTGGAGTAAAATACATGGCACTCCAAATACTCGTGTTCCGAAAAGGAACATATAGTATTGGAAAATCCCAAAAAGAAAAAGAACTTTTAGATTACCGTAGATACTTGGTTTCAGACTAACCATTACAAGAATCAAATCTGTTATGCTGAGAAATAGCAGAGTTCAAACAAAAGCAAGCGAAAAGTATATTTTCTGAGTTCTTACTATATGTACATCTTGCAGGACTTTAGATGCTGATGGTTCATTGTATGACTTTCTATCTGAATCGGCTACTGTAATAAGTGTAACATGAACATCTTGAGGTGTACCCTCTATGAAGGAAAGTACAGGCGAAGGAGAAGACTTAACAGCATGAATAGCGTCATGCCGCCATGTGCTCCTAGATTTCTCATCATTCATAAAGCTGTAATCAAAACAACACAACATAAATTGACAGGATCACTGAATAATACGAAAATTTCTTCACAGGTATCAACTTAGCAACCTATTAGATTTCCTGTAACTTAAAAAAAGCTTGATCAAGAAGAAATGGAATACCCTTGACATCTCGTTTCAGCTGTGCCACAATTTTTATCCTGTGAGATAAATAATAGACAATGAGAAACACACAAATTTGCAAATATGGACGCGGAGGAATATTCCCCCACCGGACAAATATGTCACTGATTTTGATTGAATTTATCCCTTTAATTAAATCAAGATCAGTGATAAATTTGCTTCATGGTGACCTGCTTTGCAAATCGGACACATAACTATAAGACAAAAACACACACTAGAAGATGAAGATGGTGATAACAAAAGGATAAACTATAGTAACGTACCAAAAAGAAACAAATAAAACAAGAAAGCTTCAAAATAGATGTTTAATAGGCTATAGAAAAGCAAAATCGAACGAACGGGTTTAAAAGACTCATACCTGAAACATCCGTTAACTGGGTGTTATTGGATAACTGAAATGAACAAAATAGTTTGAAGAATTCATTGTTGATTAGATAAAGATGAAAAACTTTTGCGGTGAGTTGGAATCGGGTGTGAGCACATCCTCCTGAACAGTCCTGCAGCTCAGCCGCGTGCTCTTTTTCAGTTTAGAGTACAATGACACTTTGGAGTTATTTTTTCCAGGCATGCGTTTTGTTCAGTAAATGAATCGGGGTTGGCGCCAATCCAGTCCATAATCCTCTGAGTCCAATCCATTTCCCAATCCAAGTGCCTATTTTGGGTTTTGCAACAAGCTATTGGGCCCAAAGAAGGCCCAGTATGCAGCTTTGTTTAAGCGAGTGGCTTTTTAGATCGAAGTTTTTTAAGCTGTAGTGCAATTTGCAAGCTTAGAAGACCCATGTAGAGAATTAGTCATCTTATAAGATTTTTGTGCTGTTCTTTTATGTTAGGCATTGTTTTTATAGCCTTAGTTCTACACGAAACCAATTACACTTTAAACAGTGTTTTAAGATCTGAAGAGTGATTTATCTACTGAAAGGTTTTGAGTTTCAAAAAAAAAAAAAAATGAATAAGAAGACTAACGAAAGTCCTCCCGAGAATTTCCTTTATGACGTTATAGTGAAAGGTTTAAGACGATCAAAGACAATAATAATTCTTCTGAATTCTCAAGTAACTTGAACCAACAGCTATACGAAGTTATTGCCGAGTGAATTGGCATAACATCTCAAATAGAAATGGCCTGGCAAAATCATACAATATTGGATATTGGACAAAGATGGAAAAGTTTCTATATTTACCAGACAATCTGTTCAATTTGTATTTAATTTACAGAAACTATGCCACACTGTACCCATTTTCATACCCAGAACTTTGCACGCCAGCGCCGCCTTCAAGTCGGATGCATATCAATTTGCCTTCATAACATCCTTTTTTTTCCTATTGGGATTTGTCTGAATCAGACCTCCAATCCGCCACTTGTTTCTGAAATTTTGCTGATGCTGTTACTCATCACTTCCAGCTGTCTGTGTGCCGATACCACAAGTGTTCACACGCAATCTTTCCCAAGTTGATGGTTACGAGAGCCTGATGGCATCAGCTGTTTTGGGCATGACAATAGAAGATGGCTGATGAGGCATCCGTGGTCGGACTGGCCACCTGTTAGTTACAACATCATGCATGTCTACACTCGTTCCATTTGCAGGTTCTGATTTTGTTGTTCTGACATTTTTTTTATGCCACCATGGCAACACCCCGTTACCATTCATTTGAGGAATAGAGACAAGGTTCTGTCCATAGGAAAAATTAATAGAGGGCTGAGCAACTTCCCAAGGCTGTTTAACAAGCAAAGAAACCAAATGAAGTCAGAAAGATATAACCAAAAATAAGAATTTCAAATTGCGGACTATAAAGAGGAGATATTATTAAATGTTGAGATCCTCCATTCTGGAACCCAAATTTAATAATGTGCTTGATCGTTTGCCTCACCTTTCACCTACAAAGATGAATAAGTCTTACCTTTACTCTAGGAGCCACGGTGGGATTCGGTAGTGGTTGATTAGGGTTGGGAGGTGAATCATTAATCTCCCGAAATTGACACCAAAATAAGTAGAATAATTGTCTACAAAAAGTTCGAGCTTGAAATTCAGGAGAGAAATAGGCTTACCTTTATGCCAGGAGGTATTTCCCCTCTTTGTATCATAGCCATGATCTGCCAAATTACTGGCTTTAATACTTAAAGTAATGTTACAGAAGTGAATAGAGTTACAGTACAAAGGATTTGCAGAAGTAGATGCTGTAAATGACACTGAACAATCTCTAAAGGCCATGAACACATTACCTCCATGTAGGACTTTGGATGCTGTCCAACAGAGGGCATCTTAGATGCAGGCACTGATGAAGGTCTCACTGTAACAGAGAAGCAATTGTCGGAATAACACATAGACTAATAGGTAGAACAGAATATTTAGAAAACAAGAACTCTGAATGAAAACCTGAGTCATCAAAGCTTGACACACCATTCACTTCCTTCTGAATGAAAAAGAAAGAAATAAAGTCATAAGAAATCATGAACTAGAAGCATAGATCAATGATTAATAGCTCTTCAATTATAAGTATTCTTAGTTTACCATTGGCATAGCAAGAGAGCTTGTAGGATCTTTGTTGTAAAATACAGAGCTCTTTTGTTGTGTATCATTTGGTCCTGATTGCCAAGAATCAAAACGTAAATTATGGAACAGTTCAACCCTATCAAACACCTATGATTACAAAAAGGATCATATCTCAGAAGTCTTTTCAGTATTAACTAAGTTGCTTAATGTAAGAGAAAGAGAATTAAAGCCTATAAACTTCTGCGTGCAGGTGATTGCTGAACTGTCATCAGCAATTATTTAACTTTTAGATAACTATTCAATATCTTGATTTTACTCTAGCGTTGAACGTCATAAGTCATTAAGGAGATCACTCTTCAGCAGAACAAATTTGAGGAGGATTAAGAGGGTTTCTCAATTGACTCTATAATGCAAAAGAAGTCAATTTAACATGAAACAAAACCCTGCAGCATCAAAATGCAGAGATCGGAGAAGTAAAAGGATCAGATCAGTATCCTGAAAGCCAGTTACTCAGAAGACAAGGAATTTCAGGGGGAGACGAGGGTGACAGGATTAGCTGGAAACCAGGCTTACTACTCGGGTGAATAGAACGAATTTTGTTGGAGACTTGAATATGTTCAAGATGTATAAATGTAAGCATGATAATTAACATTAAAAATAGTGATATTTTATGAATTTGTGACTTGTTCTTGTTGGTGAAAAACAATGAGAGGAAAATAAATAGTTTTTGGATGAAATATTTTAAATGCGTCAGCCATACAAGGAAAATTTCAGGAGGTGTTCATAAAATGGGGTATATGGCAATATAAAAGATAAAGCAAAAAGAGCGAGATATATACAACTATAAAACAACCCAACAAATGATCATATCTGTCAATAATCAATATGATAACCCACCAGTTCTAGATGCATACTGAACATATTTCTGTGGCTGCTTGTATGATGATGAAGCAGCCCCCTTTGTGCCTTCCAGCTTCCAGATTGTGCTACTCATTGACCTCATTTCTGTTTCTTGGATGTCTAAACGTTTTATTAAGGCCTCAAAGTACTGCCTCTCTGACAAAGAATAAATCAAGAATATTGTACACTTAAAAAAAAAAATCCCACAAAACAATCCCAAAAAGAAATTCAATAGAGAGCACTTGCAGGAGAAGGATGTGCTAAATTGCCGAAGCAAAGCAGGGTCAGACAAGAAAACCTTTGTTTTTTGAGTTCAACATCTCGAAGGTAGCTTTTGCTGCACTGGAAGCTGCGGTGCTGGCTGTCTTGGCTGCTGCTGTAACTTCTTCGAGCAAGCTTGGTTTTGACTTCTTTGCAGGACCATCATGTTCTTCTGACACAACCTTACGAATCCAAGACTTCAACCTGGGGAAAATAAAATTCTAAACAAGGCATACGCCACCAAAATGGAAAGACCATATTAATGCTTCGAAGACAATAAACATCCAAGCATCCAGTGAAAATGACCTATTGCTACAAAACTCTTTTGAAGCACCTTTAGAAGTACGGCCATGCTGGCACCAGAAGCAGTAAGCAAACCCACAACAAAAAAAGCACGCGACCAATAAAATTGGGATGGTGGAGATATCGCTAGTGCTGTGGCTTGTGGCTGAGTATTTGTCAACGACTTTGTCGGCATATCTGTTTTAGTTTATCACAAGACAAGCAAGTATATTACAAAAGCAAAGATAGTCAAACAATTATCAAATTCAGGTGCCAAGAGTGTATGACTTCAATCTACTTTAGCAAAACCCACTTAAACTCTTAACCCAATTAAGCTCTTAACCCCATGGCTGCAACATCTGAATCATGGAGGACCCCATCAATCACAAGATGAAAAATTGTTAATTTCTTACCTTGACTCGGGGTAACACTCTGTCCAATTGTAACATTTGAAGTTGGATCCTGTATTTGCACCAGTTTTAAAGAAGGAAAAAAAGTAAAAGGAAAGAGCTCATAATCACCAAACAATAATCTTTATCACACGATACCTAGAGTCCTTGCATAAGAGATTAAGTCTGAATCAAAAGAAACAATGTGCTTACAGGAACACGCCGAAAGGCTTCGTCAATCTCCTCTTCTGTAAGGCCCTTATTCTCAAGGAAGGAACGCCTAGAGGTGACTGGAGAACTTCTAACTGATGCATGTGATAAAAAGTTAACAGCCATTTGCACCAGCTCGTCCCGTATGGTTTCCAAATTCCGAACTGTGTGCTGTGCTGAAGATTCTCTCATATTATCTCTCTTTAAATTTTCGCTGTCCCTCACCATTACCTTCTCAATCTCTACAAACTCATTTTAAAAACCAAGCGTTAATATATTCCTAAACTATTTACCTTAGTGGGATCAATTCTCTAATTGATTTACAAATAAATAAAATTTATTATTTAAAAAAACAAACTTTATAAAAAATAATTCTAAAAAATTGTGAAAAAAAAATGAATTTGAGATATTTTAATTTAAAAAAAAAAGCATATTCAGAATTCAGTTACTTTGCTCTACTCATCCAACATGTAAGCACACAAAGCAAGCTCAGCTAGATATTGATTGACAAAAGCTTTGCAGAGAATCAAAGTTAAATAAATTTTAAACAGCAAGAAGCAAAACAAAAACAATCATAGAACATGACCAGTTCATGACAGTCGACGAATTATCACGTGCCAAAACATTGGTAAATAAATATAAATAAAAGGAAAATATTGTTAAGAAAAAAAAACAAAAAAAAAAATTCTCACCGGGAGATTTTGGTTTCTCATCGCCAGAGATGTTTGGAGAAGGCTTGGATTCGATCCCCATAATCACCTCATTCACAATAACATATTGCACACAAACAAACGCATCTTCTTCTTCATCTAAATAAATCAAAAGGAAAACGGTGATCGATCGTCTGAGATTCTGAGATGAATATGAATGAATTAAAAATTAATATTAAAATATTATATTATTTTTATTAGCGCTTAGTGCTACCAAATAAGGGCTGATTATTGGGCTTAATTTGGTTTTGAATTAGAGCGGGAGGATAGTTGTTATGATCATTTTGGGCTCCAATTTGTTAAGGCCCAAATTGTTCGTATCCAAGTCGCCAAGGCTTGTGCATTCTTGATGGCCCAATTTGTTGTACATCTTTTAGACGGAAAATGTATTGAAGGATATTTTTAGTGAAAATAAAAATCTGGCCAAATTTTAGGAGGTGTTTTGATTTTTAGCTAAATCTAAATTTTTTTAGTCGTTAATTAAATATTTTCTTTAGTGTTTCAGTAGAATTTTGAGTTGTTGAATTATCGAATAAGGTTTGTTGGAAAAATCCAATATTTATGCATGCAAACGGGATTATAATTATCATGGATCTTAACCTTTGGAGGGACAAATATTTTATCAAACGGAGCTAATCAATTGCCGAACTTCTCTAACTTAGTGCTGCATTTGACAGTTTTCATTAAGATAAATGAAGCAAGTCAAGTCAGTGGATAAAGGGTGGTGAAGAGATGAAGCAATAATATTCAATCCCCAGCAAGAGATTCCCATCTACAAGTTAAAAGCCCTTGTTGACACGCCTATCGCTTTCTTTATCCTCTATGTGCTACAGGCATAGACTCTTTCAATTCCTTGATCAATTTCTTCCCAATATGGATGGCTATGATTTTTGTTTTTGCTGATGTCTTCCCATTTTCAACCCAATATTGATGGCCACGATTCCAATTTGCTGGCTCTCTTTTAGTTCCCCTGACTAGTCCCACCCCCACCCATCAAAAGCCGGGCTTTGGAGAAAAGAAAGTCCATTTCTGCAGACCAAAAGCCATTTTTGGCTAGCTTCCACTTTGGTACACACTCTCTCTCGCTCTATTCTATTCCCGCATAAAGTTTATAAATTTAGATATGTATTCAACAGTCATTTCCAATTTCAATGTATTAGTTTTTGTTTAATATGTCCCACGAGCAGTGGCAAAAGCCATGAAGGGTCATCAGTTATTGACTCTCTGTTGCAGTGACGATGTTGATGTGTGTGCTATGCACACCCGCAAGAAGTAAACAATTCAAAACTAGCCAATGGTGACTGGTGCTTTTATTATTAAAGTCATGGACCCTCGAAATAGTAATAACTCACAGAAAGTCAAGTTCTGTGAAAAGACTATTACAATAAATATTGTTATGGATTAGATACATGAATTGGTCCTAAGTCGATATTTTTTTGTGTTAAACAGGAGGGAAAAGGACAGAAGAGGACCATGGCCACAAAATTTAGCAAGTGTATGTCGCTCTGTTGCATGAGGAAGCTCTCGGTAAGGCCTCTCACTCTCATATTAATTAGTTAATGTGATATTCTAACTACCATATGTAGCAATTCTGCAGTTAGATGATATATAATGATCAAAAGAAACCCGTTGCTTAGTCAACTTACGTGTCCCTTAGATAAACTGGTGTGAAGGAGAGATTCTCAATTAAACTATTCATTGTACTCAAAACTGAGTCTCCCAAACTTGAACAAAAACAGAAAATATAGGTCAAATAGTGGCTCAAAACATTCATTTATTAACGTTAGACTGTGTGTAAATTGGCCTTAATTAAAGGCGTGGTCTTCCTTTGATCTTTGGAAAAGTTATTTTTCCCTCTTTTGATAGTCATTACCGAGGTGCGACAGCCACCCATTGCTGACTATCAAAAAATAAAGCCTTGGCCACCAACATAGATTGAAACCTCCTTTTCAGATGTGCTATTTGAGAACTTCACCAGCACTTTGAGCCGTAGTTAAATTTATATAAGCTGTGGTCGCCCACTTCTAGCCAGGTCGTAACTAGTAAGTTGCAAGTAAAGTTGTACATATTACCGAGTCATCTAGCACTCATCCATGAGAAAAAGATTAATTGTGCGGTGAGTTGAAATTGAACCTGTCTTAATCCGAATATGGACCAGCCTAAGCCAACACTGGACCCTTAGAAATTATTTCACTTCGTTTCCAATCTGGTATTAGTCATCGCATTCCATTCCATCAAGTTGCTTGCTGATCGCGTCAATGGGCGTGTGGGTCACGACTCTTTTTTAATCTACATTTATTCCTCCCTCTCTATTACGGACAAAGTTAAACGATAAGTGAGAGTTTAATAGGTTTTGAAAAAATTAATGCTACGAAGATATTGAAAAGGAAGTGAAACCTCTGCTCACGTTATCACATGACACCGAAATTTCCAAGTCTGATTATCAGAACATTATAGTGAATTAATTGCTGTATCAGCGTGAACTTACAGTTAACCAAAATATTACTGTACATATAAATTATTTAAAATCTCAAAATTATAGGATCATTTCATCATTTCTTTGACTGTGATGCATTCACATGCCATGCCACATATGGATCGAAGTTTCTAGAGAAAGTTTCATCATATTATACCAATAATTTTCCCTTTTCTGCAAATTTTATTTCTCCTGTAGTCAAACTTTTGGGATAAAAAGTCAGAATTCATGTAGTATTTTGTCATGGGATTCACCAAAAGACAATCCCCAAAGGCCAATTTTCGTTTTTGTCTCTCTTCAATTCATTTTTCTGTATTGTTTATTGTTTAATATGAAAGAAAGGAGGGATCAAGATCAACGTCAACCAATCACATGCCAGCTCTCGGATCCCACCACGTTGCATCATCATACGTTCATCTTCATTGACTTGCTATCCACCACCCAGCGTAACTCCCGGTAGCCACTTTTTTTAATCTCAGCCGTCTGCTATTTTGTTTTTAATATATTTTCAGTTTCCACTCGATGATTGATAATTGAACCACTCACTGTCACTCACGCACTGTGGACTGAAGAGAGTTCACGCATAGAAAGGGGTACCCATCCTATCCCATCAAGTCATCAGCCACATCCGACGGCCACGATGATCTTAATCAGTTAAATCCAGCTCACAAGCCAAGCACGAGACATCGACGACGCGGTCTCTCCTCAAATTAATTACTTTTTTAATATCTCTTTGTCGTGATTAAAGCCTCAATAATGATATCAATTTCATCATTCCATGTAACGAGTCAAAATCTCAACTATAAATACGCCCATTCTGTAGCTTAAGTTACTCAGGACTCGACTCGTCTTAGCTCGTGAAAAGGAGTGCCAAAGTCGTTAATTATCTGATCACAAACACGAGAGGAAAGAATCTCAACGCAAACGAAAAGGTCTCTGAAAATGCTTCTGCGTCAATCCCGATTCAGATCATAACTACCTTCTTTCATCTCATTCATCTATTCCTTTCACTTTCTCTTTCATCACCTCTTTGCTGAATCATCGCATTTCCGGTTAAAGCTTTTTTCTTTTCCTTGTGGTATTGTTTGGTAACCGATTCGTCTAAAGATTCAAACAATTCAGTTTATTGGACAAGCCAGCTTGAATTCATTCATCAGAAGTGAAATAATAATAATAATAAAATTGACAAAATTTTTTTTTTTTTTTGGTTTTTTAGACGAAAGACGCCATGGGGCAACAGGCGTACGAGGAGGCCATTGCAGGATTGACGAAGCTTCTCAGGTACGGTACTACACCGTTGGTTTTTTTTTTGGTGAACTCAGAAATGATTTACTCCCACGCGCTATTCTTGGCTCGCGGGAACTGGTAAGAGCGTGGTACGTAATCAGCCTGTTTTCACGGCGGGTCCCACGCTGGTTTGGTAAGCCATTCCAAAAAAAACTGACGGCCGGTCCTAATTTCTCCTGGATTTTAGTGAAAAAAGTGATCTCGGAGATGTCGCCGCCGCAAAAATCAAGCAGTTAACGGCTGAGCTGGAGGCGGCCGATTCGAATGCGTTTGATCCGGTCGAGAGGATCAAAACCGGGTTCAACCACTTCAAAAAAGAGAAATACGAGTAAGTACGTTAATCTTTGTGTAGCGGAACCTTCTTCCGAGTTCTAGAATATGCTGTTCCAAACTTTGGTTAAAATTACAGTAATTGCCATTAATCGATTGTCTGCTCATTCACGGCGATCATTAAGTGAAATGAATGGAAAATCTCATAAATTGTTCTAAATTTTCTCGATTCTAAATTATCTAGTTGTTTTAAAAGCAAAAAAGGCTTGTTAAATTGGGAAATGACGTACTCAAGTTGTATTATTTTATTTCTGTGCCACGTGTAATTGCTTTTGTTATAAGTGGATGAATATGGTTCTGAAAGTGCGCTACTTTTGCAGCAAGAATCCGGATTTGTACGGTGAGCTGGTCAAAGGGCAGAGCCCCAAGGTTGGTAACTTCGAACTTAATATATCTTAATTTCTTCGAGCTACATATCGTACGATGATCAGAGTTGTTAAGTTGATTAAATTCCACTTCTACATGAACATGATCTTTGCATTACCATTGATAGCAAATGCAAACTCGTTTATAAAGTTGATATCATGTAAAAGTTAAATGATCGCGGTCAATACTTGAAGCACGTAATCAAGGTGGGTAGATGGATTCCGGGTAGTTGGCGCTTGGCCATGGTGTAAGATGCATGCATTTTTGGTTATATAATTTTATTTGGTCATAAAGGGTCCACATTTGTGGCTATCACTTGAGAAGGTCATGATGATATTTCTGAATATGATATTGTATATTGTAAATCATATAAGTCATCCACTTGTATGGTTCATACTTCATATATAGGGCAATGTAAAGTTTGCTTTTGATGATAGAGAGAGAGAGAGAGAGAGAGAGAGAGAGAAGTTAGTTGCCAGGCCATTTCAGAACGAAAAGTCGCTTTACGAACCGGGTTCTATGTCGTTTTAGAAATAAAAAAGATGGTTTATGCTAGAGCATCAAGTTGCAGTGGTACTGCATTCTTTAATTAAGTCCGTTTTGTTTTAATGGATTCCTTTTTTGTATGCGCGGTACTTATACTGAGCTAACACTTAAATGTACAAATATGTATGCAGTTCTTGGTATTTGCTTGTTCAGACTCTCGAGTATGCCCTTCACATATCCTGAATTTCCAACCAGGGGAGGCTTTTGTGGTCCGGAACATTGCCAACATGGTGCCACCATATGACCAGGTTTAACTAAAAATATAATTAATAGTTGTCACCAAATAAGAGTTGAACAATTTGCAGTTATCACTCTATCTATGATCTATCTACTTGTTTCAATGGCACGATACTTTCTATTAACTGATTATGTAATAATGAGTTGTTTATATTTCATGGAACATCAGCACCACCCTAAATATGACTCATTTATAAAAATATTTATTTAATTCTGGATTATCTGAACGTATGTGTGACTGAGCTTGGTTTATGCAGACAAAATACTCGGGAGTGGGCGCTGCAATTGAATATGCAGTCTTGCATCTGAAGGTGAATTTAAAAAGCACTTATTTTTCATAATATTTAAACCTTCTCACACACATGATGCTAGGGCTTTTTTTAATTGTATTGGCTCTTTCGGTGGTTGGTCGATAATTGGTGGAGGCAACGTGATGTCTTTGTCATCAGGCATGCCCCACACGCTCCGTTTAATTTGGAATCGCAGCAGACTTCAAAGTTTTCATTTGATTCCTTATCACAATCCGATAATCACTATGCATATTATTTATTGTGCTTCATATTATCCACTGGCGAATGAGTTCTATTACTGAATGAAAACTCTGATTCAAATTTAAATTATTCTGCTTTTCACTATTTGGCGCTCCATGAGAGGTGCATTCGTTTATACAATGTCCGCACAATCCGTGCTTTCTTTCTCTTATTATTATAAATTAGAACTAGCTCATAAAGCGAATATACTGCAGGTGGAGAACATTGTAGTTATTGGACACAGTTGCTGTGGCGGCATAAAGGGGCTCATGTCTATCCCAGAAGATGGGACCACTCATAGGTAAGTTCGCTTATATTCATCTGATATCTCACTGTTTAATCACATGAGAAAAAAGAAATAATTATAGAAATGCCTTGGCATTTAAGGTTTTAAAGAACATTCAGTTGTTGGATAACTATTGATATCTTTCATAACTTCGACAGTAAGCTTTTGCCTTTCCATGTAATGGTGCTGCACTTTTTGATGACTAGTAATTGTATATTATTGATAAGAGTACTTTCCACATATGTTTAATTGAAGCCGAGTAAGAAAGAGCTTAACGAGTTAAACTTTTTCCCTGGTGGTACTGGTGCCGTATTCTTCGGGGCAACGAAAAAGCAAATTATGCAGGTAGACAACTTGTGAATATTTTTAAGGCCCCTGTTAGATCTGCCTTGGCCTTAATAGATAATGCACAGAAGAATCATATTTATAAAGTATTTAGTACGGTGCTTAGTGTCGGTTACCTCAACACTTAGTACTTATTAAGAGTTTTAGTTAACGAATTTAATCAGGGCACTCGGCGCAGTAGGTGGATGCCGGAAAAGATCCAAATTTTATATAGAGACAACAGTACTATTGTAAGCCCAATTGGGGTGTTCAAACTTATCTGACCTAACCCGATCCGATCGGGTTTTATCGGATTGGTCGGGTTACAGGCAGGTTAATGTAATAAAAAAATCCAAAATCGGGTTATAAACTTTGAGTTTTTTACAATCGGGCTTGAGATCGAGTTTAATTCATATAACTCGACATGTAAGTGTTGAGTACCGAGTAGATAGTGTGAAGTGTCAGATGATACATCCGACAATCGATGTCTTAAAAAATAGTCTGATATCGAGTGTCGGTTGTGAATCCGACACAACTCGACATGTAAGTGTCGAGTGGCTGGTGTCGAATATCGAAATGATGCATCCGACATTAATATCTTCGAAAATAGTTTAATATCGAGTATCGGTTGTGAATCCGATACGACTCGACGTGTAAGTGTCCAGTGTTGAGTAGACCCGACAAACCCGACCAACCCGACCATTCAGGTTATATCTCGGGTTACATGCTTCAGAAACCCAATTACGGGTTTAAAATGTCTAACTCGATCATGTATCGGGTTTTATCAGATTGGACAAAACCTGACCCGTCTCGACCCGTGTGCACCTTTAAAGCCCAATAAGCTTTTTTTTTTTAAATCTATTTTTGTTTTAGCACAATTTGCGGTTGAAGCAACTTGAAAGTGCGCCAACCAACCATTTCTCAACTCTTGCCCTACCAAATAATAAATAATTAAGTGCTTTTCCAAAAGCTAAGGCATTTACAGTTAAGAGCCAAACCAAGTGGGAAAGTGCTGAGAGTCGTATCTTATTTTTTGTCATCCTCCCATTTCCAAAAGCCATATTGGACCTTGATATGAAACCATAAACACTGCCACTTGTGTTTGTTGTTTGTGGCCCATGGTTAAAATTTTTGGGCACGTGAGATAATTGGGCAAACTAACAGTTGTATGTGTGTTTTACTTTCAGTGATTTTATAGAGGAGTGGGTCAAAATCTGCTTACCTGCGAAGTCGAAGGTGAAGGCTGAATGCACTGATGCGTCTTTTGATGAGCAGTGCCTCAACTGTGAAAAGGCAAGTTACCTTGTATTCCAATTTTTATATTTATTCTATTAGAAGATGAGAATTAATTTAAGCTCATTAAATCTCCTTTTATAATTTTTTTTTTTTAAATTAAGACCCATGGGGAGACAAGCTCTGAAATACTTATAATAAACTATAGGCTTTGGTTTCTTGACTATATGTATAAAATATGCTCACAACTTAGCTTTGTTTTTCTCTGGTCACAGCAACCTTCCGTCGCAACAGCTAGTTAACCTTGTTTCACGTAGCACAAGACTGAATCTCATTACTAACTTCGTAGGACAGTGTAACACTTGAATAGTTATGACTAATTAATATATATTTAGCTAAGTACTATAAACTAAACAGGGTAGATCAGATCATTAAGAAAGTTTTACACTGTGTGATAGGCACAAACACACCATATAAACGTTATTGAAGATACAAAATCATGAAGTCCTAAACGAAGGGATCTTTTGATAGAAAGATGATCTTGACATAAACATGGGCTCTAGAAGGGTTCTGATTAATCAACTAAAATGTTTCTGTTTGGCCCAAATGCAGGAGGCTGTGAATGTATCCTTAGCCAACCTATTGACATATCCATTTGTGAGAAACAGCGTGATTAAGAAGACTCTGGCCTTGAAAGGTGCACATTACGATTTTGTGCATGGAAATTTCCAGCTTTGGGATCTCGACGTCAAACTTACACCCACTTCTGTTGTGCCTGTATGAGCATTTAGCACTCGCTCTCATGTCCCTCCCTTAGATTGCGTAATGTACATGTCCCCATGAACAATGTTCTGCAAAATAAAAATCCAGTTTCCCTGTATTTTGTCTTCCTTCAATAAAATTGCTTCTGTTTCATTCCCCGCATATAAATGTAATTGTTTCTTATAGCTCTTCTCTTCCGTAGTAACTTGTTGGGCTAATAAAATGAAAAGATTAATTTTGTTAATTGTTTAATCGTTGGTAGTAACGGGCTTGCCGTATGTTCGATATTTGATATTGTCATCTTTACTGTCTCCTCGGTGGCTTAAGCTTAAGTTATTGGTGTGCCTATAGCTATTTCTTTAGACCTCGTATTCAAATACAAATATTTTCCAATTCCATAACAATCTGCTTTAATAATTATTTAAATTTTGTATACGCTTTTACTAATTTGAAGCACATGCTTGTTTGCTGTTGTTAATGAAGCCATGATGCAAGATAGTCAAGCTAAGCTGGAATTATAGGATCATTGATTAAGATGCTGCTGTATCATTAGTTTTATATAGATGCAATGTATTGAATAATTTCTATTAGGTAGGTTTTAGTTTGTTAGTTGAGTCAGCGCAAATTAGTTAGATGAGCTGTTGGCTTATAAGATTGAAATGCATTTTGTAAGTTGCTCAGTTTTAGTTGAATTAAAAAAAAAAAAAAATCTTTTTCTAGATTCATCTTTTCTTTACAGTATCACAGCCTTTAGACAAAAGTCATGGTAAATTTTCCTGCATTTTCCTCTCTGCCAAACAGCAATGAAAGATCAATATTGGGTAATAACTCAACTATTTCTCAACCAAATTTTATAAATTCTATACACAGCTTTCTTGCTTTGCCATTCAAGCTTCAACGCAAATCATTAGTTTTATATAGATGCAATGTGTTGAATAATTTCTATTAGGCAGGTTTTAGTTTGTTAGTTCAGTTAGCACAAGTTAGTAGATAAACTATTGGCTTATACGAATGATTGAAATGCGTTTTGTAAGTTGTTGAGTTTTTGTTGAATAAAAAAAATCTTTTTCTAGATTCATCTTTTCTTTATGGTATCAGAGCCTTTAGACGAAAGTCATGGCAAATTTTCCTGCATTTTCTTCTCTGCCAAACAGTAATGAAAGATTAATATTCGGTAATAACTAAACTATTTCTTAGCCAAATTTCCACTACATCCACATCTTCCTCTCCTCACAAAATTGTCTCTCAAAATATCCATGCAAACTCGGTCCAAGACTGGAAATCTTAAACCAAAACCTTTTCATACTACACTTGTTGCTTCCAATCCTAGCCTTATCGAACCTTTTTGTGTGCAACAATCCTTAAATGATCCTAATTGGTTAGCTACTATTAAGGATGAATTCACTGCCCTTGTTAAAAATTCTGCTTGGCATTTAGCTCCTTACACAGATTCAATGAGCATAGTTGAGAAAAATGGATTTTTGGAATAAACTACAGCGCAGATGACACTCTCTTAAAATATAAAGCCAGGTTGGTGGCCAAAGGTTTTCAACAAACTCTAGGATTGGATTATTTTGAAACTGTTAGTCCTGTAGTTAAGTCCCCTACTACACGGGTTATGCTTACTTTGGCAGTATCTTATGGCTGGGATATTCAACAAATTTATAATAATAATGGATTTCTTAATGGAGAGCTTCAAGAAGAGGCTTATGTGATGTAACCTAAGGGGTTTGTTGAGAACAACAATCCTAATTATGTTTGTAAGCTTGATAAAGCACTCTATGGCCTCAAACAGGCACCTAGTACCTGGTTTGAGGGACTCAAGATGGCTTTGCTGTAGTTGGCTTTTTACCAGCTCTATGTCTGACAATAGTTTGTTTCTTTATAAATCCGCTAGCTCTATTCTATATTTACTTGCCTATGTGGATGACATTCTCATTACTGGAAATAATACTACTCTTATTTAGCAGCTTGTAGCACATTTGAACAAAGTGTTTGCACTCAAGACACTAGGTTCCTTGAACTACTTTCTTGATTTTGAAGCAGATAGAGATGATACTAGTCTGTATCTTACTCAAACAAAGCACTTGAATGATCTGTTGCTTAAAACAAATATGCAGCAGGCTAAAAGCAGTCCAATACCTTTATCTCCTGGTTCTAAGTTGTTTCTTGAAGATAGCAATCTGTTTGAACAACCTTCTTCGTATAGGAATATAATTGGAGCTTTGTAATATCTTCCATTGACTAGACCTGATATTGCTTTTAGTGTTAGCAAGCTTAGTCAATTTCTCCAAGCTCTAACTACCAAACATTGACAAGCTTGTAAGAAGGTATTACGATATCTAGAAAGAACTATGGGCTATGGTCTCCATTTTAAACTAGCTAGTCAGTTTACTCTTGAAAGCTTTATAGACTCAGATTGGGCTAGTTGTGTAGATGATAGAAAGTGATTTAAGGAAAGTAAAAATTAACCATTACATCAAATCAGGATATTCCTCTAATTAGGACAATCAATAGTTGTCAAATCTGTATTTATTTGTTTCTATCTGTATAGGACTCTAAATAGGAATTAACCGTTTATATGCTTTGTTTTAGGAGCTATTTTAGTCATTGTAATGTATATATATACGTTCTTTTTTTGCTATCAATATAAGAAAAGCGTTTTCACTTATTCTTTTCATGGTATCAGAGCAGCCACGCTCCTGATTTCTTTTACATAAAACATATTGCCCACCTTCCTTTAGCCAACATCTATGGCAGGGAAAGATAATACTCAAAGCTCAGCCAAGCTTGAAGCTAACAAATTTGACAACCCAACTGATCCCTTCTACCTGCACCATTCAGACCAACCTGGTCTTGTACTCGTTACACAATTGTTGAATGAAGAAAATTATAGTACCTGGAGTCGTGCCATGCTCATGGCTTTTAGCATAAAAAACAAAGAAGGTTTTGTCAACGGTACCATCAAACAACCATTGAGAGTTCTCTTGAAGAACACCAACAATGGAAACGTTGCACTAATCTTGTAAGAGCATGGATTTTTAACTCAATATCACTAGATATTGGAGCAAGCATAATATACATTAATAGTGCTCATGAGATTTGGGCCGATTTGGAAGAGCGTTATTCAAACACCAACAGTGTTCATCTTTTCCATGTGGAAGAAGCCATTCATAATTGCAAACAGGACAATATGACCATTGGAGCTTATTACACTAATCTTAAAGGTCTTTGGGATGAACGTGACGCATTATGCAACATTCCAACCTGCACATGCGGCACTATGAAGGAAGTTTTACAATTCCAACAAAATCAAAAGACCATGAAATTTCTCATGGGACTTAATGAAGTCTACTCTGCTGTTCGAAGACAGAATCTTCTCATGGATGCACCACCTACAGTCAACAAAGCTTATTCTTTAATCCTTTAAGATGAAAAGCAGCGAGGTATATCAAAAGGAGGTACACTTATGGTTGAAGCTTCAGCTTTTGCTGTGAAGAATAATTCCAGAAATTCGGAAAGAAATTCCAATGTCAAAAATCCTCATTTAAAATGCAAAACTTGCAACAAAATTGATCACAACTCAGAGACATGTTGGTCACATCTCAAATGTGATTATTGCGGCTGGCAAGGTCACACCATTGATATTTCTAGAAAGTTACAAAAGAATTCCACAGGTAATAAACATGATCAACGAGAACACAAGAATGTTCCCTCTAAAGCCAACCATGCAAACGCAACCACACCTGTAGCCAGTGATCAATATCCTCTCGCTGCTAAATAGTACCAGAGTCTGATAACATTACTTAATGGAAATAAGTCAAATTCCATGGCCAACCATGTTGGTAGCACATCAGCCATGAGTGATATCTCAGGTACAATCTCTTGTACATCAGTTATTGACAAAGAAATGTGTTGGATACTTGACACAGGAGCCACAGATTACATGGTATACTCAACTGATATGTTAACCACCAATCGTCGTGTGATCAATCAAACTGTGTCTCTACCAAATGGAGCCATCGCTGCTATAACGCACATAGGCAGCATTCATTTTGCCAATTTTGTTTTACATGATGTGCTATGTGTCCCCTCCTTTAAACTAAATCTGATTTCAATTAGCAAACTCATTTATAAATCTAATTATGCTGCTACATTCAGTGATCATACTTGTATGCTACAGGACCAATGATCGGGGAAGATGATTGGGATGGGAACTCAGCGAGAAGGACTTTACCATCTTGATACTTCACAAAGAACCAGCTGCAATGCAGCCATTGCACCTGTCTCTTCTTCTCCAAAACTTTGGCATCAACGCCTTGGTCACCTATCTAATAAGATTTTTCATTTACTCTCTCATTCAGTTATGAACATTCAATATTGTGATATTTCTGATTGTTTAATTTGCCCATTAGCTAAACAGACTCGTTGTTCATTTCCATTAAGCTCTATTCGCACTAAAGCACCTTTTGAATTAATACATGTTGATATTTGGGGAGGATATCATGTTCCTTCTATCACCAAGGTACAATATTTTCTTACAATTGTCGATGATTATAATCGTTGCACATGGACTTATTTGATGTCTCATAAATCATATGCACAAACATATATTACTGCATTCATTGACCTTGTTGAAACACAATTTTCCTTGAAAATCAAAATTCTACACAGTGATAATGGACCTGAATTCACTTTGAAAAATCTATATTTGGACAAAGGTATCATTAATCAAACTAGTTGTGTTTTCACTCCTCAGCAAAATGGAGTAGCCGAAAGAAAACATCGACATCTTCTCAGTGTAGCCCAAGCATTATTATTCCAAGCTAATCTTCCTAAGAAATTTTGGGGGGATGCAATTTTGACAGCTGCATACCTCATCAACCGCATACCCACACCTCTTCTTCAAGGAAAATCACCTTTTGAAGTACTCTTCCATAAACAGCCTACATATGACCATTTACATGTGTTTGGGTGCCTGTGCTTTGTCTCAACTCATCACCATCGTCTAACAAAGTTTGATGCTAGAGCCACACAATGTATTTTCTTGGGTTATCCATACAATCAAAAAGGGTATAGGGTTTATGATCTCTTAACAGGTAAAATTTTCACTTCACATGATGTCATTTTCTTTGAAGAAATTTTTCCTTTTTCATCTTCCACTGCAAGTTCACCTCTTTTTCCTCATCCTTCACCAATATATGATTATGACAGTCCTACTCTAGAAACATTCTCACCCGACAGCTCCTCTCAAGGAGATAATTCACTTGCCAACACAGAAACCACCATTAAAAACAACCCTTCAGCCACAACTTCTTCTCCATTAATTGATCAATCTACTTCATTGTTGCCTTTAGTTCCACAAATCACTCCACCACGATTAACTCGTACTACAAAACCACCCAAACACCTCAAAGAGTATCAAGTTGGTATTTCTCTTCCTTTACGGAACATCTCGACGTCTAACTCAGCTTTGGTTACTGCAACAGGTATCACCTATCCTTTATCTACTTTTCTTTCATATGATAGATTATCTTCCAAACACAAGGTTTTCACCACTTCTCTTTCAGTTGAAAAGGAACCATCCTCATTTGCAGAAGCAGTTTGTGATCCAAAATGGCATCTTGCTATGCAGCAAGAGCTTGATGCACTAAAAGAAAATGGTACATGGTCTTTACAATCATTGCCTCCTGACAAGCAGCTGATTGGGTGTAAATGGGTATATAAGATCAAATTTTGATCTGATGGTACCGTGGAACGCTATAAAGCCCGGTTGGTCGCAAAAGGCTACAATCAAGTTGAAGGACTCGACTACCAAGAGACTTTTGCTCTTGTTGCAAAACTTGTTACAGTTCGCTTTCTTCTTGCAGTGGCTTCAACTCAAAAATAGCACCTTCACCAACTTGATGTTAACAACGCATTCTTACATGAAGATCTTGATGAAGATGTTTACATGTCCTTACCACCTGGTTTCAGACGAAAGGGGGAGACATGAGTTTGCAAACTCCACAAGTCTTTATACGGCCTCAAACAAGCTTCGCGGCAGTGGTTCATTAAACTTTCTAATGCCCTCAAGAAAGCCAACTTCAAACAATCCAAGGCTGACTATTCTTTGTTCGTCCGATCCCAGCATGGTAAATTTACTTGTCTTCTTATTTACGTAGATGATGTTATTCAAACGGGAAACAATCTACAAGATATCGAAGACACCAAATCATTTTTGAAGAATCGGTTCAAACTGAAAGATATAGGAGAATTAAAGTATTTCCTAGGTATAGAGGTTGCACGATCCAACAAAGTTATTGCTCTTTCACAACGGAAGTATGCTCTCGAAATTCTTGAAGATGTCGGATATCTTGGTGCAAAACCAGCTTCTTCCCCTAAGGAACAGAACCTATCACTCAATAATTTTGAAGGAGAATATATTGATAATCCATCTTCATATCGGAGGCTTGTTGGTCGGTTGATTTATTTGACTATAACAAGACCAGACTTGGCATATGCAGTCCATGCTTTAAGTCAATCTATGGACAAACCAAGAGTGGCACATTTAGAAGCAGCTTACCGTGTTTTACGGTATGTGAAACAAACACCTGGACAATGAATATTTTTTTCTGCAGAAAATTCAATTCAGTTAAATGCTTTCTATGATACGGATTGGGCTAGATGTCGTGACACACGACGATCAGTTACTGGATATTGCATATTTCTTGGGAGCTTACTAGTTTCTTGGAAGACCAAAAAGCAAATGACTATATCACAGTCAAGTGCAGAAGCTGAATACCGATCCATGGCTGCAACTTGTTGTGAGATCACATGGCTGAAAGGTATTTTACAAGACTTGGGTATCAAGCATTCACCACCTGTCAATTTATACTGTGATTGCCAAGCGGCACTACATATTGCTTCAAATCCAGTTTATCATGAACGTACAAAGCATATAGAAATAGATTGTCATCTTGTACGAGAGAAAGTTCAGGAAGGGATGATCAAGATGACTCATGTGAACACATCAAGTCAGCCAACAGACATTTTCACAAAACCTTTTAGTTCCTTGCAATTCTCGACTCTACTGAGCAAGTTAGGAATAATCAATATTCATTTCAAACTTGAGGGGAGTATTAAGGAAAGTAAAAATCAACCATTACATCGAATCAGGATTTTCCTCTAATTAGGATAATCAACAGTTATCAAATCTGTATTTATTTGTTTCTATCTGTATATGATTCTAAATAGGAATTAACCGTTTATATGCTTTGTTTTAGGAGCTATTTTAGTCATTGTAGTGTATATATATACGTTCTCTTTTTGCTATCAATATAAGAAAAGTGTTTTCACTTATTCTTTTCAGAAAGTTTACAACAAGATAATGTGTTTTCTTTGTAGGAAATCTTGTACAATGGTGTTCAAGGAAACAAAAAGTGGTTGAAAAGTCTTCAACAAAAGTTGAAATAGAGCATTAGCTGAAGCAACAACTGAACTTATCTTAATTCAGAGTTTGTTAAAAGAACTTCAGATTGCTCTGGTAACTTGTCCAATTCTATGGAGTGATAATATTGGTGCAAGATTGCTTGCATCAAATCCTGTTTTCCATGCATGCACCAAGCACATTGAAATTGATGTGCATTTCATAAGAGAGAAAATTGCAGCAAAGCAGCTTAAAGTCAGATATGTGCCAATTGAGTTCCAAAATGTAGGTATGCTTACTAGACCTCTTCAAATCAATCAATTTCAATTTTTAGGAAACAAGCTCATTGTTGCTTCTACACAGCTCAGCTTGAGGGGACCTGTTGACAAGGACGGAGCAGCTCGGTCCCATGAAGGGGAACTGCCCTTGATGGGCTTGAAAAAAATTCTGGATACTTTGTATGTATATTTGCCAAATTATTCTATTGCCCCTACTTGAAAATTTATTTACTTTTAAACAAATGGGTTGAAGCCTTAACGAGTCAAATTAAATTGGTTCAACTTGTTATAAACATTTAGAGCCCGTAAAAACAACAAAAATTGAAGCCTGATATCTTATAACTCTTTTCAAGTTTTAACAAAAATTAATTGTGCCCCATCCTGTTTTCCTTCCTTTTTAACTTTTTTTTACTTTAAAAACAACTAAAATAAAATTTTACTCTCTCTCTCCTCCAATCTTTCTTAACGTGCCAAAGCTCCATCCTATTCCCAAGTAGTTTTAAATCTTACTGAGTGGTACTCAAACTCTTCATCTCTTCTTCTTCAAACTCAATTAAAAAAAATAATTAGGTAAATAAAATTTTAACTTTTAAGAGTTAAATTTTTAACTATTTTATTTTTAGTCATTCCCATTATCCTTTTTATTATTTATTTGGGAATATTGCTTCTTGATTTATTAGAGTTTTTTCTTGAAATTTTTAATTTTGAATATAAACTTTCAATGTTTTTATCTGTCGTGTTTCCATTTAAGTTTATTGATTTTTACAATGAAAGTAATATATGATTAGCATCAGAATTAGACATATGTCGCAAGCATGTGTTTAACTAAATTTAAATTGATTAGTTTATTAGAATTAAAAATAAAATAAAATTCCATAGTGTTGATTTTTCACTTTCATTTGATGTAATTTAAATAAGTCATGGCTATCAAAGAGGTTCACTTTATAATAGAATTGATATATGTAAACTGTATTAGAATATTCTTAAGAGAAGTAAAGTTAAATGTATAAAGATATTAAGTAGACAGTGGGGTCGCGAGATTAAAGTGTTTAAGCAATATTCTTAAGAACTTTTGTTAAATATTTATATTTATTACTTAAGAAAAATTTTTATATTTATTGCTCTTTAATTTATTGTCCTTCCTTGATAAAATTTTTGACTCCGTTAATCAAGTTAAGTTAGATTGATGAGATCACTAGTTAAGATGTTGTTGTATCATTAGTTTTATATGGATGCATTGTATTGAACAATTTCTATTAGATAGGTTTTAGTATGTTAGTTGAGTGAATCAGCACAAATTAGTTAGATGAGCAGTTGGCTTAGAAGAATGATTGAAACGTTTTTTTTGTAAGTTGTTGAGTTTTAGTTGAATAAAAAAAAAAAAATATTCTAGATTCATCTTTTCTTTCAGTTGTAAACTTATATTGACTTGCCAATGTCTGCGCAAATGAAATTTCGCTATTCTGGTTGATACCCAATGACAGTGACTTGAGCATCTATCTACAGCACCTTTTACAGGAAATTGGGCACAGACTGGATTGTTGACCAAACTGCACTGAATAAGGTAGAATATAAACACAATTCTGTGTCTATATGTCGCCGTTTGAAAGCACACGTAATTTGTGTTGCAAAATCGAGCAAAATATCCAATTCGGACAGAGAATTTACCCAAAACGGAAAGTATACATGTGAAGTTTTTCTTTGTTTATTAGATTATGTTCAACTTTTTACTTCTACTAGAATCCATATAGTTTAAATTAATGGTGTACTAAATTTTAGATCTTAAATAATGTGTATTTAATTAATTTTTGACAAATGGATGGATCACAATGGATGAAGTGATTGTCTTAAACTCATGTCCAACAATTTCGGATGCATAATTTTGAGATATACTGTAGGATGTGTATCACTAATCACTGCTCAATTATTTTAAAGCAAGAATAGGCTGAAGCACTTTCACTTAACGTTAGTGTAAAGTCTAGTAGTTGGATATCTAAAAATATATCAAACTTGAAAAGTGACAACCATGATCCATGGACACTAAATTGGTTGTATAAAATGCTAAATAGAGAAAAATAATGCAAATAGGTTCAACATTTTGAACAAGTAAATGAGAATTCTTGTTAATAACTGAAATGAAAAGAGAAACTAGTTATTTTGCCAAATTTGATCAAGAGGGTACCCATCTAGAAATTCCATTAATCCTGGGCTATACAGATTTAAATTATAGTCATTGGGAAAGAAAAGCGACTCATTATAGTACTGCTGGTTTATCATTTCTGCTTCCTGATTAGATGTCCCACCAGATCCATAATCCACCACTTTTTCAGTGCTCTCAGGATGCTCAGAGTTCATGCTATCAGGCAGTCTATTGCTGTCTTCTGTATGGTATGAGTGAGAAGTTGAGGAGCTCCCAACTTCCATCTTTGTTTTCTTAATGCCAAGTTTCTTTCGCAGGTGAGTGTTCCAGTGATTCTTCACCTGGTTATCTGTACGTCCTGGTACCCGCCCAGCAATCAGAGACCACCTATGGAAGATTGTAAACCAGCATTAATAGCTTATTGCAGACTTATTTTAAAAGCATAAATAAGCTATTGACTGTTATTCAAAAACTAATTTCACACCTGATTACTCCTGAAACTGAGAGTGGTTGCTTTCATAAATTTTCAAGCTTAAAAAAGGTGGACCTTATCCTTATTGGATGGAGAAAATTTTTCCTTTTAAAGTGCATATTCTTGGAACAATTAGCTTATATAGAATTACAAACGCTTGTTTCCTAGCCTGTTTGTTTTTGTGAAATATGAAACAAATTGATATTTAATTGATTTTGGCAAATGCCAAGCATTGCCGCCAGGACTGGTTTGGTTGCTCATATGATTTTCTAAACAGTTTTTCACAATTGTTGTTAATTCATCACTTTGTTCAGGAAGTCTTTTACAACGCAAAAGAAGAACAGAAGAAGAAGAAGAAGAAGAAGAAGAAGAAGAAGAAGAGGAACCTGTTTCCAAGGAGATTATGAAGTCTTATAATGAGGTCATCTTCTTCTTCAGAAAAATCTCCATGTTTCACGTTGGGGCTCAGATAATTCAACCACCTCAACCTGCAGCTCTTACCACACCTCTTCAGACCTAGTTACTCCCCAAATAAAACAACAGAAAAAATTCAGAAACTATCTTCCGTGAAAACTATGATAACAAATGTAGAATTTATATGTTCTTTACTGCAATATCATCATCGTCACTCTTTACCTGTCACCTTTGGGATACGATTCCATTGCCCTCTCCCATGCCCCTTTATGTATTCAAGCAGAATCAAGTCCTCCTCCTGGGTCCATAGCCCTTTCTTATAGTCATTTCCTTCTTTCATTTTTTGATGCAAAGAAGAAGAGTCCTGTGGTAGTTTTGCGGTACTACCTGGAAGGCCCTGCAATTTTTTAATCTTTTCTCTGGTTTCGGGTAGCGACTCATTTAGCATATTTTCAACAGTAGAGATACAATGACCCCTGCCTCTATTATTTATGGCATTGTCCTGAGGGTTGATAGATTTTCTGTCAGCATTTAACACACTTGTAAGCGTAAAGCCTGTCCACCAATCACTTTTCCTTCTATAATTTTGGTTATTTAGTCCCTTTCTTTCTCTTAGCATTACCCTTATTTTGCTTTTATCAAACAATGCTAAATGTCCGTCTTTAGTCTTGAAAGCACCTTAAAACGTGAAACAACATATCAGCATTACATTGAAGCACCTTAATGTATTGTTCAATTAATCATTAATTAGCTTAACAAGAGTAGTATTAGAGGCATAAGTTAAGCTCATGTCTAAAAGTCTAAGCTTTTACTTTAGAAAAGTGATAAAGTTAATATGTTATCAAAATCATATTGACTTAAGCTATAAACTTGTAGACGTAGGTTTTACTTAGAATTTACGCCTCTAAAATGAGGGCTTGGATTCTCAGATTTATGCTATGTGTGGTTATATGTTATATCTTATTGCTCCCGTGCAACACAAGACTTGTTTAGCTGTCAGACACGGGCAGCCAGATCTGCTTGAGGACATATGGTGCACAACCTTTCTCTTGTTCTATTCACTGACTGTTCTCTTGCCCCCATCTAGTACTAGCAGTTGGCTTTATACTGCCCTCTGCCGTCTTGTTAGATGGGCAATCAATAACTACAGAAAAACAAAATCACATAAGAACTTTTAAAGTTGTGGAGAAGTATACAATAGCTTCTCTTTTCTGGAGGGGTAGTGCTTATTTGGCGAGTTCATGATCATGTGAGTTGTGACCTCTTGTTTCTGTTCAAGTCAAGAAAGATTGGATGATAAACTTTTACCTCTCCCATTAACTATTTTGACACAAAAATCAAGAGCTGCCGGCTTCTTTACACCATTACCGCATAATTATATGGCTCCATGCTGGATTTTGCCAACATACACGTTTAAAATTAAAAGCTGTAGTGTCCTTTCATGTCTCTTTGATCGATGACCTCTTTGTCTAGCCATTTCGACTGATAGTAAGCCCTAAAAGCATTATTGGTAGACAGGAAGGAGCATGCTCTGAATAATTTAGGTGACATATATGTTACGGATCCCTTCCGCCGCGCACAACAACAATTTTTCAACAAATGGGCCACTATATATGGAACAAGTATCCATCCCAAAAGACTAGTCTATTAGGTGGAGGAACTCCTCCCATATATAAGCCCCATGACCTTCCCTTAACCAATCAATGTGGAACTCCCAATGAGGATTATCCAAATGGGGACCCCATAGGTACAACAATCCCCCTCCTCAGACAAGGCTCCCTCATCCTTGTCTGAACCAATGATAATCTTCCACAACGACAAGGCCCCGGTGACTCTCCTTGTTTGAACCAAACGAGTCCACACATTGCTGTCTTGGATTGGCTCTGATACCACTTGTTACGGATCGCTTCCGCCGCGCACAACAACAATTTTTCAACAAATGGGCCACCATATATAGAACAAGTATCCATCCCAAAAGACTAGTCTATTAGGTAGAGGAACTTCTCCCATATATAAGCCCCATGACCTTCCCTTGATCAATCAATGTAGGATTCCCAATGAGGATTATCCAAATGGGGATCCCATGGGTACAACAATATAATGTCAAAATTCTGTTGCGGATTTCAAATATGGTGGTGGCCAGTTCTCAATGCAAAAAGTGCAAGGCCTTGTAGCACTTGCTCGATTTTCTTTTCTGTTTGGGACATGCACCAATAATAGATAGTGTGATGTTACGTTAACGGGGTCCCTGAAAGGAAAAAAAAAAAAAAAAAGAAGAAAAATCAATTGTTGCAATGTCTGTGAGAATTAGATTATCGGAAAATAAATTTTAGAAATGTTTATCAAATATCTAAACAGTTTAGATTATATAAGAATAAACATTTAGATTTCTAGCAGTAATCTCAATGGCTGATGGAAGAACCTGGTGTGATACTGAGTGGATTCTGTCAGCGTTGAATTAGTGCACAACAGCATCCACCTACATGATTAATATTTGGATTCGAGTGCTTGGGCTGCATTAACCAACATTTTAAAGTAATTGTGAAAAGGATAAGCGAGACAGCACCCCAACTCTGAAGTCTCCATAAGCCCATTAATACAAATAAATTTTCTGAGCATTTTTTCAGGAAGACAGTGTCCACCTCCACGCATGGTGACAAATGCAATAAGAAATTTGCACAAGAAGTGATTGGAGTTCACAAGCTAAATAAGTTTTGTCTTGGAGAGGACCTACAATGTTAACGTCGGAAGTAACTGCGGAATAGTAACCAACCACGGGTAAATGCGCTTAAGTTGCTTATTGCGATTGATACAGTCGAGGGACCAGAATTGCAGTATTGGACCACAAGCACAAGCCAGTTGGGCCATGATTATACCCTGCAACAAATAAATGCTCCAGCTATTGTAACACCACAAATGTTCAACCATCTTGACCAGTTTTCCCGAAAGTTCTTTTTGATCCTATACCTTATCTTTTAAGGACCAACCTCAAGGAAATAATGATCAAGTATGGTTAGATAACTAATCAACCCTGCTCGACTCGACCATAAATAAGACCCAATTGGCAAGCCAATTTGGTCTCATTAATTATAAAGAAGAAGACACTAGCAAAGGTCTAGGCATTGTTCACAAAAGCGCTACTACGTGAGGATTGACTTGTGTATGGTTAATTGTCATACTTTAGAATACAAGCCAAAATTGACAGAAGACAGAAATTTCCACCCTCTCTTTGCATATGCAAAACAACATCGATGAGGATAACCCAAATTATTTTGAGCTTGTCACTACTTCATGATTTCAGCTGAAGACCCTGAACCAAGGGCAATTTCAAGCTGATTCCATTTTTATTTACCCAGAACGTGCAGCTTACGGTACAGTTTTACTCCTCCGTTAGGAGAGTATAATTCTCCACCAGTTCTCAGAGGAGTTAAAAAACTAGTCATTTACAAAGTTACTATAGGCAACTGGTATCTATCAACTTTTGTCCACAATGAAAAGCAAAGAGAACGGAAGATACTGAACCTCATATATCATACACATTAATATCCTTATAGATCTCTATGGTCTCAATTATGGCAAATTTGCATTACAAAATGGCCTATTTAATATATGGGACGGGATGTATCACTACTTTTCCAGTTGCTTTGTTCGTTTCAATGTACGAGAAAGCCTCAACAACCTGGCTGAATGGGAATGGCCCCTTGGGGTCTACTACTGGCTTTACCTTTCCACTCTCCAGATATGGATTTAATTTTTTCAGAACAGCTCCATTTGAGGTCACTACAAATCTGAAACCAGGAGGTGTCACAGCTCCTGTTAGGGCCACCACGGCGCCCCCTTCTTTCACTGCCTTCACTGCCCGATCACATTGCCCTGTCATTTTAAAAATAAAGGAAATATTTTCAATCGACTAACGACAACAATCAAATAAAAAAATGATGCAGTAGGCAATGTAGGGTCAATCTTATGCAAAAAGAAGCAATTAGTACCAAATCTTACCAATGGCATCATAGACTACATCAAATTTTTCTGGTAAATCTTCAAAGTTTTCTTTGGTGTAGTCAATTGCTAAATCAGCACCCAAGCTCTTCAGGAGCTCCAAGTTTCTGGTACTTGAAGTTGCTGCAACTTTTGAAGCACCAAATACCTGTTTTGCTAGCTGCGCCAACCAGAAAAACATAATAAGTTAAATGAAGTACAAAGAAAATATAGGATTCATCGAGAATGTGAATTTAGCGGCAAAACTTTATATTCCACAGCCCAGTGTAATAAAGGCTTCATTTTCATTCGCAAATACCATCTCAATAAAATTTGCAACACCATAAAGGCCTATCCTATATGTCAATCATCAGCCTAAGATATGACATCACAATTTTATCATTTCAGTCTCTAATTGATAGTTATGTTTTTCACTAAGCACTGAGAAAAAAAATAGTTTTCGGATGAATCAAGGAGAGCCAAAGGCAAAAGATTAAAAAAAGCCAACAAGTGAATTTGAGCACGAAATTCTTATTCATAACTATGATAGATGGGGAGTCTGATAGATGATTTTGACAAGACACACCCATCAATAAAATTTTTAGTCCTATAGAATAAACGAAGTGCATATGATTAATGACTTCACCATTATAAAACAGAATAAAGAAAAAAAAATGAAGATAAGTATGGTGAAGTTATCAAAGATGAGGTGAGGCTGTTCCATCCTCTGTTCGGAGCAAATACAGATCGAAACCTAAGGCATCATCTAAATGAGAAAAAGCAGCAGCACATGCAGCGAGTCAATCATGGGCTGCCACCTAGGGGTAGCAAGGAAATTTGATTTTCAAGTAAGCTAAAAAGGTTTCAAAAGAAGAGATTAAAACAAAATCTAATTAGGGGATAATAATAAACCTTAAAATTTAAAGTGTATAATTAAGGTGATTTGATAGTAGATATTGAATGAAAATAAGAAATTAGTATTTTAATAAAGATTAATTAAAAAAGGAGACAAATTTGTTTCGGGTAACTTTCAGTAGTATAATTCAGAAAACGTAACACGATTTGGAAAGTATAATGTGAGTTATGAATGAGAATATTTAGGTTGGGAAAAAAATTACATAAAAGATTATTCTAAAAGTTTTGGGGTGGGCTATTAAGATATAATAAATTAGGATCGACAAATTTAGTGTAGTGAAATACTTTTTCTCCCATTTAACTCAACCAATTCCGGTAGAAATTTTTCAAAAATCCCAGGCCCCCCTTCCCTCCGCCATTGGCAGCCACCTCTGTCCACACATCACATGATTGGTGCACTGTACATGCAGCGGACACACCCAAGATTTTTCCCATCTAAATTCAAGCTTTTTGTTGTAACAGAGTGAAAAAAGAATCCTTCAAACAAAATCTCTAATATTTTCCATAAACAAGTGATCTATTTATCAGCTGGTAAGGAAATATTTCTTCCTTAATAAGTAGTGATTGCATAGCCTTGGCCTGTAAGTTTTCATTATAAAGAAATTTACCTGAATCACCAAGCTTCCAACACCACCAGAACCATTCAAAACAAGAATAGATTTACCAGCAGAGAACCCAGTTCTCTCTAGACCCTCATAGGCTGTCTCAATAGCGAGAGGAAGGCCAGCAGCCTGAACAAAATCCAAATTCTTTGGTTTTAGTGCTAATAATTTCTCTTCGACCGCAGTGTATTCTGCAAATGAGCCAAACTGTTTTGGCCCTTCCAATGCTTTCTCATTTATATTCCCGTACACCTCATCTCCCTCCTTAAATTCCTTCACCTGATTGCCAACCTTGACCACCACACCAGCGACATCATATCCTGGAACAGTCTACAGATAAATTAAGTTAAAGAAGAACCCCTATAGACAGGCAATAACAATCAGTTGCATTAAAAAATTAAATACCAATAAATTATAACCAGCACAAATGGAAAATTGTTAATATTTTTTTTCCTCCTCAACTTCATCTGCTTCTGAAGTAGACTAAAGTCTCAGGCTCTAAAATGAGTTTTGTCTTTGTCTAATAACTTTAAAAACATATTTCAGAAAAAAGAAAAAAAGAAGAAAATAAACATACCGGGAGAGGAGAATCGGTGGCCTTGAACTTGCCTTGCCTTCTCTTGGCATCAACAGGATTAAGCGCAGCAGCAACAACCTTGATCAACACCTGGTCCTCCTTCACTTCAGGCACTGAAACTTTCTCATCAAACTTCAACACATCAACTCCCCCATACTCTCCATACACCCACGCCTTCATTTCACTGGGTACGGCCGCCACTTTAGTGGCCTCCGTGGATGCTGGAGCTGCTTGTGAACTTGCTGTAACTCTTAGCGGAAGGGAAGAGAATGAGGGTCGTTTAACAGTTGCTATGTTTTTCCTTCTTCTGTTTTCCGGGAATGTGAGGGAAAATCTGCGAGAAAATGGGTGTGATGCGGTGGGCAAGAGAGAGTTAGAGGTTGTGAATTTAGAAGGCGTGGACGTGAGTGTGGCTTCCATCGAGTCTCAGACAGCTTATCTCTTCGCTCCACTTCTTCCGCAATCTCCACGCTCCTTGCCTTTCAAGTTTCCGCTTCTCTGGCGCGCCACATGTCCAACTGCTTATCAGTTACTAAACGCTGTCGTTTCTAAGTTCGTAATTTTTGGCCACGAGTTCGCTCCGAATCTTTTGATTAGTGATTACCAACTTATCAGCTACAAACGAACAACTATGCCGTTTTCCTCCGGCGGAATTTTAAACCAATTGCCACGTGTACGGTGAACATTGGTTTAGTATAGAAGAATCGACGGTCTATATTGAAGGATGCTTGGTAGGCAGTACGTCGTCGTATAATCCCTTAGGTAATTTTACATCGACAATCGCGTGATCTCTTTTGATTACAAAACTTATCCACTACCAACAATGCCGTTCTTGTAAGTAAATTTGACGCAATAGCCACGTGTACAGTGAAGATTAGTTTGGTATAACCGATATCGACGATCCGTATTGAACGCTAACTCTTTCCATCTAGAGCCGACTCTGACGGCTAAGTTTCTCAATCAATCAAATCTCTCTATCTCTCTCCGTTCAATTCCCAAGTCGTCTGGTCTCTCCAACTGAGGTTCGTCCAAACCCTAGCTTTTCGATCCCGTCATTAACCGGTTATTTTAGGTTATACTATTTATTTCTGCTTGCTGCTTATACTGTTTGAAACGATAAAGTTTTACTTGTGATATAATGTTAAAGTTCGATTTTTTTCCTCTCTGATCTGTTATTTGGAGGTTATAATAGACAATATGCGGATGAAAATTAGAAATATTTGTGTTATGTTGAAGATAATAGATTGTGATTGATAATGCATGTGAGTTGATTTGAAATGGTTGTGAGATTTACCAAAAAAAAAACCTCTACATTTGATCTCTGAATAGATAATAATGTTTTATGATGTCTTTGAATGAAATAATTCTACGTGGCTTTTGTGGGTTTTCTTTTGTTTTTGTTTTTGATTTTTTTTTTTGGGGGGGGAGAATGGGAATATGATTATGTGATAAGAGAAAATTGAAAGCTTTAAAGCATATGTAGTTTCTGGTTTTGTTTGAAAATAACTAGTTGTGCATGGATTCAACATTATAGGTTGTTTGTTTCCCCTAATTTTTTTCAGTACTTTAGTGGTTCAAATTTTTTTTTCTTAACTTAATTTTATTCACTCAATGAGTAAATGGAAGTAACATTATCTATTCGCTTCTCCATTGTGTGAATTATGCACCTTGTCAGGAGCCAGTTTACTGGGATTGTATTTTGATTCACATGGTTAATGTGGGAAAAATAGTCTTCGGTTCCGTTGTTTGGCAAAATGTGAAACTGCTTTGACAGTTCATAAAGCGGAAGTCTAATTTAGTTTGATAATTTATTCAAAGTGTCTTTATGTGTTTCATAGCTGGTATTTAATAAGACAAGGAAACTTGAGAACGCTATTAACAAGTGACCTTGACCTAGCTACAAAGCATGACTAGTGTTGTTGAAGTACCTAGTGAAGTCAATATGCATTTGGTTTTACAAATTCAGTGTTTTAGCTATATGAATTTGATCTCAGTACTGAAAAATCTTTATTACTCAGGTTTTAATAGCTTTACTAAAAATGGCTGATTCAAAACCTGGATTGAGGAAACCAGTTTTTACCAAGGTTGAACAGCTTCGCCCGGGCACTAGTGGGCACACTCTTACCGTGAAGGTTGTTAGTACCAAGATGGTATTGCAGAAGGGCCGTGCGGATGGTCCTCAAGTACGTCAGATGCGAATTGCTGAATGCTTGGTTGGAGATGAAACTGGGATGATTATCTTTACTGCTAGAAATGATCAAGGTATATGATAAATATGTATATGTTGTGTGAGTGTTTGACTATATGGCAGTTTATGATTTGCAAACTTGATATGAGATGAAATTTTTTATTATTTGCATCTTGCTGTCATCGGATGGTAAAACTTGAAACTTATGACATTTGGTGGAGGTTCCTCAAATATTATTTATTCTTATTAATTCTTTTCCTTATTGATTAGTGGACTTGATGAAAGAGGGTACCACTGTTATTCTGCGCAATGCAAAAATTGACATGTTTAAAGGATCAATGAGGCTTGCTGTGGACAAATGGGGTCGGTTTGAAGTTACTGAACCTGCCAGCTTCACTGTGAAGGAAGATAACAACCTCTCGCTGATTGAATATGAACTTGTGAATGTTGTAGAAGAGTGATTCGGGATGGTGTTCACTTCCTTACTACCTTGTGACCCAAGAATAAAAACAACTGCAGCTTATGATAGTACTCTTGTCTCTGCGGCATCTCATGTCCAAAATGCTTTGCTTTTAGGAAGAAGAAATCTGGAAGCTAGTAATACTGAAGTTGCTTTCTACCTTTTGCAGCAGATCCTGTGGAACCTTTTGGTTGGACCTCCAAACAGATGGTGATGACTGTAAGTTGATGAGTTAAAGCAGCTGCCTTTTGGAACTGGCTTTGGTTTGTTTCAACCTATTTATTTCTGGAAGTTGACTCTTCTTTGGCTATTAGATCTTAAAAAGATTTATATCATGAAATGTATGTTTCTGTATAACTCAGTGTGGATTGGGCCTGCTTAAGCTTCCTATTTATATGTCCTCAAAATTTTGCTGTATGGGTATTTCTCGCAGTTTTCAATCTTCACTGCAGATGTGAAATTGAAGACCAGGTAAAATGGGAATTCAATAAATTGTGTTCAAATAATTCGTAACAATAATCATCTTATTTTCCTAATTCAGTTAGATAGTTAACTTGAAGCCTCTTTTTTGTAAGTATAGCAGGGGTATATATGGCCAACTCATCCTTGTGTGGATACATGTGAATTTACTCTTCTTCGTTGCCTTTTGTTTTAGTCAGTGACCTTCATTGGTGATATGACTGTTTGGCAGATATGGTGAAGGTCATTTTTATGGCTTAAAGGTGGATGTTTGTTTTGGAAGTACAGGCAGCAAGGGGATAGTCGTTGGTTAGTTATCTGCAAGTTATACTCACATGACATTTTGTGGTCTAGGATTATTTTTCGACAGCAAACGTGAGGAAGGGATACACAGACACATCTTAGTCTGAGAGGGTGAGGTTTATCATCCAGAATGCTTAGCAAATTTTGATACTCCTTGACTTAGACAATGATATGGTAGATGTTAGGGGAGGTTTTAGGATACAAACATTTAATCCTAAAGAGAGAAGTTGTACTTAATATCAAGTCTGCTGGTCAATTTGAAGAGTCTAAGAAGTTCCCATTTGAAATTTAGTAGTGTTAACTTTTCACTGCCTTATTCTATGAACAAATCAAATCTAGTAAACAAATAATTAGTGACTTATTTTTTGCATAGGGGATGATATATCCTGTTTCAGTTGTCTCTGGGAAGTAAAGGTCGGTCAAACCTCTTATGTTCAGAATGTTTTGTTTATCTCATCTCGGGTAAACAAAGAAGTATTCTAGAAACCTTCCACTTGCTTGGTACTAGATGAGTTTAAGCCTTTTTGTGCCAAGACTGCCAGAGACGCAGAGTGATGGATTAGTAACAACTTGACGTATCTGCTGTCCGTAAGCCTTATTTTGAAATCTGCTGTCTTTAACCATAAGCAGCAGTGTCTCCAAGCCACCCTGAGTTTCTGTGAAAGCTTAGACTTGGATAGGATGATAAAAATATGGTGAAAGTGTGTGTGTGTGTGTGTGTGAGAGAGAGAGAGAGAGAGAGAGAAAGAGGACATTCGGAGAAGGGGGGCTATGCTGTATGCGTCTGTACGTAGGCTGATCACACCAATAAGCCTGTCTTTAAGTGAATCTACGCAAATACACTTTGCAGAGGTTGTTGAAGCGAGTTTTCACGGGTTGTAGAAGACAAAAACGAAGTTCCCCGTAGACATGAAACCAAGTCCTTCAATCTGTATCATCCCTTCTCTTGATAGCGGTCGTAGATGTCCACTGACAAGATCAAAAATAAGTGGAACATATGTTTACAACTGGTACGAGAGCTGTTGGACCTACTCATTCAACAATCTTTGTCTGCTCACTAATAAGACTCGCTCCTTCCAGTACATGCCTTAGAAACTACACCGAAAGGACCACTCACATGACTGCTAACCAAAAATTCAAGACAATAAAAGAATAGCAGACAAAAGAAGAGATATACTGTGTAAAGGAGCAGCGTAGGGAAACCAAAACAAGCATGTTTTGTATTACGAGGGATTGATGTCATGGATGTGTGCTTTGTAGGTAATGCGCGCAGGGAACTGGTTGCAATCAGCCTCACAATAATGAAACTGTATGATTGAGCCTGCGATGTCTGCGTATTGGGTATCGAGAAGAAAGCAGAAAGAGTTGAAATCAACCTAACGAACTTTATCCATAGATGCTTGGTACATGCAGATTTTGTTCTGAAGTTATTGTCCCTTTGTTTATCTTTCGAATTCGGGATAAAGTATTCCACTTCCTTTCTCTTATTGTCCTCGAATAGACCATTCATGTTTATTGTTATCAGGAGTTCTGCTGCCTCGAATAAAATGAATTTGAATGGTTTTAAGTTTGCTAATAACAATGAATTGCTAATTGGAATGTCGGCTCGGCTGTGTACATTGCAGGAGCAGAGATAAATTAGAATTTTCCTGACAAGTGGTGTGCATTATTGTACTTGCGTTAATGCACATAGCTGCTTTGTCCATGATGTACTTAATGGATGCTCGAGTGCTCATGATCGTGGTGGATTGTGTGGCTCAGTTGTTTGTGAAATCTTTTACAATATGAATCATTGCACGCTAGTGGCCCTTTTAAACGCTCGAAGATTATTTCTGATAGTGTCGATGAAATGCTCCAGCGCCTCGCAATTTTTAAGTAAAGACATCATCATGCATTCCTCTTTGAAACTATAATTTATATAGCAGAGAACCTGGAAACCATAATCTGGAATATTATAAATGTTCCTTATGATTATCAACGATCATTCCATCTTATTATCTCTTATCCACAACTCCTAATTGCCAAAAGAAAAATAAAACAAAGGTAGACTACAAAACAGAGGATTCTCTTGTCGATCAAAATCTCCATTGCAACTTCATCTGGTAGGTTTTTTATGGCTGCATACACGCTCAACAAAAGCTCTTTCCCTGTAGGATCACAATAAAACAACCTCATTGCATTTTTAACCTGGTGATTAGTCTCTCTAGAGTGGTCCTGTTTCTCCTTTCGTGTATAAAATCGGCTCTTGACTGACATCATTGCATTTAGTGGAATCGAGTTTAAGAGAAACAAGCGTATATAAAAGAACAGAACTGTAACATTCTCTTCATCATCAGTACAGGGCTGTTTGCATTTGGAAACGTGGAAATCCATAATACGTAATGCAGTAAAGAAAAGTAGGTTAAAAAAATGCCTTGGTCTCTGGCACATCCATTAAACGTCATCATGATATCATCTAAATCGAGAGTAATTAGAACAGAGTTTTTGCATTAATATAAAAGAAAAAGTTGATGGGTACCCATGAAGTTCTAAAAGGTATATTGCTGTAGTTTATAGAGTGGATGGAGTCTAGAAAGTTATGATAACAAAACCTGCTTGTAACTGTTCACATTTTTTTAAAAAAATCCAAGGCTCTGATGACTGATGTCAGTCTTACTTCATGGAAAAAGATGAATTTCTGATTTTGAGGTGCTTGTGCTTGATTGATTCACCCTGAAACTAGATAATCTTGTTAATTTACACAACATAGCTTGGAAAGGAGCAATCAAAGTGAACAAAAGGTGGGCTCCTCTCTCTATCCTTCTCATTCTTCTCCTCTTGTGCCTTCTATCCAATAAACGACAATGGCTGATGGAGATACTCTGCAGCAAAAGAAACAATAATAAAATATGAAAATGTGGGGGAACAACTCTTGGAGTTGGTAGAATCTTTCTAAATTTAACTCTAAACCTTACTTTAAAAAGTTAATTATGACCTTTCTTTTTTGCAGGGAAAGGGACAGTACATGTACATGTACATGTGGGAGCACATGAGACTATGAAAGTAAAATCGACAGTATTAAGAACCCTCCTCCATATTGACACAACTAGCTATAGCACGTTTTACTCCATGATACATCGATCTAAATTTTCTTTCTCATACAAACAAACAAAAAAAAAAATTCTAAAAAATTTTGAGAATATCATGACCAAAAAGGCATTAACAACTTGAGGTATGTAGCAGTGCTGTCTGTCGCTGCAATTTTTTTGCACTCAATATGTTTATCATCAATCACTCTCGGAAATATATACATCATTGCTCTTATCTATCATTATCACATTGCAGCACGCCAGAAGTTAACAAGTGTTCTGTATTAATCTAATTGGGGTATTTGGGAGTCAAACAAGTTGCATGTTTTTGCTTTTTAAGTAAATTGCAGACAGATTCTAAGCATGATCATAACTGAAAATGTACATCCATCGAGTATAAAAATTCCGATTTCAGGTTTCGACCTGATCACAACAAGATACATCTTTTCGTGTATGCGCGTCTGGCATGGCCTGGATGATCTTATCAATTTAAACAGTAATATATATAGTTTAGTAGTTAATTGTTGCTACGTATCCTGATCACATGGTTCGCAGACATGAAGTGTGGTCCAATGCCTCAGAAAAGAAAGAATCAACGATGGAAAGTCATGTAAGATGTGATTCTGTATCCATGTTAGATACAAATAATGAAGAGCCATATCCGCCTTTTATTATTGGAGTTGGTGAGGATGGAGACCGTAATACAAGGAGAGGTGAAAGTGGCTATGCAAGATGCATGTGACAAGAGCATGAGTTTCATATTCATACGCCTCTTGGCTGATCTTGATGGAAAACTCCGGTCAAAGGAAGGAAAGGAGAGAAACACCAGAAACTTTCATATCAGAAAACGCGGGAAAAGGTAATAGAATGCCAAAGTAATGATAACGCTCCTGCATGCCCCCACACACATTTGCGGGCAACCCCATTTGTAGAAATACATGCAGTCACTCCCTTTGGACTCACTCACTCACTCGTTACAATTTCTTCCTTTATTTACTCAAAAGTCTCTATACATCTCGCACCACAAACACTCTAAGAGCAGTCGCTGTTTAATCATTTCCCTAGTTTAATTTGAAGCGATACATGATGGGTTATTTTCTGTGGATATATTAGAAAAAATAAAATATATAAAAAGCTTTCAAATACAAAAAAAAAAGCAAAAAAATAGTAAAGAGTTCAAAAACAGCTAACAGTTATAAACACCACCTTAAAATCTCTGCCAATAATTCAATTATCATCTGCTTAGTTTCCCTTAAACTTTTGCCCGGAAAAAATCCTCGACAATTCATTAACATAGGCTAATCATTCGATTGAAAGTCCTGAGACTGACCATGTGCACCATTGTCGACTAACAATAGCAGTGCACATGCCATTTATCGACCCTTTTTTTAGAATTTTGTTAAAAAGAACCGTGCATGCGTTGAAACATTTGAAGCCAAGTTCCATAAAATATGTAAATCAAAGGTCATATGAACATGAATTGATGGACCCCTGTCATATAAATTATTGTTCTACAAATTAAATAGTTTATTTAAATTGTTCTCTTATCTTTTTAGAGAAAGGATCCTATTAATGAAGGATTTTTAATTTAACTCAACTTTTAAGTGTTACATCCAGTGACAAGTCAATTAAAATCTCTTAAAATAAAGAAGAATCTCAGTCAAAATGTAGAAGTTATATATTGACTTACATATTTCATTTATGCGCAACATAAATGATTTCTGTACTCTAAGATATATAGTGTACAAATTCTATGATTATAACATGGACCGACGCATTAAATTGCCGTACTAATCATCAAATAATTCCAAAATCTTCAATAGCTCCAAATCCGTATTGAAATTAAAGACTCTCAAGAACATTTATGAGAAATGAGAGATCGGGGCCCTTGCTGTCATGTCATCTGAGATGAACAATTAAATTTTCAGTGTATTGAATGAATCCTAGCCTGCTTCCACCTCTTTGCATTGAATTGAATAAATAAACATGGATCATTTTTGTGTACTAGAGTGGCCAAATTATAAAGATCAAGCATGTTTTACCAAACAAAATGCTCTCTTCTCCATCATTATATCTTCATTTTCTAATCAGATCATTCTTTCTTTTAACTTCACTTACACATAATTATTGATACCATCCATTTAATAATATTATGATATATATAAAATTTTGTTATTAAAATGGAAATAGAATCGTAGTGAGAGCGAAATTTGATTGTAGTAGTTACTCCAAATTTCAAAAAAAGCAACGGTATCCTAGCAAAATCCCTCTAAGTTCTTTGTAAACATGTGCTCAGTGTTTGATTCTCATCAACTATCATTTACTTAAAGTCGTAAATAATCTTAGGATCCTTTGAATGATGATAAGATAATTTGACTTAATAGCATATTTTATTATTAACGTCTAACAATATATATATCAAAGTTAATATTGACAATGACTTCTTTCGATAATTGACCTAACACCATGTCTATTAACGACCCTAATCATCGTCGTTATTTGATTCTTTTCCTACTATAATTTTAATAAATGATTAATAATTACATGATGAATAGAATAAATAAACAAAAATAAAAAATGATATGACTTCTGTCATCTTAAATTAAGTTTAACGATAGAACACTCAATAGTCCACGAATCTTCATTATTATTATTTTACTGAGTATTTGAGTATGATGATGACGTGACGTGTTTTGGAGTTGATGTGTAAGTTTGAAATTATAATTTGAAGTGGGGTACATAATATCACAATAAGTAACGGCTTCCTTTCCGAAAATTGGAATATAATATGGTTCCCAATGACACTTCAAATTTTCCAATTTTCCAGAAGGTCGTTAACATGCCACTCTCATCCTGCTTAATCATTCTTTTATTTATTACATATATTTTCAGCAAACAGTAGCATCAATTTCAAGGGAAGAATTACGGTATAATTATTGTATCATATAATAACTGTTTATTTATATAAAAATTATAAACATAATATAAAAATCGTAAACGAATAAATAAAATTATATATAAAAATTATAAAAAATCATAAATAAAAAATATATAAAAATCGTAAATAAATTTTTTTTAATCGGTTTACAATTTTTATATGTTATAGTAAAGTTGCTGTATGGATACTATACCCTAGCATGACCCCAATTTCAATTCTAAGTTGAACGGCTACATACAAATGCAGAGAATTCGGATTCAGGTGAATGGGTCGGGTACATTTGAATATCCGAATCCATTTAGACATGACGACTGTAGAGCGTCAAAGAGTCAATGAATTGACGTGGACTATTGCTGATGGTGATGATTGGGCATTTGGCTTATCTGGCGAAGATAACCTAGCCACGTGGCTCCAACCCAAGTTGGTTGTCTATTTTAACCTAACACTCTCACATCATACCACACTTTTCCTAATGTCCATCGCATCTAACATGCAAATATTTATATTAATTATTGTATCCGATTAAATCAAGATTTATTATCATATGCTATAAGCAAAACCCAGATTGGGAATTTTTATTTTTTGACAGAGCAGCGTGAAATTTTTGTTCATGTTTGTTGTGTTTCTGATTTGGAAAGCATGAAAAACATTTCTCAGGCAGAAAATGTGAGCCAACAAATTGGTAATTCAATTTCAAGGCAAGGTGAGCTTGAAATTGAATTCTAATGAGAGAGAAAAATGGATTAAGAGTTGTAAAAAGAAACGTTTGAGGGTAATGAAGATTGAAGAGACAGTAGCACAGAGATGGCATGGGAGTGCACAACAGAAAGAAAGCAGGCTTTTTAATTTGATCCTCAAATTCAAAATACAATATTTCAACCATTTACTTGTCTTATCTAGATTCTTTACAAACTAATGTTGTCATCTTCTATAACCATAACTAAATGTTGGGGCCAATTCCCCTCCCACCTCCATTCATTTCTCAAAACAACTCTCTAGACAACATCCCACTGTTCGCTATTGTCTTTATTTATATCTCTTCTTAATAATTGAATTGAAAACATGTCAATCTAATAATAATTTTAAGGTCATATCATTATGCGTAAATAATTTGGTCACACAATGTCAGATCGGAGCATATTTCATTAGACAATATATTAATAGAAGAGAATTTATTAACACAATATATTGATAAATTGATCATTTTATCCATTCGATTTTATAAATTAATAATTAAAAAATTATATCTAATTTTGTATAAAAACTCTTACGTTCAAAGATCCCATCTCTATATTAATTATTTGACAAATTGGAATGAGTTACATCTTACATGCTTAAAAACAAGCCATCACCAATAAAGATTCAGCTAAAACGAAAGAACAATAATTTAATTCAACTTTTTGCAAATAAGTGGGCCAACGAGAAAGGGACTTCCGATGATGACCAATATCGTGGAAACAGAGAAGTTAATATTCCAATTAATCTAAATGCAATGTAGGGTATTTGTCACGGAATTAAATTTCTTTTTCTTTTCTTAATTTGCAATAAAAATTAATATTTCGATTACTATTTTTTTAATTAAAAAAATTAATCGCATAAATATAAGTGCTTAAGTGTAGAAACTAGAAAGATAGCTAAAAGGTTTTCTAAAATTGGGAATGTCATTATCACGGAGATTGTGATTAGGTTGAACAAAATGGATAAATTGAAAATCATACCAATAATGCAGAGTCACGAAAAGAATATACAAACTGCGCCAGCCACAAGGTAAAACCAAAAAAATAAAAATAAAATAAAACAATTTGGAGGCTAAACGCGTCTAAGTCTGATTATTTAAAAAGGACGTGTAGCCAATGGATGAATGCCACGAATGAAACACGCGTCTCCAAGTATTACCTGGCTGTCAATCACTTTGCTAAACACTAAGAACTCGCTTTGTAATTGTACGCTTCCATTCCAAACCGTCAGCTTCGCTTTACTTTTTCTTTCTTCTTCAGCTCAGATCCACGTACCACTTTTGAATTCCTTCAAATTATTATTGGTCATCTTTAAAAAAGCTATTTTTTAGTAAAATAATATTTAATATTTATTGGTTATAGAAATAATAGGTGATATTTAAATATCTTTTTTTAGAAATAATCTCTTGATATCCTGCTTGTTATGTAATGTTGAATGTTAATATTTTATTTTCCGCTTTTTGTAGGGATATAATATCAACCTCGTCATTAGACTTGTTCTTTTTTATTTTTTTTGAACGTGAATATATAGTTGATATATTATTGCCACTTGAATAATTATAATTAAAATAAAATTATTTTAATTTAATAATTCTTCCTAATATCATGTTGATTTCAAGATTCCCATAGAATCGTAATGTAATGATTCAACACATCAAAAGATACTCATTAACTCTATTGTTTATAATGATATATTTCACAACAATAATGCCTAAGAACACATATATAAAAATAACAAGTAAATTATTTTACAGATTTTTTATTGGTTCAGACCGTTGACTAAACTCAGATTTATTCCTCAGTTTAAGCTTTTGACCAGGCTTTTCTTTTTCCTTTTCTTATTCTTCTTCGTTTTCTCTTTTCTCTTCACCTTTAGTCTCTGACTTTGTTCATTATTTTTATATAATAAATAAAAACAATTTAAAAACATTAATTTATTATTTAAAAAATCAATAAACAATAAAAATAGAAATAAAATAATACCGCAAAAGAAATTACTTAAAACAATAGTATAGTTTGAGATCTTGTTTTAAGTATAGTTTGAGATCTTTTCAACTCTTATTTTTAGTATAAAATCTTAAATTTCATCTTTTATGGAAGGATGGTATTATCAAATATAATTTTCGATCTTAAATTTCAATAGTTAGATCATGGAGATCAAAAATTACATGTTTATATTAAAATTTTGTATCGAACATCTCTGCGAAAACGATTATAAAAAAGATTCTGAAAATTTATTTTCTAAAAGCTACTTAAAAAAAAAAAAAGTGAGAAAACCGTAACAACTTTAAAAAGCACGCTCTCGCTGCCAAGTCACTCACTCAGTCACTCGCTCGTTCACCAGTGTATCGGCCTGCCTCAGCTTTATAAATTTCTATCTACAAGCCCACCACAACACAACACCACACCAACACCAACACACAAACATTCTCTCTCACTCTCTGTTAGTTTGTGTAAACCAAAATTTGATAAAAATGCAAATACAACTCCACCTCATCTCTCCTCTCACTCTCTTCCTCCTACTTCTCTCTTCTTCTCTCAATGTAAGTTTGTTTCTCAACTCAACTCTTCTATCTACAGCCATGAGATTATATTATGCTTCTTTTAATTTTTTTTTTCGCTTTCTGACTGGTTTCTTGGCAATGCAGGTCAATTTTTGCGGCGCTTCCGAGATTTCCGGCGGTGTCGATGGTAAAGAGAACCCATTCACGCCAAAAGGGTATCTGCTTCGATACTGGGACAAGGAGATCCGCTCCACTTCACCAAAATCGGATTTTCTTCTCTCTAAGGCCTCCCCATTGAACGCTGTCGACGCGGCCAGTTTTGCCAAACTTGCAGCGCAGAACACGCTTTCTTCTGTGCTCCATTCCTTCTGCTCCTCCGCGAAGCTCTTCTGTTTCCCCGATTTGTCGCCGAGTCTTGAGAAGCACGACACCGACTCCAACTTCGCTGTTTATCGTAACAAGAACTTCACCAATTACGGCTCCGGCCGTGCCGGAGGAGTCGACTCGTTTAACAAGTACTCGGAGAGCGACAATCTCCCGGTCGACTCGTTCCGTAGATACAGCCATGACGCGACCGGTCACCAAGATAAATTTTCCAATTATGCCCCTGAAGCCAACGTGGCCGACCAGAGCTTCAACACCTACGGCGTCGACGCAACCGGTGGCCGCGGTGAATTCAAGAACTACAATGGGGACGTCAATGTCCCTAATCTCCGATTCACAACTTACGCCTCCGATGGCACGGGGCGGACCCACTCCTTCTCCACCTACACCGCCGAGACGAATTCGGGAAGTGAGAGCTTTGCCGCGTACGGAAAGAAAGCAAACGGATCCCCGAACGAGTTCTCGGGTTACGGGAAAGGATCGAACGTGATTGGTTCGGACTTCTCGGGTTATGGCGCGAGGGGCAATGGAGCCGATGACACTTTCACTTCGTACGGCGATGACGGGAATGTTCCGAACAACAAGTTCAACAACTACGGCGAGGGCGGCAATGCGGAGGTTGAGAACTTCAAGAGTTACAGAGAGCAAGCAAATGTTGGCGACGATTCGTTTCAATCCTACGGGAAGAAATCGAATTCAGCGAAGGTTAATTTTGCAAATTACGGGAATTCATTTAATGAAGGTACCGACGTGTTCAAAGGATACGGTGATGGTGCCAAAGAGCACGCCATTGGCTTCAAGATCTATGGAGTCAACAACACGTTCAAGGATTATGCCAAGACTGGAATTACTTTTGCCAAGTACAACAATGTCACCTCTCCTTCAAGTGCTCAGAAAACGGTGGCCAGTGGCAGTTCGGTAAATAGGTGGCTGGAGCCGGGCAAATTTTTTAGAGAGTCCATGTTGAAGAAAGGGACTGTGATGCCAATGCCGGACATTAAAGATAAAATGCCTAAAAGGTCGTTTTTGCCCCGGACTATTGTTTCGAAATTACCTTTTTCGACTTCTAAGTTGTCTCAGCTGAAGCAATTGTTCCACGCTGGGGACAATTCCAGCATGGAAACTATAATTAAGGACGCTTTGAGCGAGTGCGAGCGTGCACCGAGCCGGGGCGAGACCAAGCGGTGCGTGGGTTCGGTTGAGGACATGATCGACTTTGCAACCTCAATCTTGGGCCGCAACGTAGTGGTACATACCACTGAGAATGTAAACGGGTCGAAGAAGAAGATCGTGATCGGATCCATCAAAGGTATCAACGGTGGCAAAGTGACCAAATCAGTGTCGTGTCATCAGAGTCTGTTCCCTTACTTGCTTTATTACTGTCACTCTGTTCCTAAAGTTCGGGTGTATGAAGCTGATATCTTGGATCCCAACTCCAAGGCCAAGATCAACCATGGCGTTGCCATCTGTCATTTGGATACCTCAGCTTGGAGCCCCACCCATGGAGCATTCTTGGCTCTGGGTTCGGGTCCTGGGCGGATCGAAGTTTGCCACTGGATTTTCGAGAACGATATGACCTGGACCACTGCTGATTAAGTTTTTTTAAGTGGGTTCGAATTGTTAGTTAAGACAACTTAGCCAATTACTCGAGCTCATCATGAAGAACATCGATGATGAAAATAGAGTTTATTTATTATTTATTAGTATTTTGTTAATGCAACTTTATATCGTCAATTCAGCACAAAAAGGGAGAGACAAAAGAAGAAGTGTATAAATAATATTCAAGTGAAGTGTGTGGCTCTGTGGGAAGAAACCCAATTTGAAGGGAGCATATATTAGCTGCTTTGATTCATGTTTTCTTTACTCTTTTTCTTTTTAATTTTACTTTATTTTTCCCTTGGTTGGTCCTTTCCCAATATTTTATTAAAAATAAAAGAAGAAAGGGGAATGAAAGCCAAGGATGATTTATTTAAGTGTAAAATTGTCAATTACATGTGGGCTTTGGTCGATGATTTGCCTTTTCGCCTATATTCTATTTTATGAGTTGTATGTCACTTGTGCTTGGGCATTTTACATCAACTTCTTATGGACTCTTTTCGAAAGCTGACTTTACAACCCAGCTTCTGCTTATGTTATGGGTTTCCACAACTTTTCGTGTTATAGTTTTATGGTAAATGTTAAATTTGTGCAGACTAAATTTGTTAAATATATGACTTTTTTTTTATTTTAATTCTTCTATCCATTTATGTAAATATAGTGACAATTGGATCATACAAGCTCTCACTTTGATGCAATATCAATTGCAGTTGTAGTTAAACCACTTCCTAGTTGTCGTATTGTCATGTCCAATTTATCATTACTTTCTTGTGTCGTGTTCCTTTATAAATTTTTTCATGCAGATTTCATGAGCTATCAAATTGGTGAAACCTTTTTTTTTTTTAAGCACACAAAAAGGGTAAATGACAGCGGAAGCTTAATGGGTGTAAATGTAACAAATCCATCCTAATCAACTTATTGAAATTTTATATATAGTTGAAAATCTCACAGGTCTCCAAGCATCAAATAATGTATTATGCAATTACAAGTCATTCTGTGCGCAAGCGTGCATGTGAGAACTAAAGTAAAAAGCAAATTATAATAACCATTTTGTTAGTGGCTTCTGAAATTCTTACAACATGTATACAACATTAAATCAAGAACAGTAATTGAGTAGTGTGGGTTTGATAAAATGCGAAAAGTAATCAAAGAGTTTGTCTCAATTACAACCGACAGACATTAATCAAATCTTCTTAAAACCAAAACACGAAACAAAACAAAAACAAACGTCTCTTATTTTTCTATATATCATTCATGGAATGGGTGATTGTCATGGATTAACCCAATGAAAAATTACGGATTCTGCCATTCTCACGGGATGTGTCGCCACTTCCCTGAAGACGAAGATGGAGTTAATCATTCTAACAGTGCGTGTGCAAAAGACTGGTCACGGGATCGCTCTTAAAAGCTTTTCTACAACTCCAGACAAAAACTTGGCGGCCAAACGCGTCAAATCCTTATTAATCATCCCTCCATTTTCTATACTACTCGTTAAACTCTCTCTATTCCGTGTCTAAATTTTTTGCTTTCGTGAAATTTAGAGCCCTCTTAGAAACAGATCAGGTTAGAGATTTCTTTCTATATTATTATTCGGAATCATTCAATTTCCTAGAAGAATGAATATTACCTTATCAGAATACGCGTTGTACATTTATATATATATATGGAACAACGTTCAAATTTGACAAAAAAAATATTGTATCATTCGTTTTACAAAACATCTGTTGCATGTTTACCGAAAAATTCTGTTACATAGCATGCATGGGAAAATTTTTTATAATTTTTTTGATACCTTCAATTTACATGAATCTATAGATATTTTTAAGTTTTTTTTTTCTAATTCTCTATCGAATCATGGTTTTGTACTTGTGTTTGTTATTGATTTATAATGGGTTTATTTTAGTCGGTTTAAGCTATCGTACAAGATACCTTATAATAAAATCCACTTCACTATATATAAGATATGGGATTGATCAGCTATGTGGTCTATTTAAAACAGAAAAGAAAAGAATCCATTGTACTTTTCTTTCTAATACTTAATATTTGGTATATATATAAAAATAGTATATGAGATTCATGCCAAAAAAGGGCAGGTCACAAGCAAAATGTTGAGAAATTAATTGGTGCATCCAGATATGTTAACAGATAAGGTGTTGGTGGTGGTCCATATATATATTTATATGTATATGTAACCATCTAAAATTTACTGTATAGTTCCATAGGATAGGCCACGGGACAGCTATATATAATCTATATTATGTGGGCAATACCGCGTGCTCTTTTATTTTTCATTTTTTTTAATTTAAAGACCTTCTTCAAGTCTTAATTTCCAGGGCATGTTTTGGTGTTAAATATTTTCACGTTCTCGATATTTTATATAATTTAAGCCTTTAAGGAGTTGTTTTGAGGGTCCAATTCCCTTCTCATTTGTATTCTTCCTCATTTTTGTTACTTAAATCCGCAATCATTTGACAATTGAAATATGCTTTATTTTGGGTACATTAAAGTGATCCAAAATTGTGCCAAGGCTTGTATATAATTACAGGAATTGAAAACGAAAGTGCAATATCTCTAAGCAAATTAAAATTAAAATTTACTTGACAGAGAGGGAAGAAATACGTGCCAGAATGGTTACTAAACTTATTCGGAAAGAGACACATGCAGGAACTGTAACACGGCTTTCCCTTAGAAATAAACATCTAAGTTGACAATGATATATCAAATGAATACCAATTCACCCACAGCACAGCTAGCCCTATTCATTATACTGCTCAGATCAGAAAGACCTTCAATTCAATAGTTTCAATACTTGATTTGATGCGTGCCTGGAAATTATAGTACTCGGAAAGGAGAAGTAGTTGGCCAGTTTTTGCAGGTTCATAAATACGAGTAGTCTCCATTTTTACAGTGATAGTCCAAGTTTCAAGAACTTTGGCCTTCCCCGAAAGCAACTTTCTATAGAACCGCGCTCCTAAACTCTACTTAATCTTGCTTTGGCATATATTAATTAATGATGAAGGAATAGTTGTCTGACTTGTAACAACATTAAGTTGAAATTAAGGGTTCATATATCTTCTCGGATTCAGAACAGAAACACCAATATATATATCTAGCATGCATGGATGTTGCTGAAGTGTCTTTATCATCGTTCAGCTCAGGCAAACCTAGTAGGAAGATATTCAACAGTGTTCAGCGTAAAATAAGGCTATATGTGCATTGCAGGGGTGGAAACTACAGGCTCTGGTGCTGTGTGGGGATTCGCTCAACCAATTAGATGGACCACCGACATCACATATCCAAGTCCATCCCTCCCCATAAATTTGGTAGCTACAGAAGCAATAAAATGCAACTCCTTTGCAACGGGGAAGCCAAGCTAGCTCTTTATGCTATCATATGTAAGCCATGCTTCATACGTAATCAGGAAGCCACCAACTACTCTGTTGCAACGTAAATGTGCAATTACACCTATTATCTTTCGTTTTAGATGAACATTAATGGAGAGATATATAAAAATAGTAAGTCTTTTTAGATGAAGGTTGTGGATGCAACAAATGCAAGTGCATGATTTTGGCAAATGGCAATCAATTTCGGACAGCAAAACTAGTCTGCATTGCCATTAATTTATTAACAAATCGATTAACAACAACAGAAGCATCTGTTTCAGTGTTTGATTATTGGATGAAGACTGACATCGGCCAGGCCTGCTTGCATTGAACATTGCATGAAGGTACCTGTCTCTTTAATGAATGGTAGTTGTGTAGTAGCTATGGCTTTGAATGTTTTTGAATATATATTATAGCTGGACAATCGCTACACTAATGTGGTTAATTTTAGTTAAAAATTTCTTAATCTCAATGTTGAATCTAGCTTCAATTTATATTTGGAGAGATTTGAGTTGCATTAATAAGTACAAAAAATAATTAAAATAATATTAAGTCTAAGTTATATGTCTTTTTATATTGTTAAAGTCACTGAATGATAAACTAATAAGATAATAATGCATGGATGTGTCAATAAACTATGAAATGAAATGATACTAATTATAAATTAATTTAGGATACTATCATATATCTCATGCGACTGAATAATAATAGTATTATATTCCAAATTTTTATTCTTTTAAAGAATAATCTAAAATTAGATTGCTTTTAATTGAAAATAAGATTGAAGTGGATAGTTTTTGGGTGCAGTCTCAATCAATCCATAGACAAATGGGTCAAAAAGAGAATGTGAGTGAAAGACTGAGGAGCCCCGGAACCGCGTTTCCCTGACTCGTCGATTTCCAGCTTAGAATGCATCATATGTCACCGCTCATTGCATTTGCCATGTGCTGCGATTGAAAGTCCCACTTAGACTTCTTTTTATGTTTCGTTCCTACTCAAATGTTTCAAATTATCCACGACTTGTCACTTCAAAATTCAATTTTTTGAAACGATGAAGTTGAGGCCAACCAACCAATCACTATCTCTGAAATTATAAATGGAAAAAATGCCCCGGGTTTCTTCTCTTTGTTCATTTATTTTTCAAGAATTTTAAGCCGTTAGATTTAAAAATTAAAATCGGCCAAGTTGATAAACATTTGTTATATTGACAACTCATATTAATATTTCTATTTACTTGATGTCATATAAACTTTATATACAAACTTTATATACAGACTTTGTAAGTGTAACATTATTGATTACATTATTGTTTTATGAAATTCAGAAACAAGAAGTTGTAATCAATGGAATTATGGATCTAAAAGCGTAATTATACATCAAACAAAGTTAATCCAAATGATTATCAAGTTTGGAAACAAGTGATATCAAGCTAAATTATATATTTATCATACGGCAGACAGACAGGTATTAACTAAAATTTATTATGTTTTGATGAAATGTTGTTAAAAAGTCAGAGATGAAAAAACCTATATTCATGACTTTGGGTTGCGCAGACAAGAACCCAGATTGAAACTAAATCCCCAACTATGGGGATGATCCATTACTTAAAAGCCCAAAAGCCCAGTAGTTATGAGGTCAGTGGTGTTGATGTCCATAGGAGGCCCATAAACAGAACCATTTGTTTGAGGATTGTGGAAAACAAACCAAGAAACATGGCGGCCAATTGTGGGAGAAGAACCCTACAGCTCACTTCCGCTTCAGCTAAAACCCTCCTCAGCCGTGCTTCAACTACCACCAAGTTCACTGGACTCGCTTCCTCCGCCAAGCCCACCTCTGCTGGTCGCTTCACATCTCTTCACAAACTCACTCTCTCCAGGTTCCTTTACTTTTCTTTTTTTCTTTTTCTTTTTTTAAGAATTCCATTTTGTTTAATGTTAATGTTTAGTTGTGTGAGCATTGAAAGTATTCTAGAAGCTTTGATTAGGATTCTTTATGTGGATTTCAGGCTTCCTCAGGAGCTTGGTGGGGCACTTTCTTTGATGCCGTTGCATAGTGTTACTGCCTCTGCCTTGTTTACTTCATTGCTATCTTTGAGCAATCAAAACTGGGGTTGTCTATCAGAAGGTACTCTTCTTGTAAATTTTTAATGGAATTTTGGATCTGGTTTGAAAGAGTAGAAGGTTATGTTAATTTGGTGCATTTTTTAGTTATTAGAAAAAAAAAATGGTAGAAGCTGGATTGTTTTGTCGTGTATTGAATTGGGGACCTGGTGTATTTCTTACGATTAAGAATCAACAAATTTTTAATCTTTCTTTGCCCAGTTATAGTGGAGTCGAGTTGGGTTACTTTGTTTTTTGTTGCTCCACTAGGAGAGGCTTAGCTAGCTTCTAAAGCAGCATTGCTCTCTGAATTTCTTAGTTCAAAGTTGAGTGGTGTCTCTCATACATACCAAAAGTTTCTTTATGATGGAATCTGAGTTTCTAAACCTGGAAATTTTGAAGATGGTAAGGGCATGCTTGTTTAGTTGTGCCATATTGGTTGGAGGACGGAGGTAGACCGGGATTGTTACTTCTTGGAACTTGTTATGAAATTTTTATTATACGGTTGCTTTGAAATGGATGCAAAGATTTTAATTTTCTGGAATTCAGAATTTTATGATCTCATTTGCCATAGTTTTGTAGATTTGATTTTCAACCAAAAAAAAAAAAAAAAACTAAAAAATTGTTATACAGTTTTGGGTGTAACAGGTTAGGACATTCTTAAACTAGAAGTACTGTAAGAAGAAAGAGCTTTATGGACTTGCCTTAGTAGGAGGCTGTGTGTTACAATTAATCTAGCAACAATTTTGTTAAGATTATTTTTCTTTCTTCTTGAATATAAGGTGCATTCTATGGAATGATTTAGTGGAACCTTTGATATTTATCTTAAAATCAAGTGTGGAAGTAACATCATGGATTTGTTGGGTATTGCTTGCTAAAGTTGAATCTGATCATTATTCTTTTGAGTAATATTTCTTTGCAGCTTGTCTAATAGATGCCTAAGGCGCTTAAAAGAGTGGATATTTAGTTAAAGTGAAATTTTTTGTTCCTTCGAGCCACTATCTAGGAAATAGGAAGACTTTTTTGAGCTGAGTACTGGGAAATTTGAGCCTAGGTGAAGATAACTAAAATTTCTCAGAGTTTTGGATAAGATTCACAGACAGTAGGACATAATCCTTTCAAATGACAATGAAATGACCTTGAACGTTTGGTGTAAAAAATCAATGCACTTTTCTCTTTCTTTTGTATTTTCCAGGTATTCTTCTCTCTGTTTACCCTCTAAAATCAATTCACTTTTTTATTGTGTTTTGTATGTAAACTGTTGCAAGTGCAATTTTCTCAGCTATACTTAATAGAAAATGATGGGAGAGAAACCTCTCTCTCTCTCTCTCTCTCTCTCTCTCTCTCTTTCAATTTGTATTTTTGAAAGAAGAAATTCATGTTTCATTCTACTGGTTTAACTGACAATTTGTTCGTGTCTATTGTTATGTTATGGCAGGATTTGCTACACCTCTATAGCAAGGCTTATGAGCTCCTATTCTTTGTACCACCCAGATTATCATAAACACGATTTGGTGCTTGTTTTAGTTTGTGATTGAACTTAGTTCGCAACTTCAGAGAAAGATAGCAATCTTCTTTTATTTCAATTTCCAGGTTAAGCTTCACGAATTATACTGTTACAATGGCCAACTAGCCATTCACTAAATGTTATCAAAGCTTGAGGGTTTTGAAAAGAATCTTGTATTTGCTCATTTGCCTAACTCCACAATAATTTCGATTGGGTATCCTGCATACACAATTTTCTGGAAATTGGATTAATGGTTTTTTGTGGAAGAACATTATTATATCAGAGTACTTATAGAACATTTTTCTTCGTTCAGTTTCAGGTTACCAATTTTCTTCACCTAAGGCTGAAGTTCTACAAATTGTACAGAGCACTAGCTAGGGCTCATTGTTTCATTAAAGTAATCAAAATGATTGGTTTTACACATTATCTAGCTTCATTATGCATATACTAGCACTATAAACAGATTTTAATAACCAACAAAAGGAATAAATTATTTGTTGGTAGAAAGCAGAGGAAATTTTAGCACAACTTGATCAGCAAGGTACTTGATGTTCTGAGTGTTCTACTTGTTTCTGTTTTAATATGGATTTATTGAAAAATGTGAAGTAGTTGTTTGCTTGCATGTTTTCACCTGAAAGCACAGAAAATGCATAATCAACATACAATATTTATAATGCACCATTCTTTATGAAAATAAAAACAACTTTTTTAGTTTTCTTCTCTCTGTCAACTTTTTTAATTTTACATAATTTTTCTTTTTATCCTTTTTTTAAAATAATTTTTATAATTTTGGTATAAATAATTTTACTCATTAAATATTATATTTTAATAATTTTATAATATTTGAAAATAAAAAATATTTTTTAATTTTTTCAATTATTATTCATTTTCAAATGAAAACGCAAAATACACGTAAATAAACATATTCTTTATCATCTATTCTTCTTAAAAAAACTTATAAACATATTTTTTCTTTCATTTTAAAATAAAAATTATAAAAATAAAAACACAAAATTCATAACAAAATTGACCCTAAAATACTGAATCATAAATATTTTCAAGGGACCAAATATTTTATATTTTAAAGAAGAGTCGCAATGTGATTAAAGTGATATATCACCATTGATGTTACTGTAGACGCATCTAATGCACATTATTGAAAATGATACACGAATTATGATATTATTTATGAACTATTTATTGATTAAAAGTCTTCCTCTCCTTTTGGGGCTAAGCCAATTATTTAAAATGCATTTATTAAGTGCTTGAATTCTTTAAGATAAGCGTGAAGGCCATTTCTAAATCATACTTGGACTTTTTATCTAATAATTAACAGTCTAAATTTGGCCATTCACCATTATTTTTTTAGAAAAAGGAGATACTAAAACATATTTCATGTTTTGTGGTCCTATCTGTGTACCTCAATAAATTTAAAACCATATTTCATATTTTGTGGTCCTATCTATTTACATAAAATAAGACATTATGTCTTCTTTTTCATCCATTTATATAAAATAAGAAATTATTTTTTTCTTTTTTTTTTTTCACTTCACTCGACACCTTTATCAAATCAAAACCTATCTATCTTGTTTGTCTCATCTATTTACATAAAAAGAATTAAAAGTTAGTATATGCAGAGTTAAAAATCTTTTTCTCATCTTTTTATTTATTGGTTTTTATATTAAGCAAATGTACTCTAATTTAATATTATTGAAGATCATTTTTTTTTATTCTTCATCTTGGTTTGTAATTTATGGCCATTTGTTTATTGTTATTATATTATTTATGAAAATGAGACAATTATTTATGTAATTGCTTTATTCATTTGTCCAATGACTTACTAGTTATTGTCATTGTTAGTGTATTATAATTTCTGTTTATACAATCTTTTTATTTCATATATATGTATTTATAAATTTTTTAAACTGTGTTAATGGTTATGATTTTAAATATTTATATAACATAAATAAAATAAACATATATAGACGCTACATACTTCATCTATTATTTATTTGCATCGTAAATTAAGTATTAATAAATTTAAAATTTTATTTAATTATTATTAGAGAGCTTAAAGTATTAATGTTAAGCCCACATCTATAAGTTTAAACTTTTAAAAAAATGGTAAACTTAATTATATTAATAATTATTTATATTTTCATTTGTTTTTTATTTAAAACTTAAAATTGATATAATAAACTTGAATTTGTATTGTTAAATAAAATATTATAAATTTTCTCTAAATTTATAATTATATTTTATTTACATTAATTTAATTTTTTACTATTTTTTTGCCCCCTAGAAACAATTCCTGGCTCCGTCCCTGGTTACGAATATGATTACCGGCTAGTTAACATGGGTGGCTCTCCTTGTAACGGATAGTATACATATGTAGGACAAACTGTGCAAGAGATTTTTCACAATTTCAGAAAATTTTTTAGTTGTAAGTTTATAATTGATTTGAAGTTTACTCGACTCAGGCTATATATATATATAGAAAGAAAGAAAAAAGTTACAGGAAAAGTTAATATTATCAAACTGACGATATAACATGCAAGAAGCTTTACGGAGTATTGGTGAATGCAGAAAACTCTGTATCATATCATTAAGGCTCTTCTGTGATTGAGTTTATGTTCATACCATGATCATTTATGTGTATTCAACAAAACAAATAATCAACCAACCAACTTCACATCAATGGCTCATCATAAAACATCCTGTAAACATATTGGAAATTGGTTCACGGTTCATATTCAATGTATAAATGAGTTTTCCTGAGTAGGTAGCAACACTAGTAGTGGGACTCACTTTCTTTGAACACGGTGTTGCAGTTGACGTACGTTGGAATTGCAGAGAAAATTGATTTTTTTTTCTCTCTTAGTGCCAACCCTCATACATTGGCTCATTTATATCATTTTCAATTAAGCATTTTACATTCATCTTCAGAGCTCAGATAATTCTAAAAGAAATAAGAAATTGATGGAACAAAGCGATAGCTACACTTACTGAATTCAGAGAAGCAAACAACGTACGTAACTCTATATAGAAGATATTTCTGATCATATTAATTCTATGTTAATTCATTACTCTCGTGCTCTAATCCACTGTGATCTGTACACGACATATGGACGTATTTTTCCAAATTAGCAGCTGGATTTCACGAGTATCGATCTGAACTTTTGGCAGAACACATGCCGCCAGTTGAAGCCTCAATATGCTTTGAACGTACATGATGCAACTAGAGAGACCGCGCGCGCCCCACCAGCTTTACATTGCACAACAAAGCCAAAGCTGGCTTCAAATTCTTATGGAATCATTTTGGGGTTAGTCCTCAGCATTAATTCAAAGTGCATTTGAAGTCGAATTCTTCAAGACAAAGTTTAAATATAAAACGTGGAAAGCATATGCTAAATTGAACTTCAGCAGAAAGTGGGAGAACTCTTTTTATTTTTTTGACAATTGGAGCGAAACTCTGTATTGTATTGCAACTTATGGACATTATAATCTTGAGCTTTGGTTTTCGCACGTTGAGGCATTTGTGGCTGAGCCTTCTCGAAAAAAACAAACATGTCATTTTGTCTTAGAAGTTGATAAATAAGTTTTTGTATTCTTAGTTTATTCAAATTGACAAAAAATAATCACAAAATATTGCCAACTATATTATTAATTAGTATAAATTTATTATCAATCGAATTAAAGAAAAAAAGAAAATTAACAACTCCGCCAATTTAAGTTTTATATATGTACATACAATTCATATCCACCAATTGGGGAGGACACATGTAGTGATAAAATGTTGACATGCATCACTCTGCCGATTTAAAGAAAGTATGCTTAGACAGTTATGTAGGCAAATAAAAATAAAAAATACCAACTCAAACAACACAAGAAATAAATAAAAAAAGACATGTAAAGAAGAAAAGGATACTTCTCTCTTCAATTAAAAATGTGAATATACACCTTATATGGTAAACATAGACTAATTCCTCTTAAACAATGAAACTTAATAATATTAAACTAAATCAAATAGCTAAGCCTAATCCATATTAATTAAACAATACTTCTAAACTTGGTTTAATTCCGGCATTGCCCACCTTTAATTGTAACTTGAACTTCCTCTTGGATAGTAATTGCTTTTGATCTCTTGATGATGAATGATTACAAAATCTTCTTTCTTGTCTTCATAATCATCTTCATATACCACTTGCGTGACTTTGTAATTACTATGCTCTCTAATCAACCAAGTTAAAATAAGATCTTCTACAACACTTTATAGCAATTTATCAACCAAGCTTATCGTCTTGTTCTCCCTTATATTCTCATTCGGTATCCTTGCATGATATAATAACTACCATGGCTATAAATGTTTGTCTTCTTTCTTTTCTTTCACACAAACCTTCATAAGCATACCCAAACTTCAATTTATCATCATGCAAACACCCGAGTCCATAGGACTTCATTAGCAAAACCTTTACTTGGCCTCTTGTTAACTAGACTTGATATGACAAATCTTTGGAACATGCCTCTAATCTTCTTGACTTTTCACTTTTGATTTACAAAACTTCTTTTGTTAGACATATTTCTCTTTTGTGGGATCGTAACAAAATTTGGACCAAACAAACCAACTAGAAATTTCTAAGAGCTTATTTGTCACAAACAGAACCTGGTGGGGGCCAAATGATATGATCCACAAAACTGGACCAAACTGACATTTCTCATTTGAAAAGTGTAACAAATATTTGTCATTGTAGTGGGTTGATTATAATTTTTCATAGCAGCCATATGAACCTTTTTTTCGGCAACAAAACTCGGTGATTCCCCTTGGGTTTATAGATACGATATTTTAAGTTGAATGGGAGTAAAGGTGTTACATCACTTGTCGTTTCTTGGTTAGAAACGATGACTCTTCATCTGGTGGTGTTTCCAATTGTTTCCGACGATCTTGATCGTCTTCAACACTTGCATCTACTTCTATTATGACCGACGACTCTTTCTGGGTGGTTGGTGATAGCTCACTTATCGGCAGTCGTGGAGGTTGATAAGACATCCTAATCTTTAATTGACTTTTTGCGGGTGATGTTGCTGGAATTTGACGTCGAATAAGGAAAGTTTATTGACCATATCTTGATCTATCCGCCTATGGTGGAGGTGAGATTTCACTCTTCCGTCAATGGCTACCCATGATGATGACGATGAATGACGACTCTGGTTCCCTAATGGCAACGAACTATTCTTTAAATTCACCATCTTTTCCTTGAATTTTCTTGATTGTTTTTGAATTTTCTATAGATTTCCCCGAATTTTCCTTGTCTTCTTTTTCTTTACAGCTCTTTGCATTATTCACCTCAAACTCATGAGTATCTATTTTAACATTGGAATTCTGAGACTTATTTCCTGTTTCCAATTTCGATTCAAGGCATATTAGGACTCGATCTTGAATCAAGGCATGTTTGGGACTCCATTTGGACACAATTTTCCCTTCGCAAAATTGTTATAGGTGTTCATAAAAAAATCTCATGCCTCTTTGGCTGATTTTACATAAGTAATCGTCTTTTAGATATGGAGATCTTCAGATTGATTGATATAAATCTGAGCTCCTATATCTCTTTTTCAATCATACGTGAAGTTTTCCCTTTGTTCTTGTGTTAATTCAACTTATTCTACTGGTATTTCAAATCCTCGATCTACAATTCCTCATATGTCTCCATATTCAAAGATGAGTTGTATTTGATCTCTCCATAATCGAGAATTATTTTTTATGTTGTGAATTTCGGGTTTTTTGTAGAAACGTTCAATCTGAGATATTAACAAAATTATAATGAAACCATAAGCAAGAAAACAAACAAGAGAATAAAGAAGATAGAAATATCAGATTTATATGAAACCATAAGCAAGAAAACAAACAAGAGAATAAAGAAGATAGAAATATCAGATTTATAGTAGTTCGATCAATCAAGCCTACGTCTACTTTGGAGATCTCAGCAGCAGCTTTGTTCCAATCAACAATAAAAGAGAATTACAAGAATATCAGCAGCAATAATAAGGATTTAACCTTACTGCCTTCCTATGCATATAGGCCAAGATAACCACCAATCTTCAATATATGCTTCCAAGGAAAGACTAATTGAGAATAACTTCCACGGGTACTAGATCTATACTCACGGTTTACAATCTCGAGCTGTGGCTTCTAAGATCATGATCTTGCTCACGATTAATGACAGTTTCCCAGATCACTCAAATGTTGCAGTCCTTGTAGTCTCCCAAGGCTCCTAAAACATTTATCACCGTCTTCTCTCCCACACAACTTGCTATGTATTATGTTGTGTGTCCTCTTCCACTCATACATACAAGGCTAAGAGTTTTTTTTTTTTCTAGTCTTACCATGATTCCTAGACTAGAAATATAACCAAAGCTCTTCTTATTTCAGTTTTCTTATTCAACTATGAGTAATCTAGATTAACCTAATTAAAGAAAATTACAATCAAACTCAATAGCTTGAGACAAATTTCAATTTGTTTTAATTTTAATCTGGATAAAAATCGTTTATTGCCTAATATTCTAACAAGACGAAAACACATATAACATTTTCCATTGAACTTGGGAAATTCCATGAGTTCCTAGCTTTGACACCAATCATAAGAAAATAAAAATAACAAACGCCAACTCAAGCAACAAGAGAAATCAAAGAAAAAAACATGTGAAGAAGAAAACAACACTTCTCTCCTCAATTAAAAATATGAAATTTACAAGCTTATATAGTAGACATAGATTAATTCTACTTAAATATTGAAACTTAATAATATTAAACCATCAAATAATTAAGCCTAATCCAAATTAACAAAACAAGACTTCTACACTTGGTTTAATTTCTACAAGCTATAGCTGCATAGAATCTTTGTCATGTGATCACGTTACTGCTTTTTGTGGTTTATATATATCAAAGGCGAGGCCAGGCCAGGCCGGTTATGTTTGCCACTGAATTGTGCAGTCTCAGAGCTTGCACATTGACTCTTGACTTATAATTACTGCCAAGATTGGTAGTGGTTAGTACCAATGATCCAACTAATCGAATTCTAGTCCATCTCTCACATTTTCAGTTTATAACCAGGGCGCACATGTTTGATAATTTCACCACTGCGCTCGGATTTTGATCGACCAAAACTTTGTTAGATTCCCATATTTAAATCGGTTGGGTTAATTGCAGCTTTTTTTTTTTTTTGGTATAATAAGATTTTCTGTTATTCTCGTTGTTAAAGGTATAATTGCAGCTTCAACACTTTATGTTGCTCGTTATGTCACTTAGTTGTGAGTCTTGTGACCAATAAAATTGCGGGAAATTACAGAGACATGCATGTATGAACAATTGAACATGATTCACGAAGTTTTTTTTAATTATCTTATATTGAAAACTTTCACAAACCATTTTTTTTTAATTTCCATATTTAGCATAGGTCAAGTAATTTTTAATGATGTTAATCTTAGATTTTACTAAAATATAAGATCAAAATTTAGTTCTTAAATTTTTTTGTATTATTTGGTTACATTTAAGAAGAGTTTATGGGTGATTAAAAAATGCTCTTTTATATCCATTAGTAGAAACCCAAATTTGAAGCTTTTCTAATAAGCTTTTTTTTTAAAAATTTTTTAAATTATGAAATATCAAATATACGCCTACTTTAACTAAAATTATTTACCAATTCTTTCATTATAATAGAGGTTCCTTTTTGTAATTTAATTATAATAGGTATTTCTATATTTATCTCATCAAACAATTAACTGATTATAGATTTCTAAAAGAAAGTCTATTCCATAAGATCTATTTCTATAAATTCTACTTAGAGAAGCTGAAACAAGCTGACCTACTAATTAATCTAAATTTTAAGGATATCAATGTAAATATTCTTCAAATTTTTAGTCCTAAACTAAGTAACATATATTTAAGAAGATACCTTGTACATATCCATTATTTAATAAATCTCTTTCTCTAAATTTTGAAATATTTCTTTTAATTTTATAATTATTTAGTCCCACATTGGATGGTTTGGAGGGATTTTAGAGTTTATACAAAAGTAGATCACTCTACTTATTAGGTCAATCTTTTGGGTTGAATACATGAAACCTTTACAATACACAGATCCTAATGCAAAATATAGCCTAATCAAAACTAAATCTTATGAAAAATTTCTTCTTGAAAGAAATGCAAAATATAGGCTTATAAAAAATTTCTTATAAAAAATTTCTTCCTAGATAATTTTCATTCACTCTCCATATAGATCAATAATAAAAATCTTAAAAAAAATCTCTTGTTTCTAAGGAGTCTCTATGCATCTTCTTAATTTATTCTACATGAAAAACACAACTCTATATATAGATAAATTCATCAAAATCTTCTTTTCATGTTGTTAATTGGGTTTCCATCTTAAGTTAATTACTATTTGCTTTAAAAAAAAAAAAACACACACACACACACACACACACATATTCAAGGCTCGCCATAGTTGATAACCTCCTAATTATTTATAGCTTTTTAAGGCAATTAAAAACTCCTAGTTGTTTATAGCTTCTTCAGGTATTAATTTTAGGAAAAAAAACTTAAACTGTGAGAAATAATAGTTTTTTGTTATTGAAATCATCACCCACAATTAATTCTTTCTCCATAACTTCAAAATAAGTAAAAGTTCCATTGATTTTTTTACTCAAAAATAGTTTAAGAAATTAGGGTTTATAATATAAGGGAAATTACATGATGATAGAGATGGTTGTCTTGATGGATTAGCTTATAGCGAGAAAGAGACGAGTAAGAGATTAGAGATGATGTAAAAAGTTAAAAAAATACCTTAATTAATTTGGGTTTCCTGCACTTAATAAGGTTTTATTGTACTTAATAAAGATATGGGAAGAAAACTTCAGATAGCAATAGTTGAGTCTTGATATCAAATTCAAACAAAAAAGCTTAAAGTCTCCGATTAAGTGTGGCAGATCCAATATATATTTATTACAAAGTAAACCAATCTTGTTCTCAAGCGTTCTGCAAGATACGCGATTTGCATTTAACAGTAAATGTCCACGTCTATTCTGCTGCAGCAGGTAGGAATTAAAAGACTCAAGAATTAAGCTTTTTTTTTTTTGGTATAATAAGATTTTCTGTTATTCTCGTTGTTAAAGGTAGATCTTTGTCGAAAGCTTCGTGGGCTCTAGTTCTTCCATATCCATATGAGGTATATAAAATATCTAGCTTGTAATCAAACTATTAATAGATGTCCTTTCTTTGGGTCTTTCTTCTGTTTTTGTTTAAATGCTGTTTATAATATTTTATATAATGTAATCATCTATCAATTGCCTCAGTTATAAGTTGGATAAACTGTGAATTTACGTACAAAACACACATTTCTATTGTCATTATATTGATCGGAGTCTAATATCACCCACTAAAACTGATCACAAGCTAAATCAAGTGAAAAAGAAAAATGATATAAGCATGATTTTTGCTGAAGAATGGAGTTTATATATATGTGTAATTTCGTTTCAATTACTTGGTTACATTTTGGAAATTCATTTGACCATTTTTAAGTTTATAATCAAATTATTGAAGTGTTCATAGAAGTAGTTTTTGTAGCTGAACCTCCGAGTGCTCGAACATTTGGGTATTTCTGGGTGCTAACTAACGAGAATATATATTTGGTAGAGGTAATTATCATCGGAGTCTCCATCCTCTTGTTCATCTGGGAACACATTTATTTGACGGCCTCTCTCACAACTAACTCTCTAAAGCCCTCACTCTCCGGCTTCATGTTGAAGGGTCTTCATCATTATTCAATAAAATATCTTCATCATTAAATTTATGACATACCTAACAGTGCAGAATTAATGTTAAGCACTGCTTATTTATTTGCTTCGACGTGGCTTATTTGCATCCTTGCTTTTGGGTTTTGTAGTCTCGTCAGAGAAAGCTAGAGAGAGTGTTATATGTGGAACGGGGCAATGGTTCTTGTTCGTCAAAACTTGCAAGGAATATGAAGGAGAGAGTAAGGAGAAAGCATATGAAGATCTTCTCTCCGAGCTTGCTTTTTTGATTCCTCTTCAATCCTCTAAGGTGCGTAATGAGAGTTGATCGACCCTCTTATTTTATTTTTTTTAATTATTTAATTATCGGAAGCAAAGCACTTATTTTTGTTATATATATATATATGCATCTTCTTATAGGCTTCAAGACTTATAAGAAAGATGCTTCGCAAATTTGTAAAAAATTTCTCCAAAATTTTTAGAAAAAATTTTATTATGATGGTTTATGTACTCTCAGCAGCTTCATTATTTTATAGTTTTACGAAAACTAAAGGATAATTTTTCTTATGAGTTATATAATTTTTTTTTAAAAGAAGATTTGTACGAAAGTTATGCATTTTGTTTTAAATAAAAGCTGAATAAATGTTTTATCATGATCATCAAGAGCATCTTTATTATATAATTGAGAATGATTATTTTATTATTTTAAGTATAGACAATAAGAAGAAGTATTTTGATGAATTTAGTTATTCAATAGTTATTTATTTTAAAGTTTTATAATATTTTAGATGATATGAAAGTTATTGGTTATAAAGATTTTTTTTTAAGAGAGTAAAGATTTATTTTATAATAATATAATTTTTTTTATATTTATTTATAAATATATTCTTATCCCCACTCATTGAGTTTTATACTCACTCATTTGTTTTATTTTTCTTTCTTTTTAAAAATCTTTTCCCCAGGTGAAAGCAAAATGTGATCTAGGTAAAAAGTATGGGGCTTAGAAACGTGATGGTGTAAGTATGTGTTAAGGTTGTAATAGTTAAATTGCTTTAAAAATTATATTTGCGGTTGTAATGAGATATATTTCAAGTTTGTTTCGTGAAAAAGGCAAAAATTTAGAAACAATCACTAGTTCACAGTTTTAGGCATGATTTTCTCTCGTAGTTAGGGGCGGTCGTGTCAGTATATATATACATGTGTGCATGCGCGCGCATATATACACACGCACGCACAAAAATCTTCAGCCACAATTATTTACTTAAGTTATTGCTGCATTGCTTACGTGCTTAATTATCAGTCACTGATTTTTGAGGCTTAAGGCTTTCCTAAGATGCAATCATTTGATCATTTGATGAACATGAAATACTGATTCATTTTCATTAAAATTAATTGTATAATTCGTATAAGACTAGAGGTGAAATTGATGTTACGCCAAGGATCAAGATCATCGAAGACCGATCGACGTTGATTTTGTCAAAGATTCACTGCTAATACCCGAAATGAAAGGGAAGAAATTAAGCAAAGAAAATTGATCTGTGACTCCGTACATTTACTCTGGCCAGAACATGTTTGGGGATATATATGATTGTGATCGATGAATGCAACTTAATGGTCCAAAGGAATTGCTTCTGTTGACTGGAATGAAAGATTAAGATGCCAATCTTGAATGGATGCATGTGGTAAATGCTGGTATTATTTTGCTATCCTTTTCTCTCCCTTCATCGTCAGATTAAAGTTGTTGGCAGGAGCAGATTACGACGGAGCTATGGGAATGGGACCTCAATCAAGTCGTAAAACAAATTAAGTTGATTTGTCCCAATCAAAGACTAACATGAACACGCATTTGATAGATATTGGTAGAACATGATAATTAAATTATTCACTAGTTCAACTTATGAACTCTTTTTTGGCCGCTTAATCATCCCACATTGTTTAATAACTGCGTTCATCAATGTACATTTAGTATCTTTTTTCCAATCCTATAGTGATCGATCTCGTTGATACTTAAAACTTTCCTTTTTTTTTTTTTTAATGACATGAGTGATTATATGTATATGTACACTCACTTAATTGGTGTTTACATTGAGAGTAATTGTAGATAAATGCATTTTTTCAGTAGAAAATACATGATAAATTAAACTTTAAAGTGGTGTATTTACTAGTAATCTTATCATTGTCTGAAGTTTTCTGATGCCGCTTTTGGGTTGTCCCTCAGGACCGAGAGTAATGATTCTCTTAGATTAATTTAACAAAACTTAGTGGGGTTTGTAGGTCTGATTTTCAATATAGAGAACACTTTGAAAGACCGAGTCCTTTTCATTGAATTGAAACCTTCTTTTGTCACGTTGGAACAAAGTATCATATATTACTGCACGTTCAAATTTGTCTGTTTGTCTCTCTTCCTGGAAATTAGAGTTCTTGATTGTTGAGGTATTGTCTTCATTCCCCAAAAGGTCAACCGAAAATTTCTCTTCTCATCACTGTCATCTTCTTGTTTTTGGTCTATATTGTTATAACTAAGACGTACGATGTTTTTCTTAGTGACAGTGGCTCAGTTGAACAGGCGCAAGAAAGTTTAGTATCATCTTGATAGACTAGCAATCTTTTATATATGTACGTTCTAGATTTTTTCTAAATTTCGTGAAACGTGCTTGAAAGATGGAGCTGGGAATGATATTAATTATTTCACATGCAATATATTTATATCATTCTGCAGGCTTTGTTTTCTTTGTTATCGTCAATAGTCCTGATCTCAAATACTACTTCAAAGTGTCCTCGCTTAATCATCTCAAATGATTCATAACTCGCCTAATTTCCATAAACAGATTTTTCCAACAGTTCATTTACATTCTGAATGTATAAAGATCGATCTTTTTGATCATATACTTCTTTTTTTTTCCTAGTGACATGAGTTATTATCCCTGAGGAATAAGCAGACTGATTGTTCTCTTAAATTAATTTTCGAAACTTTAGTTGGGTGTTTGCATAACTGATTTTTAAAGTAGAGGACAATTTCATAGACGGAGTCGTTTTTATTGAATTGTCATCTTAATTTCTTCACGTGATGGAATAAAGGATGGTACATTCCTGCATAGCAAAATTTGTCTGTTTTTCTCCCCTTCCGATAAAGTTCTTGAAGTTGGTATTGTCTCCATTGCCCCAAAGAATCAAGGGAAAATTTCTCTTCTTATTGCTGTCATGCATGCATGTTCTTGTTTTAGGTCAAAATTAAAGTCTCAAGAAGATATATATTTTTTCGTTCTTTCTTTATCACGGTGGTCCAGTTGAACAAATTGGGGAAGAGAGTTTAGTATCATCTTGATATATGTACTGGCAATCTTTTACTTAGATGTCTACAAGTTTTTCTAAATTGCATGAAACATGCATGAAGGATGGAGTTGGAAATAATATTAATTATTTCACATGAAAATTATAAAATTCTGTAGGCTTTTTTTTGCTTTCTTAATCATTGATATTAATTCCTCTCAGGATACTACTTAAAAAGTTTTACTTAATCATTTATCACTCTTATCTATTGTGCGATTAATTAATTAATTTGAGGAGTGAGGACAAATAATTAGCATTAATATTACGATAATAACATTAGACTTATAATATTCATATAAGATAAACTCTACAATCTGATGTGACAGTTTTAAGTGAAAAAATCCTATTGGTGATGTAATTTTTCTTATCTATTTTTATCTTTTCTCATATAGTAAATTTTCGTTACATAAACTATCATATTATATTGTAAAATTTAGATTAGATAAATGTTATAAAAATAGTATTACTTACACTGCAACTGCATGCTAAACCGTGGAACACATGGTCGACGGCGGATAACAGAGACTTTGGTACCTAAGTTATTAATGTTAGAACAAGCATGACACTGAGTATAAATATCTAAAGCATGAACAGCCAAGTTTCATGCAACTCTAACACATGCCTCGTGGTCTAACCACAATTTTTTTTTTTCCGGTGGGGGGCAGAATTTTTAATATTAACACCTAGCTTTTTAGTCAATTTGAATGATATATATGACTAAATTTTATGTATATTTAACACTGAGTTTTGAGACTATTGTATTTCTTTTCTATGAATTTCAATGGTGTACTTCTTTATCATTGATGAAAAAAATAGTGCTTAAACTTTAATTGTGAATTAAAAAAAGGAAATGGAAAAAAATATAATATAAAAAGATAGCCAACAAAAATTTACTTAAAAAATTGTAGTCAAATTTAGAATTTATTTATTGCATAAATTTTTTTTACCTTTCTTAAATTTGGTGAGCCTATATGCGATAGATTCTTTACATATGGTATTTAATATTATAATATATGAGTAATTTTAAGTAAGCAACCAACTTAAGTAACTATTTTCATACAACTTGATATGAAAGAATATCATTGGATGAATAAAAAGGATAAGTGAGAAAAAATAATAAATAAACAATGACATATAATGTCGTATGTGTAACACAAAACTAAACATAAATTTTTAGTCAATGATTTACAAAATTTAATAGTATGGATTATTGATGAGTTGACAATATTAAATACAACTTTTTAACTTTCAAACTTAATCATTAGATTTAGTGAAATCAATAGTCATAAATTTGTGTCAATAAATTGCGTTAAAAAGTTATAAATAGAATTATATATATTAATTATTTTTAAATTATTAAATTATGCTGTTTATAATATTTTATTTAATGTAATTAATATCTATCAATTGCCTCAGTTATAAGCTTAATAAACTGTGAATTTGCGTGCAAAACACACATTTCTATTGTCATTATATTGATCGTAGTCTAATATCACCCACTAAAACTGATCACAAACTAAATCAAGTGAAAAAGAAAAATGATATAAGCACCATTTTTGCTGAAGAATGGAGTTCATATATATGTGTAATTTCGTTTCAATTACTTAATTACATTTTGGAAATCCATTTGACCATTTTTCAGTTTATAATCAAATTATTAAAGCGTTCATAGAAGCAGTTTTTGTAGCTGAACGTTTGAGTGCTTGAATATTTAGGTATTTCTGGGTGCTGACGAACGAGAATATATATCTTTGTACGAGTAATTATCATGCATCGGAGTCTCCATCCTCTTGTTCATCTAGGAACACATTTATTTGACGGCCTCTCTCACAACTAACTCTCTAAAGCCCTCACTCTCTGGCTTCACGTTGAAGGGTCTTCATCATTGTTCAATAAAATATCTTCATCATTAAATTTATGACGCAGCTACCAGTGCAGAATTAATGTTAAGCACTGCTTATTTATTTGCTTCTCTTTTTGCAGTCCATAAGTTCTAGAATTGGTGTAGAGACTACGAGAGTTCGTCAGAGAATAAAGGATCTGTGTTTTTGAGTTAGTGGAGTTTCCTCCTCGTACCCAATCCTTAAGTATGGAATACAAGTAATTTTTAATGTAATACAAATTATTTATTGTAAAGTATTGTTAGTATATCTGCCCTTAGCGTTTCACCTTTCAAAACTATGGATGTGATAGTGTTATAATTTATTACAAGTTTTAATGAGTATTTTTACAGCATAATCCCTATAATTCGTGTAGTCACGTTGATATATTGTTTCTATATTATATTTCTGAGATATGTATTTTCTACCCGCTTAATTTTGGCTAAGGTTTCGAGAATTTAGTTTCTTGTGACACTTATAGTATTTAATAGCTAAGATTTAATCATTTATTTTCTCCCTAACCCCTAACAGTGCTGTAGAAGAAGCTGATGATTTGTAAATGATGATGTATAGTGCTAGGGCAAACCCCATACCTTCATCTCTATTTTATAACCTAAACCACAACCACATCTCATTCGCATCTTCTCCCTTCGGTAATCTTGATCCATGCATCTTCCCTCCAGGTCATTGCAGGATTAAGTGAGATTAGGGTGTGGACTTAGCCAAGCTTCATAATAGCATCATCTTGATCCGTATCCTCTTCAATACATGAATTATAACTAATTTTTAGTTTGCTTTAACTATCAAACTTCATATTTGTGTTTTATTTTAATAATTTTATTTTTTTAATACCTGTTTAAGCATAATCATATTTGTTGATTGGTATTCTTTGAATAAGTACTGGTAGAAGGTGGCAATGGAGATCATTATCCAAATGTTTGTTGAAGAAGATGAAAAACAGGTAAAAAATTTTATATATGAAGAAAAGCATTGCTTTTTTTTTTTTTTCTCTAGTAGATTGATTAGTCTTAAAACAGTGTGTGTTTTAATTATAATAAAAGCATAATTTAACGATCAAATCTCTTTCATTGATTACTACAAGTTTCACATGGCATTAGATCCTTAAAATCTTAAGCAAAATTAGATATGGAGGGGATGTTAATTCGATTGAAAATATCTAAGTGAGAAATAATTAATCGACCAATTTTTAACATATATTTAGAATGCATGGACTTATTTTATAAAATAAATCAAATTCCTGTAATAGTTACTAAAAATCAACATGCAATAATGTTGTATATATAGCAAATTTTTATTATTCATATTGTAAGTTTATGTAAAACTTACATAAATTTTCACTAGACAAATTTAACATTTTATAAAAAATGAAAGGTAATCAAGAGACTAGTATTGATAGCATTTCTTAAAAGAATGCTGTACATTTTATTTATTGAATTTTAATAATAGTTTGTTTATAACATTCTACTAGAAATGTTTTCAATTAATTATATTGATAACAATTTTTTTAAATGCTATTTAAAAAATATAATATGTATAATATCGTTTAAAGAATGGTATTGATTACGTTTGAAATTTTTTATAATAATCAATGTATAACATTAACAATAAATGTTATTAAGAAAATAATAATTTTATAATTTTTTTTTATAAATGTTATGAAAAGTCATTTTTGTTGTAGTGTTGTTTCTCAATTCGTTGATTTAAAAAGTGAGGGAAAAAGTCTATAGCATCTGCACTTGGAATTAGTTGTGTTAAATGGGTTTCCTATCATGTCAATTTTATAAATGCAAACCTAACTTGTATTATTGAGTTTAATTTTGAAAACTCGAACCCAACTGTGAATTTAATGTGTTATCTGAATCTGATCCATTCAATCCAAATATTCTTTTTATTCTTTTTCAGTCAAACAATAATACATCATGTAATTGTTAATTTTACACTCTAAGCATAAAAGGATACAAATACAACTTATAGATCTCTAAATTTTTTTCTTATCAATAAATATATTTAGATGTCTTTTCTTCTAAGATAAGTATCTAATAAATATACAATAACAAATAGATTGGAACTTTTGTAAGAACAAATATTTTAAAATTCACTGAAACTTCAAATTTAATGTAATATTAGAATTTAATAAAAAAATTGTCCAATATCACTTGCAAAGACTTATCCAAAAACTCTTCTAGAAAAAAAAATCTTGTCCAAATAAATGAATGACGGTGAATAATTTTATGATATTTCAAATTTATTTCATATCCTTTCTCATTTTAATAATGAGTAAGTTAAAATAATAAGCCAATCAATGATAATTTAAGTATTATTAATTATAAATTTTAATAATTTTATGAATAACATTTTTTAAACATCTTTATTACTAACGAATTAAACTTGTAAAACAGGTTTGCATAGACTAAATCCAGACATGATCCAATATTAAATGTGTTTCATCATGTTGAGCCGATAATGATATGATTCAATATAACTAGATCCAATAACCAGTTTTATTGAATGAGTTCGTATCGCATTAATAGGTCATATAGAAATTTGTCATGCCTAATAGTATCAACTCAACTAACGTTACATCGAATTAATGTTGTCTACCTATGAGTTTAGATTTAGAACTATTACTTTAAAAAAATAAAATAATAAAGAAATTGATGACGTAATAATTTAAAATATGAAAATTATTAAAATAGATATTTGTTTGTATGAGATCAATAAGACATATAAGGTTAGTTTGTTCGATATTGTTGTAATTATGTCCTTGAATCTACAATAATATAAGCAAAAAAAAAACTAGTTCAAGTTGTAATTTAACCAAAAAAAAAAAGCAAAAAGAAAAAAGAGAGGATTATCTAAAGAAAGAGTGATATTACACTTACAAACAATATAAACAAACTCACATATGCTAACTCATATGATAGTGTTAAATGATTGTTACATCATCAATCGTAATTAGTATAATCTATTTTTTAAATTTACTTCTCCAATCATCCTTTGTCAAATCAATTCGTATAAAAAAGTTTATAAGGTTAGTATTATTCTTGAAAAAAACGAAGCTAATTATTCTAATTTCTCAATTGACAATGATAACTATTGGGATAAAGGAGTAGAATTGTGTAAAAAAGGAAATAAATAAGAATAATAATATTAATTCATAAAATAAACAAAAGTAAAGCTAAATCAACACTTAAAGAAAATAATAGAACCTAGTTATGAAATAAGTTGTTCTAGTATACCAACTAAGGACTGTTTCACTGGCCAAAGCATTGCATCAAATCCTAAGTGGTAAATAACTCAATGAATTATGTACGAATGGTACCATCCTTACCGACATCAACTAAATTTGTATGCAAATTGATGTGACATCACTTCTTTATGTACACATAATCTTTATTAAATAAGTTGATTTTCTATATTCATCACCCTAATCACCTTGTGACACATCGGTTTATAAATAAAGGTTATATTACTAGCATTATTCATTAGGTAAATACCAAGTATCATTACGCAATTAATTAGTATACTCCATGAATAAAAGATTAGAGTGATATATACAATGCCAATTATAATTAGGCATGTCAATAAACAATTAATTCTCTTACTCGAATTAAGTTCTTGTTACATTAATCGCTGATCATAGATAGGTTATCATGCCACCAGAGCTTCCAATTCCAATAATATTGTATCGGATCCCTGTAATGTGTTGTATAACTTGATAAATCGTATGAATCTTATCTATTAATACAAGGACTGTCATGATCAATAATGATAATCAATCAACGAATAATAGATAAAGAGTGTTAGTACCAATAAATTATACATCCTATGTAATAAAATAAGGCATATATATTCTAATTCCCTGCACTATAGTGTTATTACAATATTATATCAATTCCGTAGAGAGTGATATATAACTAGATAATGAATTGTGTGATGACTATCGGTAGCTAATACGTTGATTGTCCTGACCACACACCATTAAATATACTCAACGAAAAATTCCGTTGTATCAATTGATTATAACAATGGAGGCTGTATATGAAATAGTCCACTCTTTGGGCCAATTACAAGAAGCCCAAGCCCGCTCTTTTATGTCAATCTAACCCACATATCAGCCCAGCCCTTAGCAAAATTATATAAACAAGAAAAAAAAGAAGAAGACAATTCTAGAGAAATGGAGAGGAGTGACGGGATGAAGAGAGAAAGGAGGGAAGAGGCTTTTGGGGCTGTTGGAGAAGAAAAACTATGTGATTTTCATAATTCCAAGGCAATATTAAGTTATTTTTGTGTATTTCATGCAAAAGAATTGAAATTTAAGGAGATGTTTGGATGTTTTAGAATTTTTAGAGAGAGAAGGAAGATCAAGATAGAATTTAAATCTTATCTAAGGTACTTGATCATTTTCTTGATGTTTATGGTTTGTCTTGGTGAATTTTAAGGTTTAAGATGTTGAAATTAAATCCAGGGTTCTGTGAACAATGTATATTTCGAAAAATGCTACAGTTTGTTAGCTTTAAATCTGATTCTCAAATTTATAGGTGTTATAGACATCCTAAGGATTTGTCTAAAGTTAGATTGACTGAAAAATGTTGAGCATGCAATTTTATATGAATTTTTGAAGTTTATTGTTCACTACTGGAAATTCAGTTTTTCTACAGAAAATCAGTGTTGGGTAAATTATGTGAGGTATCTAGAGGTCTTCAAAAATTATGAAATTTGGAATACAAGTTTGTACATATGTCTAGTTTAAATATGGAGAGTTTTGTGATTTTAGGAATTTATTACAAATTATCATGTATTAGAGGTCAGTTCTGGAAACGAATTTACACAATTTTTGTATATGGAAACATGAAGATTTTGAGGTACCTAATGAACTTAGAATGCTATGAAATTTTATGTGGTATTAGATATCTATGTGTAGAAGGTTTGTATAAAATCTTAGACCATTTTGAGTAGTGAATTATTTATTAAAAATTAGAGAACAAGAACTGCTCTGTTTAAGAAGTTTGAAAATAGAGTTAATTATGATTGATTGGATTAAGATATGAAGTTGGATATTGAAAATTTTAAGTATTCAAATTGATTATTAATTGAATATGATGTGATGAGCTCTTTTATGATGTTAGGACAAGGAAGAATTTAATTCTTTGTTTAAAGATGTGGCCAGCTAGGTCGGACGTTGACTTTGGAATCAACTGCGAGCTAACCGAGTTGTGCAACCAAATTAGTGAGTTGAAAAGTATTTTATTTTATGGGTTATAATAATTTATCTGATGGTTATTTTTATAGATATTTTAGAAAGTTTTAGAGAGAGTAAAAGATTTATTTTTCTGGATAATTAAGAAATATGTTTTAGTATTTACTTAGTTATGTTTATTTAGCATTTTATAGAATTGTCGAGAATTTTAGGGAATTTAAAAGAATTTAAGTTAGTTTCTTTTGTATTTCTTGAGGGTAGATAGACCTATTTATTATATTTGCTTTCAATTATTAAGATGTTTCAAAGTTAGTTTTCAAAATAGTTGTAGATATGAATTTTAGTTTCAGAATTAGTTTTGAATAAAGATATAACATTTAGAAAGGAAAAATTCAGACTTTATATTTAAAGTGCATTTTAATCTTTCAGAAAGTTATATTTTGTAAATTTAGAGAAAGTATGAAAGCATTGATCTTTAAAGTTTTCGTAGCCATTTGACTCAAGGATTCTTAAAGTATTTAGAAATGTCCTTTTAAATGTTTGTCATGGATTAATTCAAATTAATACAAATATTTTCAGTTTTAGCTTGCATAAAATTTTCAGTTTTTGATAAATTTGCTTGAAAAGAGAAAGTTTAGCATATGAAACAGTTTTTAAATGAAATCAGTTTTTAATAAAAATAAGAAAGTGCAGTTATGTTATACTAGTTATTCAGATCACTTAGACAGTGATACAGATAGGGGCATTTAGGGCCCGTTCAGATATACATAGAGGCTTTGGGTCATGTGATCTAGATGCTTTAACCCTTTGGGGGCAGCTCTGTGCATGCATATGACTAGTATAGCAAGCTTATGCAATGTTAGATCTCGTCAGGTACAGATAGCTCTGCCTGCGTGATATAGATCTCACTAGGTATGAGGAGATTCATATAGCTCTGATTGTGCGATGTTAGATCTCACCAGGTAAGATCAGACAGCTTCAAGGGTTCTTGTTTAGTATATCAGTACGAGTTTTAAATATTTATATGAGTTAAGAAAAGAAAGGTTCAGAAAAGAAAGATGCTTAGCAAATTTGTAAAAAAATTTCACCAAAATTTTTAGAAAGAATTTTACTATGATAGTTTATGTACTCTCAGCAGCTTCATTATTTTATAGTTTTATGAAAAATAAAGGATAATTTTTCTCATGAGTTATATAAGTTTTTTTTTTCTTAAAAGAAGATTTGTACAAAAGTTATGCATTTTGTTTAAATAACAGCTGAATAAATGTTTTAGCATGATCATTAAGAGCATCTTTATTATATGATTGAGGATGATTATTTTATTGTTTTAAGTATAGACAACAAGAAGAAGTATTTTGATGAATTTAGTCATTCAATAGTTATTTATTTTAAAGTTTTATGATATTTTAGATGATATGAAAGTTATTGGTTATAAAGATTTTTTTTTTAAGAGAGCAAAGATTTATTTTATAATAATATAATTTTTTATATTTATTTACAAATATATCTCTGTCCCCACTCACTGAGTTTTATATTCACTCCTTTGTTTTATTTTTTTTTCTTTTTTATAATTTTTCCCTTAGGTGAAAGCAAAATGTGATCTAGTTAGAAAGTATGGAGGCCTAGCCACGTAATAGTGTAAGGATGTATTAAGGTTATAATAGTTATATTGCTGTAAAAATTATATTTGCGGTTGTAATGAGATATATTTCAAGTTTGTTTCATGAAAAAGACAAAAATTAAAAAACAATCGTTAGTTCACAGTTTTAGGTATGATTTTCCTTTGTAGCTAGGGGCGGGTCGTGTCAGTATATATATATATGTGTGTGTGTGTGTGTGTGCGTGCGTGCGCATACACACACACACATAAATCTTCAGCCATAATTATTTACTTAAGTTATTGCTGAATTGCTTACGTGCTTAATTATCAGTCACTGATTTTTTAGGCTTAAGGCTTTCCTAAGAAGCAATCATTTGATCATTTGATGAACATGAAATACTAATATCATTTTCATTAAAATTAATTGTATAATTCGCATAAGACTAGAGGTGAAATTGATGTTACGCCAAGGATCAAGATCATCGAATTCACTGCTAATACCCGAAATGAAAGGGAAGAAATTAAGCAAAGAAAATTGATCTGTGTCTCCGTGCATTTACTCTGGCCACTACATGCTTGGGGATATATATGATTGTGATCGATGAATGCAAATTACTGGTCCAAAGAAATTGCTTCTGTTGACTGGAATGAAAAATAAGATGCCAATCTTGAATGGATGCATGTGGTAAATGCTGGCATGAAACATATTGTCGGTTGGTTTGCATGACTATGGCTGTTTTATGAACCTATATGAAAATTCAATAGCATGACTCCAACTTCTAGTCTTCTCTTCCACGCTAATAAAATAATATTATTTTGCTATCCTTTTCTCTCCCTTCATCGTCAGATTAAAGTTGTTGGCAGGAGCAGATTACGACGGAGCTATGGGAATGGGACCTCAATCAAGTCGTAAAACAAATTAAGTTGATTTGTCCCAATCAAAGACTAACATGAACACGCATTTGATAGATATTGGTAGGACATGATAATTAAATTATTCACTAGTTCAACTTATGAACTCTTTTTTGGCCGCTTAATCATCCCACATTGTTTAATAACTGCGTTCATATGTACATTTAGTATCTTCTTTCCAATCCTATAGTGATTGATCTCGTTGATACTTAAAACTCTTCCTTTTTCTAATGACATGAGTGATTATATGTATACGTACACACACTTAATTGGTGTTTACATTGAGAGTAATTGTAGATAAATGCATTTTTTCAGTGGAAAATAAATGATAAATTAAACTTTAAAGTGGTGTATTTACTAGTAATCTTACATTGTTTGAAGTTTTCTGTTGTCGCTTTTGAGTTGTCCCTCAGGACTGAGAGTAATGATTCTCTTAGATTAATTTAACAAAACTTAGTGGTGTTTTTAGGTCTGATTTTCAATATAGAGAACACTTTGATAGACCGAGTCCTTTTCATTGAATTGATGAAACCTTCTTTTGTCACGTTGGAACAAAGTATCATATATTACTGCACGTTCAAATTTGTCTCTGTCTCTCTTCCTGGAAATTAGAGTTCTTGAATGTTGAGGTATTGTCTTCATTCCCCAAAAGGTGAACCGAAAATTTCTCTTCTCATCACTGTCATCTTCTTGTTTTTGGTCTATATTGTTATAACTAAGTCGACGTACAATACGTTTTTTCTTTCTTTCTTGTTTTTCTTTGTGACAGTGGCTCAGTTGAACAGATTGCGCAAGAAAGTTTAGTATCATCTTGATAGACTAGCAATCTTTTAAATGTGTACGTTCTAGATTTTTTCTAAATTTCGTGAAACATGCTTGAAAGATGGAGTTGGGAATGACATTAATTACTTCACGTGCAATATGTTTATCTAATTCTGCAGGTTTTGTTTTCTTTGTTATCTTTAATAGTACTGATCTCAAATACTAATTCAAAGTGTCCTTGCTTAATCATCTCATAATGATTCATAACTCGCTTAATTTCCATAAATAGAATTTTCCCACAGTTCCTTTACATTCTGAATGTATAAAGATCGATCTTGTTGATCATTTACTTCTTCTTTTATTCTAGTGACATGAGTTATTATCCCTGAGGACTTGGCAGACTGATTGTTCTCTTAAATTAATTTTCGAAACTTTAAGCGGGTGTTTGTATAACTGAATTTTTCAACTAGGGGACAATTTCATAGACGGAGTCGTTTTCATTGAGTTGTCACCTTAATTTCGTCACGTGATGGAATAAAGTACGGTATATTCTTGCATAGAAAAATTTTTCTGTTTGGCTCTTGAAATTGGTATTGTCTCCATTGCCCCAAAGAATCAAGGGAAAATTTCTCTTCCTATTGCTTTCATGCATGCATGTTCTTGTTTTAGGTCAAGATTAAAGTCTCAAGAAGTAAGATATATATTTTTTCGTTCTAGGTCAAGATTAAAGTCTCAAGAAGTAAGATATATATTTTTTCGTTCTTTCTTTATGACGGTGGTCCAGTTGAACAAATTGGGGAAGAGAGTTTAGCAACATCTTGATATATGTACTGGCAATCTTTTACTTTTATGTCTACAAGTTTTTCTAAATTGCATGAAACATGCATGAAGGATGGAGTTGGAAATAATATTAATTATTTCACATGAAAATTATAAAATTCTGTAGGCTTTTTTTGCTTTCTTAATCATATTTGATATTAATTCCTCTCAGGATCCTACTTAAAAAGTTTTACTTAATCATTTATCACTCTTATCTATTGTGCGATCAATTAATTAATGTGAGGAGTGAGGACAAATAATTAGCATTATTATTACGATAATAACATTAGACTTATAATATTCATATAAGATAAACTCTACAATCTGATGTGACAGTTTAAGTGGCAAAATCCTATTGGTGATGTAATTTTTCTTATATATTTTTATCTTTTCTCATATAGTAAATTTTTGTTATATAAACTATCATATTATATTATAAAATTTAGATTAGATAAATGTTATAAATATAGTATTACTTATACTGCAAATGCATGCTAAACCGTGGAACACATGGTCGACGGCGGATAACAGAGACTTTGGTACCTAAGTTATTAATGCTAGAACATGGTCCTAAGTTATTAATGTTAGAGCAAGCATGACACTGAGTATAAATATCTAAAGCATTAATAGCCAAGTTTCATGCAACTCTAACACATGCCTCGTGGTGTAACCACAATTTTTTTTTCCGGTGGGGGGCAGAATTTTTCATATTAACACCTAGCTTTTTAGTCAATTTGAATGATATTTATGACTAAATTTTATGTACATTTAACCCTGAGTTTTTAGACTATTGTATTTATTTTCTATGAATTTCAATGGTGTACTTCTTTATCATTAAGGAAAAAAACAGGGTTTAAACTTTAATTGTAAATTAAAAAAAGGGAATGGCAAATTTACTTAAAAACTGTAGTTAAATTTCTAATTTATTTATTGCATAATTTTTTTTTACCTTTTTTAAATTTGGTGAGCCTATATGTGATAAAATCTTTACATATAGTATTTAATATTATAATATATGAGTAATTTTAAGTACGCAACCAACTTAAGTAACTATTTTCATACAACTTGATATGACAAAATATCGTTGGATGAATAAAAAGGATAAGTGAGAAAAAATAATAAATAAACAAAGACATATAATGTTGTATGAATTAGTTGTGTGTGTATATATATAGAACCGATTTTTTAACACAAAACTAAACATAAATTTTTAGTCAATGATTTACAAAATTCAATAGTATGGATTATTGATGAGTTGACAATATTAAATACAACTTTTTAACTTTCAATCTTAATCATTAGATTTAGTGAAATCAATAGTCATAAATTTGTGTCAGTAAAAAGTTATAAATAGAATTATATATATTAATTATTTTTAAATTATTAAATTATGCTGTTTATAATATTTTATATAATGTAATTATCTATCAATTGCCTCAGTTATAAGTTAGATGAACTGTGAATTTGCGTGCAAAACACACATTTCTATTGTCATTATATTGATCGTAGTCTAATATCACCCACTGAAACTGATCACAAACTAAATCAAGTGTAAAAGAAAAATGATATAAGCACGATTTTTGCTGAAGAATGGAGTTTATATATATGTGTGTAATTTCGTTTCAATTACTTGGTTACATTTTGGAAATTCATTTGACCATTTTTCAGTTTATAATCAAATTATTAAAGCGTTCATAGAAGCAGTTTTTGTAGCTGAACGTTTGAGTGCTTGAATATTTAGGTATTTCTGGGTGCTGACGAACGAGAATATACATATTTGTACGAGTAATTATCATGCATCGGAGTCTCCATCCTCTTGTTCATCTAGGAACACATTTATTTGACGGCCTCTCTCACAACTAACTCGCTAAAGCCCTCACTGTCTGGCTTCAAGTTGAAGGGTCTTCATCATTATTCAATAAAATAACTTCATCATTAAATTTACGATGCACCTAACAGTGCAGAATTAATGTTAAGAACTGCTTATTTATTTGCTTGGACGTGGCTTATTTGCATCCTTGCTTTTGGGTTTTGTGGTCTCGGCAGAGAAAGCTGGAGAGAGTATTATATATGGAACGGGGCGATGGTTCTTGTTCGTCAAGACTTGCAAGGAATATGAAGGAGAGAGTAAGGAGAAAACATATGAAAGATCTTCTCTCCGAGCTTGCTTTTCTGATTCCTCTTCAATCCTCTAAGGTGCACAATGAGAGTAGATCGACCCTCTTATTTTATTTTTTTAATTATTTAATTATTGGACGTAAAGCACTTATTTTAGTTATATATATATACATCTTTTTGTAGGTTTCAGGACCCGAGTTATTGGAGCAAGCCACCAATTATATAAGGAATCTGCAAGAACGAATCGAGGAAAAAAACAGCCAAAGGCAACTGTTACTGAAAAACACTCGTGATGGAGATAAAAAGAATACAGGCGGTAACCCTAGATTACTTCTGCTAAACATAAGATGTTCAGATACTACTTTGGAAATAAACTTGATTTGTGGGTTCAGCAAGAATTTCATGTTGCACGAAATTATCAGTATTCTTCAGGAAGAAGGAGCCGAAGTCATAAGTGCTTCGCAGTTTGATGCTGGTGATAGACTCATTTATGCCCTTAAGTCCCAGGTATTTCCAGATATATATCTTCGTATGAATAAATAATTATGGTTACATTATATATTCTGTACGAATAAACGTATAACCATTTTTGTCTTCTAATATAATATCTTCCTATTTTCATCAATGCCTTCTACGAAGCTGGCTACGCATGTGTACGTGTGCCTTCAGTCTTGACATTAAGTACTTGTCTCTTTTTGCAGCCCATAAGTTCCAGAATTGGTGTAGAGACTACGAGAGTTCGTCAGAGAATAAAGGATCTGTGTTTTTGAGTTAGTGGAGTTTCCTCCTCGCAGCCAATGCTTAAGTATGGAATACAAGTAATTTTTGATGTAATACAAATAATTTATTGTAAAGTATTGTTAGTATATCTGCCCTTAGCGTTCCACCTTTCAAAACTATGGATGTGATAGTGTTATAATTTATTACAAGTTTTAATAACTATTTTTACAGCATAATCCCCATAATTCATGTAGTCACGTTGATATATTGATTGTGTATTATATTTCTCAGATATGTATCTTCTACCCGCTTAATTTAGGCTAAGGTTTCGAGAATTTAGTTTCATGTGACACTTATAGTATTTAGTAGCTAAGATTTAATCATTTATTTTCTACCTAACCCTAACAGTACTGCAGAAGAAGCTGATGATTTGTAAATGATGATGTATAGTACTAGCGCAAACCCCATACCTTTATCTCTATTTTATAACCTAAACCACAGCCACATCTCATTCGCATCTTCTTCCTTCGGTAATCTTGACGCATGCATCTTCCCTCCAAGGTCATTGCAAGATTAAGTGAGATTAGGGTGTGGACTTAGCCAAGCTTCATAATAACATCATCTTGATCCATATCCTCTCCGCGCATTAATTGCTTGAGTAAATCAAGAACAAGAATCTTTTAATTACTAATTTTTATTAATAGAAACGAGTTCAATATATGAATTATAACTAATTTTATGTTTGTTTTAATCAGGGACGGAGCCAGACATTTCACCAAGGAGGGGCAATAAATTAAAGAACAATAGGTATAAGAATTTTTCTCAAGTAATAAACATGAATACTTAATAAAAGTTCATAAAATATTTATTGATCTATAACTGTCCACGATGCTTTTTCATATTTTGAAAGCGTTGTACAATGATTTCATTGTCAATACTATTAGCTATATCTTTCTCTATATATACAATCAAACTATCATTCATCCATTAGTTATTCATCCGATTTTGTAATCGGTTCTTCACAATATTCATAGCTGAAAATACCCTCTCCACAGTAGCTGTAGCAACAGGTAGGATCAAAGCCAAAGTCACAAGCATGTAAACTAGTGGATATACCTTATCCCTTTTAGTGTCAACCATACGCCTTGCAAGATCACCAATCCCTTTCAATCCTGAAAACTCAACACTAGAGCGCATATCTATAATATAAGGATCAAGTTGAAACTCAAGTGCCATAAGGTCTATTGTAGAGAATTCTTTAGGATAAAAGTGTGCAAAACGTATAAGTTTTTTCTTATCAAAAGCAGAAAATGATTCATTTGGACATAGACATGCCACACAAAGAAGTAACTCAGTGTTAGCCTCATTAAAACGATTATTCAACTCTTGAAGTTGCATATCTAAAATGAAATAAAATAGCTCAACACGATAATGATGCAAGTTCGTGATTTCTTGAGCTTTGCATTGTGATCGCCTTGGATTAGATACACATCCTTCATCTTTGGAACATGAACACAATGCTTGACACAAAAAGAAGTAACTTCATCAAGCAAAGAATCCCACCTACTTTCTCTCATTGTTTGCAACTGTTGTTTGCACAATCTAACCAACATCATCGCATTCACAATACCTTGATCCCTTCTTTGTAATGCTTGTGACAATTCATTTGTGACACCCATTATATCTTTCATCAAATGAAGAGTAAACACAATATCAAATGATTGCATCCACATTAGTAATGTCTTTGCTTCATATTTTTTATTATCATTTGCTCCATCATCAGCAACTATTTCAAGTACATCATTTATCGCTGAAAACATATGAATTATGCTCACTAAAGTACCAAAATGTGAACCCCACCTTGTATCACTGCAACGTTTCAATGTAGTCTCTTGATTTAATCCTTGCCCACTTGAAAGACTACCATCATTGAGTGCTTGGATAATCTCAATAGCTCGTTTCTCTTGAAGAATATCACGACGTTTAGATGATGCCCCAAAAACATTCACAATATTAGTAACAACATTAAAAAGAGTATCAACATCACCATGATTCCTTGCAATAGCAACTAACGCTAATTGAAGTTGGTGAGAGAAACAATGAATATAATAAGCACAACTATTCTCATTCATAATTAAAGCTTTAAGACCATTAATCTCACCTTTCATATTACTAGCTCCATCATAACCTTGCCCACGCAATCTAGAGATGCTTAATCCATGCCTTGAAAATAGGTTATCCAGTGATGCTTTAAGTGAAAGAGCAGTAGTACTAGCAACATGCTCAATTCCTATGAACCGCTCAACTACAAGTCCATTCGAATCCACATAACGTAATACTACAGCCATTTGCTCTTTCATTGATATATCCCGAGATTCATCAACCAAAATGGAAAACAATGCATCACCCATCTCTTTAATAATGACATTAGTGGTCTCAACTGCAACAGCTTTAACAATGTCTTTTTGAATCTCAGGAGATGTCGATTTGAGGATATTAGGAGCATTTTTCAAGGTAATAGCTTTAATATTCTCATTATGATCAGCAAGGAATTGTAAAAGCTCAAGGAAGTTACCTGGATTGCATGAATCTTCAGATTCATCATTACCCCGAAAAGCAAGCCCTTGTTTGAAAAGAAATCGAATGCAATCAATGGAAGCAATCAAAGGAGTTCGATACTCACTTCGAGCTTGATCCGAATGCTTGGAGAAAAATGTTTCAATATGTTGGTTTTGATTCATTAATGCTTCACAACTTCTCCTAGCTTCATTGTGAATACTAGTGGGACCTCCAACATGTTGTCTAAGCTTTTCTTTCTTCTTCCAATTGGAAAAGCCTTCACCAACAAAACACTCACTACCTCCTTGATCACCCATTTGTGGCTTGAAAAGATAACAATAAAGACAAAATGCCGCATTCTTTGCTATACTATACTCCAACCAACCGGGGTATTCATCAAACCAAGAATAAACAAATCATCTTGATAGTTGTCCAAATTTTTTGAAAGGAAACTCATGGTCTCTAGGTTGACATGGACCCTTTTGCAAGTATGCCCTTCGAACTTGATCTCGAATATTTGTATTATAATCTAAAATCCGAGGTCGTAAACCAGGGTCTGTAGGAAGATTAGATAAAATGGTTTCCACATCGTCTTTTGAACCATTTTGATTCGAACTATCTTGATTTGTCTCTAATAGAGGCGGTGATGTTGACTTTCTTTTGAAATATTTCTCCATCACTACATCAAATTAAATAAAATAGCATAATAAATAAAAGTTTAACAAAAAAAAATGACATTGCTTTTGTTATTATAAAATTTTAAACAAGTTATAGAAGGTTAGAATGAGAAATAGAAAGAGAGATATAAAGAAAGTAGTCAAAT
>SNVD02009111.1:0-35505 GCA_013180625.2 Boswellia sacra | reverse complement strand
AACAAACAAAATCAACAAAACAACAACAACACAAAAACAACATTGATAATCAGATCAAACGAAACAAGAAAAAAAAAATCGACAAAAACAACACACATTCAAATATACAAGTAGTTGTGATTGTGGCTCACATCTTCCTCTTGTTTTACGTCCAGGAACGGCTGAAACGCCTTCTATGAGTCGGGGATTTGCTTCCCATCCAGTTTTCTTATAAACTGGCAAACAGGGTCGTTTTAAGTCAGATTCCCTAGACTATAACACTGCAATTCATCACGAAATTGTGTCCATAGATTAAGCAATTCACGCTGAACAAGTCACCAAGAATGTGACTCGAGAGTTAACAAAACATTATCCAGCGACTCATTACTCAAACCATTCTTAATAATGATAGTTTATCTTCTCTATTCCTGGACACAAAACCTAATGAACGACAAGTCAGGTTAACAATTCCAGCTAGACATTCTATAAACATACTTGTAACCTCTTTGCTCTTCACCTCTGGTGTAGTAGCTTTTCTTAGACCAGGCATGTATTTTGCGAGATTAATGTCCGGCTCACCGGACAATCTCACCTTGGCTTCGATAAGCCATCGGATATCCGCAGGCACATTTAGGAGCATTAATACCCCAAGTCTAGTCATCCGTACTTTATAAATTTGAACACAGCATTTTGAGGAAGTGAAGGAAACTATGTACGAAAGGTTCGATAGAAAGATATCAGCATCCAATGAAGAGAAGAAAAGGAGAGATATTACCGATAATGTGATTGAGTTTGTTCTTCTCCCAGATATGCACGTTTCAAACCTTCGAACAATGGCTTCAACTCCCGTTTGAATGTTTCCACAAGCTGCTGCACAAATGAGCTCAAAGCACCGAGTAATCAAATTAAACAAAAGAAAGGAAAAGAAAAGAGCAGAAACGAAACTAAAGACACATAAAAGAGATAACAACACAATAACAAACAAAGTCAAAAACAAGTAAAAAAATATAAAAACAAATGAGACAGATGGCAAGGAGAGATAAAACCTGATCAATTTGATGGCCTATGAAAGGAATCTCCTCGAGACACAAAAATCGATCATTATTACCTCATTTTATTTTTCTTTTCTTCTTTTTTTTATTTTTCAAAAACATTGGGTTGCCTCCCAATAAGCGCTTGGTTTAACGTCCTCAGCCCGACGTTGGTTACATCATGGGAGGATCCAATTTCTGTTGTGCTTCTCTAATGGGCTTGGATCCCTCTTCTAACAAGATACGGTCCATGCATATGGATGGGCCTTGGATGTCAACAATTGTCAACTCAATAGCTATTTTGTGATCTGTAAGTATTCGGATGAGTTTCTCTTCTTGTATTCGTGCAAGGCCCATTTCTATTGTAACTAACAAAGTATCATTCTCACCCAATAATCCATGATTCAAATGATCTGGAAGTGACTTAAGCTCCAAGGTATTGGCTTTTATCACAGAAGGAAGAAGTTTTTCATTAGATAAAGGCAATTCAATGTACGAAACATCATACCTATTTGTGGTGATAGCTATAGTCTCATCCAAGCTTGTCACAGCTTCCTCCATTTCTTTGGACACTTGTATCAACCTTCTTGATTCCTTGTAATTTTCTGTCCCTATGTGCTCACTAAAAACCACTTCCAATCCATCCTTGTGAGTTAACTCAAAATGTTGTTGTGGCAAAGAATCAATAAAATCAACTGCAAAAACAGAATGCAAGTCACTAGGGTACCTCATTGTCTCAAAAATATTGAACCGAATCACTTCGCCATCGAATTCCATGGTGAGAGTGCCATCATGAACATCAATCTTAGTTCGAGCAGTTTTCAAGAATGTTCTCCCCAAAAGAATTGGTGTTGGATTAGGAGATGTCTCATCCTCCATTTCAAGAACATAGAAGTCTGCTGGGAAAACCAATTGATTCACCTGCACAAACACATCTTCCACAACTCCCTTGGGATATGCATTAGAATGATCAGCAAGTTGAATGGTAATACCAGTTTCCACAAAAGGTCCAAGATTTAAAGAAGCATAAATAGACTATGGCATGATGTTAATAAATGCTTCTAAATCGAACGTAGCTCTTTCAAACTTAGTTTTACCAATGGTGCATGTAATGGTGAACGTATCTGAATCTTTGTATTTCGGAGGAATTTTTCCTTGTAAAACAGCTGAAACATTTTCCTCCACACTTACTTTCTCATTTCCTTTTAACTTCCTCTTGCTGGTGCATAACTCCTTGAGACATTTTGTATAACAAGGTACTTGCTCGATAGCATCCAGAAGTGGTATAATTACCTCAATTTTGGGAGAAGTTTCCAAGATTTTCTGTTCTTGTTCCTCCTTCTTCGATTTTGCAAACCTACTAGGAAAAAGTGGAGGAGTAACATATGAAGGAATGGGAGTTATCGGATTTACCTGAGAAGTCAATGTTTTGTTCATGATGGAAGTGGTGTCATCTCCTTCATCAGGTTGTGATTTCCTTGGCAAGACATCTAATTGCTCTCCATTTCGTGAAGTTATTGCACTAGCAGTCTCTCTTGGTTTGATCACCGTTTGAGAAGATAATTTTTCTGAGTCTTGGCCCTCAAATTTGCTCATGCTAGTAGCCAATTTTCCCATTTGATTTGCCAGGTTTTTGATACTTGCCCCAGTTTCCTGCTGGAATTGCATTGTGTTAGTGTCAAGTGCATTAACAATATCTTCGAGAGACATACCTGAGTTTTGCGAAGCTGGTTGCGGTGCTGGATGTGGCATTAGTGGTGGTTGCATTTGAAATGATTGCTGCACTCTAGGTTGATTGAAACTTTGTGGCCGATTTGGTATCACATTTGGAGTGATTGGTTGATGATTCCAGTAACTAAAATTATGGTGATCTTCCCATCCAGCATGGTAATTGTTAGAGAAAGGATCATACCATTGCCTTGTTTGTCCTGGAAATCCAACCATGGCATTGGCTTGTTCCATATATTCTTCTTGTAAAGTTGGATACATGTCGATTGGATGCTCCTTCGTAGAATATATCCCACATTCATAAGATTTTTGTATATCTCCTACAGCCATGTTTTCCACAAGAGAGGTTAGCTCAGAAAGTTGTTGTTCAATGTTCGGAGTGCTTACCTCATTTACTCTCCATGGTACTTGTGGCTCAAATCTGCTACTGAATTGATAGAAGTTTACTGCCATGTTATCTAAACACAAACAATCAGAAAAGAAAAACAAAGAAAATATGAGTCAACAATGAAAACAAAATAACAAATTGATTAGAAAATCAATCCCCGGCAACGGCGCCAAAAACTTGATGCTTTCGAAACTAGCAAGTATACTAGTCGCACAAGTAATAAAGTGATGAGTAAGATGTCGTTCCCACGAGGATTAATTCTAATTAAATTTGTTATTCGAAAGCGAAAACAGAATAAATGAGGGGTTTTGTTGATTGATTAACTAAACTCAATACGAAAGCAAATGAAGAACAATACAATGCAAAGTTAAATTAATTGAGAGATACACAATGAAAGAAATCTGGTTAAGGGATTATTCTCTACCACAAGATATGGATTTGCGAATTAATCACAGAATTGTCATCCAATTACACCATTGAAATTATCAACCGTAGATAACAACAAGCTCTGTTATCCCAATTTTTCCTTACTTTGTTGTTAAATAAAATAAGCTCTTTATTTAATCTCTATCCATTAAACAACCTAGAACAAGCTCTCTGAGTTTAATTCAATGGAAGCATTATGATGAGAAAGATAGGTTGATCAAAGCAATAAACACACAACCTCGGTTTATTTAACTTAGGTTGTATTCTCCAATTGCAATCTCTGATCACAATTTAGCTACTAAGGATTAGAAATTCAAGACAATTACGGATCAAGATTTCTAGTCTAGCAATAGACAACAACCAGATTATATTCAGTTGGCCATTCGAAATACAATCCATCAAGCAATCATAAGCATTAGATATAGGAAAATACAAGCAAATTCAATTAGAGAATTGGATAACAACTTCTTGCACAATCAACTTACAAAAACCATATCAAGGGCTTTGAAATCACCCTCAACCAATTCAGATTCAGTTACACATGTTTAAGAACGTGGTAAATACAATACAACATGGAGACATTCCAGAAAATGAAAGGGAAGGGAAAAACTTAGCAAATTTGATGTAATTCTCTTTGGATTGTAGTTCTTCCTCTTTCCAAGCTTCCTTTCTCCTTCAAGAACTCCAAGAGATGAAAGAATTCCAGAGCTGCAGCCTCTACCACGTTCTCCCCTCTTCAAGTTATGAAAATAAAACCCTAAAATGTGTTTAAATACTCTGCTATAGTGACTTGCTACAGTGCCCCGTATTATACATGCTACAGTGACTTGTGGAATTATATTTCTATACATCTCACACTGTTTTGATTACAACTTTTGGTACACTGAATGGATTTATAAACCGTAAATTTCTCCAGAAAATAGACTTCGAGAGCTTTCCAACGGTATATAACATGTCGTCGGGTTCATTGTATATCAATACAATTAAATCCGAGAAGATCACTGACTAGCAGAGGTGAAAATGAAGGGTTTTACTCCATTTTTGTGCAAGTTGCTCCAAAACTCCTACAAACATCAAAACACACAAAAACATAAAAATACCACGGAATATAGCAAAGAAACATGGACGAATTGATATAAAAGTAATACATAAATCGACACCTATCAAGGAGTCTCTTGTCATAGTATCATAAGTATGCTTTCAATCACCCTTGAATGGGCATTTCAGCAATTAGATAAGCATATTCGCCCTTGAATAGGCATCTCAGCCTTTCGATAGGCATCTTTGCCTTTAGATGGGCATATTCGCCCTTGAATGGGCACCTCAATGCTTATGTGGGCATCCTTGCCCTTGACTAGGCACACCTCTTTTACAAGAATTGAAGAGAAAGGTAGAAGATGAGAAACCTAACAGAATGCAGATGAAGGCAAGGATGCCAAGATGGGAGGAGGAAAGACGAAGCAAGAGTACTTTATCGATTTTTGTGCCTCATAAACTTCTTCAAAGTAGAGGTTAAGCTATAGACACTGAATTTTTTAGGTTTGATGATGAAATGAGATGAATGTCAAGCAAAGAAAATGACCAAAATGCCCTTAAAAACCTACAAAAGAAAGGTAAGAAGGAATCGATGAAATTTCTCAAAAATTGACATTTGATTTTAAAAAATCATAGAAATTAATCCAAAAGAAATCTATTGATGAGTCATATATTGTTACAAAGCTATGGATGCCTAGTTTTTGTAGAAATTTATGGATAGCGAATCGGAGTTGAACCTGGAAAGTTATGCATGGTCAAATAAACAAAGGTTAAAAGGGACTACAGTAAATTGCCAAAATAAGAAGGATCGAGAACAGCCGACTGGCTGTTGAACTATAGTCGCTTGACTATTGATTGACAGTCGCTAGATGGTTTGCCAATAGTCGCCTAACTGTTGGTCCCCTAATTTTAGAAAATTTCAATTTAAACCTTTCTTTTTTGGATTTTACTTCTTTTTTCAATTACAGCCCTCAACTATATAAACCCCCCTTTTGCTCATTTTTCAAGGGACATCGATTATTGAGAATAATCATCTCTTCTCCCTCTTGAAGGCATACTTGAGGATTCGAGAAGTCTTTTTTAGTTTAAAGTTTTTTTAGGCGTTTTATTGCTCTAAACCTAAAAAGGGTACTTCTTAAGAGCAGTCCTATCTTTTCCCTCTTATTTTCTTGTTTATTTGTTTCTTTTACCTAGAATTAAGCATGATTAGGGTTTATTTTGATGCTTAGGAGCATGTTAGGGTTTTATGATTTGTTTAACCCTTTTGTTGGTTTTGCGAGATGGATAAGCGTGACAAGATAAGTTCGTTATCCCTTATTTATTAATATCATGTTTAGGAATTTAATTTCCTTTGCGAATGCTTCGAATCATGCTTAGGAGCACATGATTAGAATCATGCTAGGAAAACTTATAATTACGTTAAAGCATGCCAGGAAATAGCATAAAATAGGTAAGAATTACCATATTGCCCTTTTGAATGCTTGGATTGGGCTAAAATAGCCTTGTTTGATTTCGATTGTTTGAGTTAGGCTAGAATATGCCATGATAACCATGTTTAGGTTAGAAATGCCATGAATTAATATGAATTATGCCAGAATAGCAAAAGGTAGGATGCCATGATAGAATTATCAAATCTAGGTCGAAGTGCCATGATATTAGATTATGGCCTTGTATTGAATTTTAATAAATTGATTTATTATTGAATATATCATGATATGATGTTGTTATTGTATGATGCCATGAAACGGAGGTAGACTCACATTAATGATGAGGGACTGTCATTTATAATTGGATGAATGTATATTTTATACAATTTATTTTATTGTTGAAGAACAAATCAATATAATCCTCTTTCCCTATCCCCACGCTTGAAGGAAACGTAATCTATTCTTCTCGCTCTTTCTATGGATGAATATATATATTTGATTGAATAATCACCTCACATGTCTAAATGAAGATAAAAATGAAATGTGTCATAAAATCAACAACTTGAGTGGACTGTACGTCAATATGAGATATTTTTATTTGGTACACCCTAGTGGAAGCCAGATTTTGATGCAGGTAGGTTGAATGGCTCATACCTAACTTCGCGAACCATCTCTAAAAGGATGAGGGTAGTTTAGGTCCTAAAGCAAGGGATCGAATTGGCCCCATTCATTCCCAATTGAATAATTGGGTGGGGAGTCCATATCTCTAGACGTGCCTATGGCTCGTTTATGTTTCCTTAAGTCTCGAAAGAGGCTTTGACACAGTATCATGGTTGCAAACGCTCTAGCGGGATCAAAGCCTTGTTCACAACCACCTTATATCCCACTTTTCTTTTGCCAGTAGGACAACTAGTTGCGAATCTCCTATTACTTCAATTTCTTCTATTCCCATCACAACTACCGTCCTTAACCCAAACACACATGCCTTATATTCCACCATGTTGTTTATGACCTTAAATCCTAGTTTCTTGGCAAATGGCAGTATCTCTTACAAGCAATAGAATTTTCCTTACGGTTTTTAGGCTCAATGATGATAACCAAAAACATTAAATCAAAGGATTATTCTCAACTATTGAAATGATGCTAGAAAGGGTAGAACACCCAAGTAGGCTTATGATCGATACAATACCGAAGAAGGCCCCCTCTTAGTGAAAATACTTGGAGAATTTGTCTTTTGATGATTCCTACAGTCCAGATTCTCCTTTTGATAGTGAATATAGTCACGTAAGGTTCTGAGGACCCTTTCCAGTGTGTAAAATTTTTGTTAATTGCTATGATTAGCTTTGGTATAATAAGGAGATAATTGTGCCATGTTTAGCTTAGGAATAGTTTAATTAATTATACATGTTTAGTTTAGGAGTAGTTTAATTAAAGATGTCATGTTTAGTTTAGAGTTTAATTAATTATGCCATGTTTAGCTTAGAAATAGTTAATTAGTAGTCTAATTATGCAGTCTTAGTAATTAATCATGTGATATTTAATCGCCAATTATGCGTGATATAACTTAGTTAATGATCAATGCCATGCTTAATTTATATTTTATTTATCGTGCTTGTTAATAACTTTATTCGATAATGAGGGGACCGTATTTTGTAATAATTTATTTTTTATTGCACTTATTATGAGAAATTGTTGCAATCCTCGATCCCTTCCTCTGTGTCTGATGGAAATGTGATCATTTCCCCTTCCCTTTTCTATTTATGTATACAAACTATCGAGACCTCACATGTAATAAATAGATAAAAGCGGTTGTGTGCATAATAAAACTTAGGATCCAAAGAGGATAACATCAGTGACCTTGATTCTGGAACTTAGTAAACCCATAGTGGAGGCCGGACTAAAGTTCGGGCGGGTGTAACCCGTACCTAACTTCCCAAACCTATCTCTGAAGGGTGATCGATAGTTAGGTCTAGAAGCTGGGGACTGGCTACCATCATCCAAAATTTTCCTGTCTTTATTTACCCACGTGGCGACTTTGAATTTTTCTTTAGGTCTTGTCTCCGTGACCTGATCTGAACAGCCCTTTAGGCAACCGAAATGGAGCCCCCAGGGAAACCGAGTGTGAGATGTTGCTCATAATGGCAACTCCACTAGGGACCTAGAGAAGTTGAGTCCGATTAGGACTACTGAGATTCTTTTGTTTTGGGTCATTGTATGTTAGCCTCATGCATCACTACACTTGCATACTTGCACAAACTGTCTTTACTTATTTTGACCAATGGCTTTGGTATAAGGATTTTTTGTGTTCCATTCAAGCCTTGGAGACTTATATTATTGATGACCACTACCTTGAGCACGTACCATTGAGTTGCTATAAAAAGAGGACAACCTTCTACTCGAGGGTACCTCTCGCTCAAAGGGACTCTTGGCCAATGAACACAGACCAAAAGCTCATATAGACAAACATAGTGGCAATCCTTAGGATCACCCAGAATCTCTAATTCATGTGAATTAGAGGATGAACCTTTAGAGTCCAAGTAATGACAACCATGGTTACACGTAATGCGCACAATTATTACACGTTGCCTACACGCTTCTTGTGCATTGATTGCACGCAATAGGCATAATTGTTGCACATTGCCTGCATGTTTCTTGCATGTTGATTGCATGTAATGCGCACGATTATTGCACAATGCTTGCACGCTTCTTGCACATTGATTGCATGCAATAGGCACGATTATTGCACGTTGGGAGCACAATATTGAATTGTGCATAGTTGTCTTGAAACTTGGACACCAAGGTGTCTAATAAAGAAAGAGTTTAAAAACTCCTAATCCCCTATTGAAAGGGAGTCTAAGCCAAAATCCTAGGGAGGCAACTTAACCGTCTATATGGGAGAAATAAGGTTGTATCGTGATTGTGTCTTCTCTACTGTGTATGAGCATGCATCGCATTTCATGCATACATGGACTCATGCATCATGCTAACCTTTTGTACATGTAGCCATCATAGCTTAGGTCAGACAAGAGGGCTGTTTGCACCAAGTAGAAGCTATGGAGATAGAAGATAAATAGAGTTTGAAGAAGAAGAGGTCATGGCAGAACAGGACCCTTCAGGTGGCATGTTTCAAGTAAAGGCGAAAATGGATGCCATGAGGTAACAAATGATGGAATTGATGAAGTTGATAGCTACTAGATTACTTCCTAGTTCAAGGCCAATCAGAGGGACTAATGGTGAAGGATCTAGTAAAGATCTGCCTCTTAGTTCAAATTATGGCAATAATATTGAGACTGAAGGAAACCCAGCGTGTAACAATTGTGAGAAGGGATTCCACGATGAAGAAGAGTATGCAAGGCTAAGGAGGCCAAATAAATTGAGAAAATCAAGAAGTTCTCCAAAGACTTGGAGAAACTACAAGGTATGATGAAGAAGAAAGGTCTAGAAGAAATTCGAGACCTTTCAGACATGCAAATTGAAGGGCTACCTTCAAAGTTTAAGATGTCAAACTTGATAAAGTTTCATTAGATATGGGAATCCAAAATCCCACCTTTGACACTATGTAGTTATGATGGGCATGACAGGCCTATCAAGGGATGACACAAGAGTGCATGGGTCTATTGATCAATTCAGAGGAAGTGCAAATTGTTACAATGATCAAAGAGTGCACAAGAACCAAAATGAGGGGCAATTTTGTAAAAGAACTGGTACTAATGTGTGGAGAATTAATTTTTAGGATTTATGTCCATAAAAGTTCTTGAAGTCAGCTTTCTAACACATTTTACAGTGTGTCATTTGAAGTTATCTATAGAAGGTTATGACTATTTCTTCACAGCTGGTTCGTAATTAATGCAGTATTAAGTTTACTCGGGAATTTGAGTTTTCTAGCTTAGTTATTTGCGCTCTTATTATCTATTGAGTTTACTTATGAGTCTTAGTGGTCAATGTATTAATTAAGCTATAATTGTTATTGGGACCATAAGAACACATTTAAATTTTGTCTTTTACCTATGCTTGGAGGGTTGTTCCAAGTTATTTAAAGTCCTAAAGTGTGTTCTTAAGGTAAAGCTCGTTTAATTATAATTTTAATGAAATTTCAGTCTTTATACTGATTTCTCTTTAACTCTATATCTCTTAGTGGATTCTATGGAGTGGTGAGTTAGTTTGAGCACTATATCCTTTGTTTACATCATTGGGTGGTGAATTCTCTGTATCTCATTGGTGTTTACTTTGGTGGTGAGCTTGTTATCCTTTGAAAGAGTGCTTGTTGGGTTCCGTTTTGTTTGTTGCGGCTATTGGTTGAGTTGTTTATCAACTTAAAGATCCTATCTTGATTTGTTACAATTCAGCAGCTCAGCATCAAGGGAGTTGATTTTCAATTTTTTTATACACTCACTAGAAAGATGAGCATTAATAGTACCTCGAGCAAAAGGATAAAGTGAGGGAAGACTAGATGGAATTACCTGAGAGGTTCGTTGACCAGTACCCCTAGAATAACCAGTTGGGTGTAACATTACGAGATTTAGAGACATTTTCAACGTATATGGTCTGTTGGAGATCAAAGGCTGCTCAGATGGTGACTAGGCCTACTTAAAGGATTAATTAAGGATGGCAATGAAGGGAGCACTTCCTCCCATCCGTGACTGTTTGATAGGGTTCCCACTAAAGACTTTTGAAGATTTATATGACTTTGGCATCTAGATTGAGGATGCTGAGAATGAGTAAAGAAGAGATCTCCCTAAGAGAGACTTGTGAGTTACAACTAGGTTGACAGGACAACGGCTAGAAAAGGTGTGAACGTTGTGACACAATAAAGGAAATTTAGCCAGTTAGTACGACCACTATCCTAGGTTTTCAAAGAGCTTCATGCCCATTCTAAGATATCACCTCTTGCACCTGTACCTCCACCAAACCCACTTCCAGCCAAATTCAAGCACAATGAGCATTGTGACTTCCATCAAACACCTAGCCATACCACAAACAAATGCATGTAGCTTCATCATGAGTCTAAAACCTTATTGATAATGGCCAAATTCTTGAGCCAGAAAAAGAAACATATACCATGACCTACATGATTAGATTGGGTTTGATTGAACAACAAGTGCTAGATTCCTTTGATGATATGGAGGAAATTTAAAAATGGAGAGGATCAAAAGGTAAAGGATAGAGAAAGAAAAAGGAATTAAAGAGGTAGTAAGAGTGATGGGAGTATGGGATGATTTCCTAGATAATAGTGAAACGATTAGGAAAATAAGGGAAAAGAGTGATGAGACACAAGCAGTAACTAAGATTGGGTAATGTCATCAGACAAGGGCAAGCAAGTAAGTAACAGTATGTTGAAAGAGCTGGAAAAGAAGGAAAAGAACACTTCGATCAATAACGGAAGACGTTCATAGCAAGCAGGGGTCATTGAATCAAATGGAGAACAAATGAAGGGTTTGAATAAAAGGTTGACAAGATAAGTGCAAATATAGAGATATTGAAGTTACAAGTGGCCCAACTGACAAAGCTATTAATCCAAAAGTTGACTCCACCTCCACCCCCACATCTGACTCCAACATATCAACTATCTCCACAAACTACAGAAAGCCCAGAAGTTGCCAAAAGAAACCTAGGAAACAATGCTCAAAATAAGGGGGTTAGTCGTTAAGAATGTCAAAGTAAATGTTGCAGAACTACACCAAAAGAGAAAATTCAGCAACTTAGGGCAACCATTGTCCAAGGTTTTTGAGAAACTACGCGCATGTTTCAAGTTATTACCATTGCCCCGTAAGCAATAGCAGGGGCCATGAATATTGCCTCTTCTATCAAACCACTAGGCACCTCACAGACAACTGCATCTGATTACATCATGAGAATAGGATCTCACTGACAATGGTAGGATTCTAGATCTCGAAACAAAACAATTAAACACTCACCAGATCTTTTATGACCCGTCCCAGAGTGTTAGAGCATTTGGGTTTAGGTTCACTACAGTTTCCCCGCCTAGGCCGGGGTCGAAGCCAAACCACCTTTCTAAGCCATCTAATACAACCTATCACCCTTACCAGTCACCATCCACCTAATTAGGTTAGAGTTAATGGAGAAAACAGTTTTGAACTTCTCTATATAGATAGATTCAATTGGGTGTAAGGCAATCAAGTTTGACGAAGGAATGAAACTGTTTTTTTAGGAAAATTTTCGTTTTGAATTCAAGAATGTGATTTGATTTGCTTATTTACATTGAATGCTATGTTTGATTAAAACATATGAGTATGTGGTCTTTTTGATGATCAATATCCCATGATATAACCATGATACTCATTCGAAATAGACCTTTGGTAATGCTTGAGATTGAATTGTTTGCATTGATTTCTTTAACATTTGAGCATGATAGCCATGAATATGGAAACTTTTCACTACTTAGAGAAATTTTATATGAATAGGGTAATGTGTTAAACATCTCAAGGACTCTAGAACCCGTTTGATCTCCACTTGAGGTGAGATCCTAGGTTAAACAATGTTAGGGAAATTAATTAGGCCTTCTTTGGATCGGTTGAGCCTTTTCAAGCCAAAATATGCATACATCATTATCCCTAGTGCACCCCCTTGAGCCTGATTAAACCTTTTTCTTTTTCAAACCTCTAGAATCTACCCTAACACTGAAAATTTTTCCTATTTAATACCTTTCACTCATAGCATAAGGACACTACAAAAAAAATTATCAAGAGCCATGCTATCAAGGGAAATGAAAATTTGGAAAAGGTTTCTGTGCAATAAAAGAAGAAGATAAAAAGGAAAAAAAAAAAAGAGAAAAAGAAGAAGAAGAAGAAGAAGAAAGAAAGAAAGAAAGAAAAGGAAAAAGAAAAAGAAAAAGATGGTCTAGTATGTAGTTGGTCCTAAATGGATGTGTGACTATGGGTGGTTTAGCCTTATAATTTTCCTTATTATACCTATAACTTAGCCTCATATTACAAGCTTGATAAAGCCCTAATGATCCTCGATATTGTGATTAACCTATATAAGTGGAGAGTGGTATGCCAAGTAAGCTTATGGTAGTCCTTTTGCTTCAATATCATCAGAGATTTATCACTAATTTCTATTCATATAAAGGTATTTGAGTTTTAAAGAGTAAAATATGATTTGCTATGTACACACAAACGAAGAATCCTACATGAAGCAATTTCAGCATTAGAATTGAAATTGTCAAACAAATCACAATGTTAATGTATTCCCTTAGAGCTATTGAACCTGGAAAAATCTTTGAGGAACCCAATTGTGAATCAAATCGATGCATAACTTATCGTATATGTGGTCTACTTTGTTGCATCTGGTGTGCTGAGTTTTACTTTCCTTTCGCTTGAGAACCAACAAAAATTAGAGGAAAGTTATGTGCGAGGATCAACAAAGGTTTGAATTAGAGGGCATTCCATACATCCTATGTTGGTGATTGGGTACTTTTCATGTGTTGTGCATATCGTGCTTGATATGTTAGGACACTTTCGAATACATGAAGGATTACAAACAAGCAAAGACACCAGATAACGCCAAATTTTTTAACATAAGGGGTAAAGACTCCTAACAATTAAAAGAGAAGAATATGGCCTAAAGGGATACTTAGCAGCTTTGAGAAGAGTGGTGTTAAATATTACTTGGCAAAAGAGCATCTATCTGATAGAGACCACTTGCTTCGAGAAATTGTCAATCTGTCTGAGACTTCAACTAAGTGAAAGCATATGAGAAATAAGAGGTCATAGAGGGGTAACATCTGAGGAAGATTTGTAGGGTGGTTATGATAATTAATTCTCAAAATGGATGGAAGTAGAAATCTTTTTGCCAAAACTAGGGGTAAGGCAAATGCATACATGACATTTGCATAAACATATTAAACAAGTATGTAGGGACAGGTAAAGAATAGAAAAGCAAGAAAAAATGATGGAGCACAACATATATAAGTGAAGAAGACCAACCTTAAAATGGACATGAAAATCAAGGCCTACCAATAGCGACACATCATTAGTCCTTAAGAAGTTGATTCAATCTCCAAGTATGTTAGGGGCAAAGCAGTGGTAACAAGAATGTTCTCCATGATTGCAAGTAGTCAAAAGCAAGAGAAGTCTGAATAGTTGTTAAAAGAAAAGATGATGGAGCGATGACAAGTGCATCAAAAGAAGCATGCAGTCAAAAAATAGCCTTCAAAGGGTGAAACATAGTCAAATACTGGGAGTATATGCAAAAGAAGAAGGATTAGCTTCTTTAGGAATAGTAGCAGCAACGGAAGAGAGAGGACCAACTCCCTATGAGGGATAAGCATAACACGAGCTCAATTTAGTCAAACACTATGGTATACACCTCCTAGAATAATGGCAGCTACAGAAGAAGGAAGACTAGCCCTGTTGAAAATATTGATCAAGTTAAGAACTAATTTTGTGGGAAGTATAGCCAAGAGAAGACCAAGCGTGGCCAAAATCTAAAATCATAGTGAATCTCTGAATGGAGTGCGAGCAAGAATTGATCTTTCAAGGTGCAGTCTAGAATGAGTAGAAAAGTGTGGATCATAATGGAATACGATCAAGCGGTGACCAAGTTTTGCAAAGAAATATAACATTTCCCAGTAAAGAAGCTTAGAAACTTACATTAAAATCACGATCTAGAAAAGGCTAAAGATGTTCAAGACCTAAACTAGATTCAATCCCCATTGGAGTATAAAGGACAAAGATCCCCAGTGAAACATAAAGTTCAAAATTAACCCCAGTGAAGTGTAGTATAGAATAGACAAGAACCCCCAGTAGAGCATCAAGTCCAATCTAGTCCCTAAGGGAGCATAAAAGTCAAATCAAAGTCTATCCCTAAAGGATGATAAAACCAACATCTTTTAAGATACAGTGGAGAGTGGATAGAAATTGCCAGCGAAGAAGGGACTCAAATCAGTCTAGAAGAATCTCAAGCCGTAAAAAGCACAACTTCTTCAAAACCTACCCGACTCTACCTAAAAATGGCAAGAGTTTCATTCATCCTAAAAATAAGTCAATCTCAAAGCCCTCATGAAAGCACAGGCAATAGGATGAAAGCATCTAGATTTAGTAAAACCCTCTTGAAAGCATAGGTACTAGGATGAAAGCATTTGGACTCAGTTAAAACCTCTTAAAAGCATAGGCACCAGGATGAAAGCATTCAGACCCGACAAAGCCCTTGTGAAAGCGTAGGCACCAAGATGAAATCATCCAAACTTAGTAAAGCCTTTATGAAAGTATAGGCATCCGGATGAAAGCATCTGACTTAGCAAAGCCCTTGTGGAAGCACAGGCAATAGGATGAAAGCATCTGAATTTAGTAAAGCCCTCTTAAAAGCATATTGTAAGCATTGATTTTGTGCTTATGATTCAAACTTGACAACAAGAAGGTTTGGCCCAATGATAAGAACCAAACCAATAGTGAGTGATGTGGACCATTGACATGAAAAGCAGACTGGAAATGCCCTAAACACCAAAACACTCAAAACTAGTGCAAAACACAAACCTACATACATAAAAACCCTAAAAAAATTAAATTAGGCCAAGTTGGGCAAAAAATGCTTAGTATAAATACCTAAAAAGCCCAAAAACCTAAAAGCCCAAAAAATCCATGCCTAAAAGTGAAGTTGGGTCTCACAAGAAGCACGGACATACACGCGCATGAGGGAGGAGGACAGCGTCTGAAGCAACAAAGCATGGCGTCTAAAAGTTTGGGTGTTTTCTTTTTTTGGGGGGGGGGGGGGGGGGTGTTAGGGTGTGTTCGGGTTCAAGGGGGTGAGTGCACATGTGGGACAATTCTCGACATTTGGGCATCAGTTCTCATGCAAAGCTGCAGAATTTTATGTCAACCCTCATTTTTCATCTTTGAACCTTTTTTCTTTGAAATTTTCACACATACACCCCATCCAAACACACTTCCAACCCTTTCCACTTTAAATCTTTACACATACATCCTTTTTTTCAACCGATTTTCAAAAAACTTGACACAAACACTTGATATTCGGTATAGCCTGAGGGCAAATCATCGCATATCCTCTCTTGTCTTACCATTTTTACACTTTGTATTTAGAATGGAGATTAGGTGAACATGGGCGGGTAGCGATAGATTGGTGATGGCTGATGGAAAACCACTACTCTAATATCCCTCCACTTTATTCATAGTTTATTTTGTTGCATTTTATCTTTTCTCGCTTCTATTTTAGCTTATTTACTTTTAATGCATTTTTATTGTTGTTTACTTTTTCGCACCTTACTTTATTGCAACTTTACTTTTACTGCATTTTACTTTACTAAGCTTTTGTTTACTTTATTATCTTCTACTTTTTTGTGATTTAAATTATTGCATTTTGTATTTTAGTACTTTGCCTTTATCATGTCTTTTTACCGCCTTTCATTTTTTTATTGCCATCTAATGGACATTGTTCAAGTCATGAATGATTGTTTAAATTATTTCTCTAAATGCTTAATCAATTCATGAATAGTTATTCATCTTGATCCATCAAGATGAATAGGACTCCGTTTAACCAATAAAAGAATGTTGAGGTCGAATAGATTATACAACAAGTTGCATTATCAGACTCATGAGGCTCACAATTGATGGTAAGGAACCTGGCTTTGAGGAGAATGATGGTAGGAGCATGAGGGTAATTGGATGATGGATAGAGTCACAATGTTTGGTGGGGAATCTATCTTTTGATGGTAGGCTCGATGAACTCAGTGAAAATAGAAGCGTCAATATTCTTGCATTTAATTTGATTTGTTGTTGCACTTGTTTATGTTAAATTGTTGTGAACTTTTCTTTGGTATTTTTACTATTATGCTTTATCTATCTAAATGCTCATGAATTGCCACACCGCACATGTAATAACTCAAGATAAAATCAGTTGTATGCATGATAACTAATCTGGGATCAAGATAGATAGCGATTAACCAATTAAAAGCTTAAACTCGACAGACCCTAGTGAGGGCCAAACTTTGTCCAGCTAGATCGAAGATGGTACATAACTTTTCAAACCTGATTCTGAAGGGATGATGGATAGTTAGGTCCTAAAGCAAGGGATCAGTTATTGTCATCCAACTATTTCCCACGATTAGTTACTCAGGTGGCAACTCTAATGACCTTCAGAACTTGTCTTTGTGACTTGTTTCGTAGTACCCCCAAGTGTCGAAAGGCCTTGGATAATAGTGTTGTGGTCACAATAGCATGGGGTGAGATGGAAGCCCTGCCTACAGTGACAACTCCACTGGAGACAAGAGAGAAGTTTACCCCAAGTACGAATGTCAAGTTTTATGGTTTTCTTTTTTTTTAATTGCCATCTTTTTCATCTCTACACTCTTGCACACACTGTACACAACGTGCCTTTTATCAGTCGCGTGGCATTGGTGGAAGAAGTCCTCATGTTCTAGTTGAGTCTTGGATGACTCATGTCGATGTCACCACCTCTGAGCATGTATAGCTTCAATGGTATAAAAGGAAACCAGCTTGAGGGGGCATCTTTCACTAGGGAGAGCCTAGACCATAGAACCCTATTATTTCAGACCATATAGAATGCTTAGTTTGAATCCCCTTAGGACTACCAAAACTTTTACTTAAAATGGATGTGAGCCTTTCAAAACCAAGAAAGCATCATTCACAGACTGTCCATGCTCTGCATAGAACATTGTGTAACTAGAAGACAAGTCCATCAACCATGAATCCATGACAATTTGAGATCAGTTATCGTGGATTCATTGCTGAGGCAGGTCTGACCAATCGCATGTTTATTGCATGAGCTTATGATGAGTGTAAACAATACAAGACCAAGAACTGACACTTGACAATGAAGCCATGACGATCTAAGATCAAATGCTATAGATTTATCGCTAGAGCCAATTTGAGCTATCGCACATTGATTCGCATAAGTCACATGCCACAAAATATGAAACTTTTCTTAACATCCATTTATCCACTCACAAAACCAAGATCTAAGGCTGCATAACGTCTGTATACAATTCAAAGGGTATGTTCGGGTTCAACGGGGTGAGTGCACATGTGGGACAATTCTCGACATTTGGGCATCAGTTCTCATGCAAAGCTGCAGAATTTTATGTCAACCCTCATTTTTCATCTTTGAACCTTTTTTCTTTGAAATTTTCACACATACACCCCATCCAAACACACTTCCAACCCTTTCCACTTTAAATCTTTACACATACATCCTTTTTTTCAACCGATTTTCAAAAAACTTGACACAAACACTTGATATTCGGTATAGCCTGAGGGCAAATCATCGCATATCCTCTCTTGTCTTACCATTTTTACACTTTGTATTTAGAATGGAGATTAGGTGAACATGGGCGGGTAGCGATAGATTGGTGATGGCTGATGGAAAACCACTACTCTAATATCCCTCCACTTTATTCATAGTTTATTTTGTTGCATTTTATCTTTTCTCGCTTCTATTTTAGCTTATTTACTTTTAATGCATTTTTATTGTTGTTTACTTTTTCGCACCTTACTTTATTGCAACTTTACTTTTACTGCATTTTACTTTACTAAGCTTTTGTTTACTTTATTATCTTCTACTTTTTTGTGATTTAAATTATTGCATTTTGTATTTTAGTACTTTGCCTTTATCATGTCTTTTTACCGCCTTTCATTTTTTTATTGCCATCTAATGGACATTGTTCAAGTCATGAATGATTGTTTAAATTATTTCTCTAAATGCTTAATCAATTCATGAATAGTTATTCATCTTGATCCATCAAGATGAATAGGACTCCGTTTAACCAATAAAAGAATGTTGAGGTCGAATAGATTATACAACAAGTTGCATTATCAGACTCATGAGGCTCACAATTGATGGTAAGGAACCTGGCTTTGAGGAGAATGATGGTAGGAGCATGAGGGTAATTGGATGATGGATAGAGTCACAATGTTTGGTGGGGAATCTATCTTTTGATGGTAGGCTCGATGAACTCAGTGAAAATAGAAGCGTCAATATTCTTGCATTTAATTTGATTTGTTGTTGCACTTGTTTATGTTAAATTGTTGTGAACTTTTCTTTGGTATTTTTACTATTATGCTTTATCTATCTAAATGCTCACGAATTGCCACACCGCACATGTAATAACTCAAGATAAAATCAGTTGTATGCATGATAACTAATCTGGGATCAAGATAGATAGCGATTAACCAATTAAAAGCTTAAACTCGACAGACCCTAGTGAGGGCCAAACTTTGTCCAGCTAGATCGAAGATGGTACATAACTTTTCGAACCTGATTCTGAAGGGATGATGGATAGTTAGGTCCCGAAGCAAGGGATCAGTTATTGTCATCCAACTATTTCCCACGATTAGTTACTCAGGTGGCAACTCTAATGACCTTCAGAACTTGTCTTTGTGACTTGTTTCGTAGTACCCCCAAGTGTCGAAAGGCCTTGGATAATAGTGTTGTGGTCACAATAGCATGGGGTGAGATGGAAGCCCTGCCTACAGTGACAACTCCACTGGAGACAAGAGAGAAGTTTACCCCAAGTACGAATGTCAAGTTTTATGGTTTTCTTTTTTTTTAATTGCCATCTTTTTCATCTCTACACTCTTGCACACACTGTACACAACGTGCCTTTTATCAGTCGCGTGGCATTGGTGGAAGAAGTCCTCATGTTCTAGTTGAGTCTTGGATGACTCATGTCGATGTCACCACCTCTGAGCATGTATAGCTTCAATGGTATAAAAGGAAACCAGCTTGAGGGGGCATCTTTCACTGGGGAGAGCCCAGACCATAGAACCCTATTATTTCAGACCATATAGAATGCTTAGTTTGAATCCCCTTAGGACTACCAAAACTTTTACTTAAAATGGATGTGAGCCTTTCAAAACCAAGAAAGCATCATTCACAGACTGTCCATGCTCTGCATAGAACATTGTGTAACTAGAAGACAAGTCCATCAACCATGAATCCATGACAATTTGAGATCAGTTATCGTGGATTCATTGCTGAGGCAGGTCTGACCAATCGCATGTTTATTGCATGAGCTTATGATGAGTGTAAACAATACAAGACCAAGAACTGACACTTGACAATGAAGCCATGACGATCTAAGATCAAATGCTATAGATTTATCGCTAGAGCCAATTTGAGCTATCGCACATTGATTCGCATAAGTCACATGCCACAAAATATGAAACTTTTCTTAACATCCATTTATCCACTCACAAAACCATGATCTAAGGCTGCATAATGTCTGTATACAATTCAAAGGGTATGTTCGGGTTCAAGGGGGTGAGTGCACATGTGGGATAATTCTCGACATTTGGGCATCAGTTCTCATGCAAAGCTGCAGAATTTTATGTCAACCCTCATTTTTCATCTTTGAACCTTTTTTCTTTGAAATTTTCACACATACACCCCATCCAAACACACTTCCAACCCTTTCCACTTTAAATCTTTACACATAAATCCTTGTTTTCAACCGATTTTCAAAAAACTTGACACAAACACTTGATATTCGGTATAGCCTGAGGGCAAATCATCGCATATCCTCTCTTGTCTTACCATTTTTACACTTTGTATTTAGAATGGAGATTAGGTGAACATGGGCGGGTAGCGATAGATTGGTGATGGCTGATGGAAAACCACTACTCTAATATCCCTCCACTTTATTCATAGTTTATTTTGTTGCATTTTATCTTTTCTCGCTTCTATTTTAGCTTATTTACTTTTAATGCATTTTTATTGTTGTTTACTTTTTCGCACCTTACTTTATTGCAACTTTACTTTTACTGCATTTTACTTTACTAAGCTTTTGTTTACTTTATTATCTTCTACTTTTTTGTGATTTAAATTATTGCATTTTGTATTTTAGTACTTTGCCTTTATCATGTCTTTTTACCGCATTTCATTTTTTTATTGCCATCTAATGGACATTGTTCAAGTCATGAATGATTGTTTAAATTATTTCTCTAAATGCTTAATCAATTCATGAATAGTTATTCATCTTGATCCATCAAGATGAATAGGACTCTGTTTAACCAATAAAAGAATGTTGAGGTCGAATAGACTATACAACAAGTTGCATTATCAGACTCATGAGGCTCACAATTGATGGTAAGGAACCTGGCTTTGAGGAGGATGATGGTAGGAGCATGAGGGTAATTGGATGATGGATAGAGTCACAATGTTTGGTGGGGAATCTATCTTCTGATGGTAGGCTCGATGAACTCAGTGAAAATAGAAGCGTCAATATTCTTGCATTTAATTTGATTTGTTGTTGCACTTGTTTATGTTAAATTGTTGTGAACTTTTCTTTGGTATTTTTACTATTATGCTTTATCTATCTAAATGCTCATGAATTGCCACACCACACATGTAATAACTTAAGATAAAATCAGTTGTATGCATGATAACTAATCTGGGATCAAGATAGATAGCGATTAACCAATTAAAAGCTTAAACTCGACAGACCCTAGTGAGGGCCAAACTTTGTCCAGCTAGATCGAAGATGGTACATAACTTTTCGAACCTGATTCTGAAGGGATGATGGATAGTTAGGTCCCGAAGCAAGGGATCAGTTATTGTCATCCAACTATTTCCCACGATTAGTTACTCAGGTGGCAACTCTAATGACCTTCAGAACTTGTCTTTGTGACTTGTTTCGTAGTACCCCCAAGTGTCGAAAGGCCTTGGATAATAGTGTTGTGGTCACAATAGCATGGGGTGAGATGGAAGCCCTACCTACAGTGACAACTCCACTGGAGACAAGAGAGAAGTTTACCCCAAGTACGAATGTCAAGTTTTATGGTTTTCTTTTTTTTTTTAATTGCCATCTTTTTCATCACTACACTCTTGCACACACTGTACACAACGTGCCTTTTATCAGTCGCGTGGCATTGGTGGAAGAAGTCCTCATGTTCCACTTGAGTCTTGGATGACTCATGTCGATGTCACCACCTCTGAGCATGTATCGTTTCAATGGTATAAAAGGAAACCAGCTTGAGGGGGCATCTTTCACTGGGGAGAGCCCAGACCATAGAACCCTATTAATTCAGACCATATAGAATGCTTAGTTTGAATCCCCTTAGGACTACCAAAACTTTTACTTAAAATGGATGTGAGCCTTTCAAAACCAAGAAAGCATCATTCACAGACTGTCCATGCTCTGCATAGAACATTGTGTAACTAGAAGACAAGTCCATCAACCATGAATCCATGACAATTTGAGATCAGTTATCGTGGATTCATTGCTGAGGCAGGTCTGACCAATCACATGTTTATTGCATGAGCTTATGATGAGTGTAAACAGTACAAGACCAAGAACTGACACTTGATAATGAAGCCATGACGATCTAAGATCAAATGCTATAGATTTATCGCTAGAGCCAATTTGAGCTATTGCACATTGATTCGCATAAGTCACATGCCACAAAATATGAAACTTTTCTTAACATCCATTTATCCACTCACAAAACCATGATCTAAGGCTGCATAATGTCTGTATACAATTCAAAGGGTATCGAACATCACGAAGTTGATAAACACTTAAATATGCATGTTTAATAAGAGTTTAATTCATCATATTGCATTAATAGTGTCATTAAATTCCTCAACTTAAGCATATTTGTAGCATTTGCATCTTTGGAATTAATTTCTCTTAATTTTGGTTTTGTTACAGGTTCGGTAAAATGGGCATAACTCTCTATTTATAGATCAGAATGGTGCAATTCTTAATGTTTTGGAAAGCTGATTCAATTGTCTACAAGATTGCATTTCACAAGCATCATCAAATTCGGGCTCTTAGTGGACCAAAATTGGGCTTGAAGTGAACCCATCTACAGTCTCGGCCCAGTCTGACCAGGCCTCAGTATTTTGACCGTATATCTCAAAATACGTATCCAAATTGTGCAAATCAATATGTTCTAGAAAGCTGAGAGAAATATCTACAACTTTCATGAAGACATGTGATTAAAATTCACAACATTTCGATGTCAAAATTGATGGTCAAATTTGGTGCCTAATGATCCCAATTGTCAAAGATATTTACAACTAATATTTGACAATTATGCCCTTGTAATTTGACAAGTTTGCCCCTGGATGTATCTATAAATAGAGGTGCCTTGTGACCCATTAGGGCATCTTGGCCTTGGCTAGAACATTTTGGCTTTGGCTAAGATCTTGTATTGTTTTTTGTGTGTTTATGTTATTAATGAATTTCCTTTTTCTTACATTTTATTTTCTTTCTATTATAATGTTCTTCTAATTTCTCTTTTGCTAAGGTGAAAGGGTGAAACCCTTGATATGAGAATAAGGATTCTCTAACCCTTAATATGTGCGTAATAATCTTAATCTTATAATGTTCATTCAATATGATTTATATTTAATTTCTTAATCAATCTTGACACCCCTCATAAAGTGGAGGTCTTGATCCATTGTCGACAATCCTTGGCACATCAAATGCTTGGATCCTTTCTAGATGATGTATGGTTCTTCCTTACCGATATGAATCTAGTTAGGAACCTTGATTTGTTGTAGACATATGATGATTGGCACATTTGATGCTTGAACCCATTTACAAGAAGTGGTATAAATGTTGGTAATGAAACAAATATAATTCATATAACTAAAATGGGCTAATTATACTTATTCGAAATATCAAGGGCGGATCCCCTAACCTTAGCCTTCATTGTTATTGTGTTAATTCCTCTTGTATTTTAATTATTCTATTGTTTATGAACTTTTTATTTTATTACTATGGTAGGTTCTACCACCTTATGAAATTGTTCTTTAATTTACTATGGTTGGTTATACCACCTATTTCCATGGATGGTTTTATCTCCTCTTGCTTTTTGTTTTATATTTGAATGGTCGGTAATACCGCCTACCATCTTACATATTTATTGATATTATCTTGTCATTTCTTTGAATTATTCATATCATATTTGCTTATCTTATAATTTGTAACGCTAAAATCACCTTCCTCGTGGATCGACCCCGGATTCACCGGGTTTATTACTTCGACACTCCTATACTTGGGAGACAATCCCTTTTTCGGATGTGTCAAGTTTTTGGCGCCGTTGCCGGGGAAGGTAAAAATTGGCGTGCAAAATTGTAAGTACTCTCTTTTCCCATTTCTATTTTTATTTTTCTTGTATGTGTTCATCTTTTCTCTCCCCATTTCTATTTTTATTTTTCTTGCATGTGTTAATCTTTTCTTTCTTTTTGCATTAGTTGATAGAATTATTTGTAGCCACTCATCTTCTTTGAAAAACATGCTCATGCCCAAACAAGAACATTAATGGATTACATAAGAACTTGTGCACAATCATGCATAGTCTTCTCTCATGATGCAAAAATATTTCAACCATGAAACCATGGATTTCCTAGACTTACTAGCGAAAAATGCCCAAAATTGGAGTCATGTTGACACCTATGAGGTGCCAAAAACATCTAGTAGAGGCATTTATAACTTTAGGGAAAATCATGATCTTCATGTCAAATTTGCATCCCTAGCTAAAAGAATCGAGGATTTAGAAATGAGATCTATGCAAGAAAATGTCTGTCACACATGTAATTCTAGTGGTCATCCAACGGATGATTGCCCAAATGTGCCTACCTCTTGGAAAAGTCTCCATGAACAACCCAATACTTTAAATGCTTTCCAAAGGTCAAATTCTAATCCTTGCTCACAAAATTTTGGATAGAAAAATCACTTGAATTTGGATTGGGAGAATGATCATCATGCACAATCTTACCAACCTCCCTTTCAATCATACCGAAATTTTCAAAATTCTCATGATCATTTATATGCCTCTCCTCCTAGAAATGGCTTTGAAGAGACAATGCATTTATTAAGTCAAGCTAATCAAAATATAGCAAACTTGAATGATGCTCTTGAAAAACTTGCGTTTGAGAAAGGTGAGTTTCCATCTCAACTCGAGCCAAACCTTATCAACCCACACGTGAGTAATCCAAGTGGCCAACATCTAGATGAAGATCCGGTAAGTGCTCTAGATGAAGATTCGGTAAGTGCTCTTCATGATGATAAGGTTGATCAAGAACATGTCCTTAACCCTAATGAGGAAGATGATGAATCAATTCTAAAGGGTAAGGAAGAGGTTGATAAACTTTCACCTAACAAGGAAAAGACCGAATCCTCACTTAGGCACTCAAATCATCATGCAAAGGAATTTAATCAAAATTTTGACACTAACGAATTTTTCGAGCATGATGAAAATGAGGAAGCGCATGGTCTAAAACTAATGTGGAAGATTATATTCAAAATGAGAATTTTTCAAGTCCTTCAGAAATCGGGTTAACCGGTTCATTTGGACCAAGTGTGCAACTAGAAATCATTGTTTCTAAAGAATTCTCATTGCTTGATTTTGTAAAGGTGAAGGAGATTAAGAGTTGGGAGCCATGTTTTGAACAAAGGCAGGAAGAAACATCCACACTCAAGAATGCATGCCTCAAGGACAACAAATTCAACTAGTGGTAATCTCTTCCATTCTTACAATTAAAGGAAAAAGAAAGGTACCACCTCAATGGCATATTTTTTACCGTGCTAAATTACTTTCGAAGAGATTCCTCTTTTGGTTTTTTTTTTTACGATTGTTCAAATTTCATCCATCGGTGCCATATTTTTATTTTTGTTCTTGATTTTTGCTATCATTTCTAGTTTGTTTTTATTTTATTTTGTGTGTGTTTATTTTAGTTGTGTGTTTTTACTTTGTTTCCCGGTCAAGTGGCAGATATGGTACTCCGTGGCTTTTAAATTCGGTTTTTCAGTTCCCTAAAAACTATTGCTCACCTTGCATTCATTTTCTTTTCTTCTCTCTCATTTTCTTCATAGTCTTGGGAATCTGACTCAAAACGACCCTGTTTGCCAGTTTATAAGAAAACTGGATGGGAAGCATATCCCCAACTCATAGAAGGTGTTTAAGCCGTTTCTGGACGTAAAACCAGAGGAAGAAGTGAGCCACAGTCACAACTACCTATACACATGCATGTGTGCCATCAATTTTAAATTTCTTGTCTTTTATTTTATTTGTAGCATTTTATTTTATTGGTCTTTCAGGTCATCTCTTTTGAATAACAGAAGCTTCAGGTAATGTCTCCTATACTTTATCTCTCTACATTTAAACATTGAGGACAATGTTTCAGTTGGTTGGGGGGGAAGGATAGTAGACATAAGTGTGTCTTGAAATTTTATTTTTTTCTTGCAAAAAAAAAAGCGAGTTAGTAATTAGATTCAGAGTGCGGTGTAAGGAGTTCAAATCCTCTTGAGACGCATTCTAGGTCAGGAATGGCAGAGTATGGAGGGCCAGTTTGAACTCTTGAAATCCATCCTAACCAATTTGTCATTTTATTTTGATCTTATGAACTCATTTTAGCTAACTTGATATTATTTAGACTTGATTTTTGAATTTTATAACAAGGAGGTCTTATTCATTTCACTTTGAATTATTCAAATCTATGAACGCTCACAACCTTATCATTTAAATAAAAAAAAATTGTGTGCTTATGTACTCATTAAGCAAGTATTCATGAGCCTTTCTTCACACACACACACTTACCTTGATGCATGATTGTGGGTGGCAAAATGAAATGTTGTAATATTTGAGTTCTTTTGTTTTGTTTAGGATAACAACACAAAGGAAGGGGAAAGTTAAAAAAAAAGCAAAAAAAAAAAGAAAAAAAATAGCAATTGTGGATAAAGTTTGGTCTCGTAGCCTCCTTAATTCAAGCAATTAAGACCGAGGGGTGCCTTAACACCTAATACCCTAAGACCAACTGGTTTGGGAGCTATTGGCCCAAAGCTCGCTACATGGATTAAGGAGAAAGCTTGATGGGATTGAACATTGCACTATCCACAAGTGTCTAAGCAAAAATAAAGCATCGGCAACCCGAGTCGTTAAGCTCGTAGGGGTGTCTTAACACTTAATGCCCTAAGGCCAACAGGTCTGGGAGTCATTAGCCTAAGGCTCGCTACATGGGTTAAAGATGCATTCCTTCAAAAAGAAAAAGATAGAGAAAAAAAAAAAATATATATATATATATATATACATATATATATATAATGAATAAATGCCCCTTACCTAAGGTTGTTAGCCTTAACAAATATTAGAACCGATATGGCTTCTTTCTAATAAGCCCCATAGTCATGTGTTGAATGAGCACAAAAAGGAGGTTTAGTGATATCTTGACCGAAGGGTACATGAGTCATAAAAAAAAAATAATAATAATAATTGGTTGAGAGTTTGTTTATTTGGATAAAATCAAGGAGAGTGCAATAATGACCACCTTGGATGTAAAATTCTATAAATCACTTATAAATAATAACGCTTTAATTGCTAGGGACTAGCAATAAGCTAGTTGGGGGGTGTGATGAACACTTAAATATGTATGTTTAATAAGAGCTTAGTTCATCATATTGCATTAATAGTGTCATTAAATTCCTCAACTTAAGCATATTTTTAGCATTTGTATCTTTGGAATTAATTCCTCTTAATTTTGGTTTTGTTACAGGTTCGGTAAAATGGGTATAACTCTCTATTTATAGATCAGAATGGTGCAAATATTAATGTTTTGGAAAGTTGATTCAATTGTCTACAAGATTGCATTTCACAAGCATCATCAAATTCGGGCTCTTAGTGGACCAAAATTGGGTTTGAAATGAACCCATCTACAGTCTCGGCCCAGTCTGACCAGGCCTTAGTATTTGGACCGTATCTCTCAAAATACGTATCCAAATTGTGCAAATCAATATGTTCTAGAAAGCTGAGAGAAATATCTACAACTTTCATGAAGACATGTGATTAAAATTCACAACATTTCTATGTCAAAATTGATGGTCAAATTCGGTGCCTAATGATCCCAATTGTCAAAGATATTTACAACTAATATTTGACAATTATGCCCTTGTAATTTGACAAGTTTGCCCCTGGATGTATCTATAAATAGAGGTGCCTTGTGACCCATGAGGGCATCTTGGCCTTGGTTGGAACATTTTGGCTTTGGCTAGGATCTTGTATTGTGTTTTGTGTGTTTATGTTGTTAATGAATTTTCTTTTTCTTGAATTTTATTTTCTTTCTATTATAATGTTCTTCTAATTTCTCTTTTGCTAAGGTGAAATGGTGAAACCTTTGATATGAGAATAAGGATTCTCTAACCCTTAATATGTGCTTAATAATCTTAATCTTATAATGTTTATTCAATATGATTTATATTTAATTTCTTAATCAATCTTGACACCACTCGTAAAGTGGAGGTCTTGATCCATTGTCGACAATCCTTGGCACATCAAATGCTTGGATCCTTTATAGATGATGTATGGTTCTTCCTTACCGATACGAATCTAGTTAGGAACCTTGATTTGTTGTAGACATATGATGATTGACACATTGGATGCTTGAACCCATTTACAAGAAGTGGTATAAATTTGGTAATGAAACAAATATAATTCATATAACTAAAATGGGCTAATTATCCTTATTCGAAATATCAAGGGCGGATCCCCTAACCTTAGCCTTCATTGTTATTGTGTTAATTCCTCTTGTATTTTAATTATTCTATTATTTATGAACTTTTTATTTATTTACTATGGTAGGTTCTACCACCTTATGAAATTGTTTTTTAATTTACTATGGTTGGTTATACCACCTATTTCCATGGATGGTTTTACCTCCTCTTGCTTTTTGTTTTATATTTGAATGGTCGGTAATACCGCCTACCATTTTACATATTTATTGATATTATCTTGTCATCTCTTTGAATTATTCATATCATATTTGCTTATCTTATAGTTTGTAACGCTAAAATCCCCTTCCTCGTGGATCGACCCCGGTCTCACCGGGATTATTACTTCGACACTCCTATACTTGGGAGACAATCCTTTTTCGGATGTGTCAGAAGCCTAGACAAGGACATAAGTGACTGGGTTGTTGTCAATAATGGTTTCGTAGCTTGATGTTTGAAAAGATCATGCCAATAGAATTAGGAGAGAGCTTTGTGTCAGATCCCACGTCCCATGTTGATGTCTGGATCGGGCCAAAAAAAAACCTAAGGGAAGATACTATACCATGTACGAGAGGAATAAGGTTGAAAGGCTATTATGTTGTATCTGCTTCTATGATCTTATCTCACTGTATTCATGCATACATGCGCCATGCTAACCAACTTGCACTGTAACCATTATAGCTTGGACCAGAAGAGGAAGTAGACTTGAACAAATAGATGTTTTAATAGGCATGGTAGATCAAGAAGAGAGGCTTCATAAAATAGATGAGAACATGGAAAGCATAAACAGACGAATGGACCAGTTAATGGAATTGATCATTCAAAATAATGGGAATTCAACAGGTAACACTTTCAAAAACCTGAATAGGCATGCTGAGAATGCTCACGGTTTGAGAAACAAAGATAGAGGAGGACATGGTGAGGAAATGACGATGACTTCTTTGATAAAGAAGAACATGAACAAGCTGAGAATGAAGAACAAATAGAGGCCAGAAAAAAGGTTGGCTAAAGATGTGGAGAAGGATCAAACTCTTATGAAGACAAAGGGAGTTGAGAGCCTAGGAGATTTACAAGACCTAAAATTAATAGAGGAATGCAGTGTACCACCAATGCTCAAGATGCATGACTTTGCAAACTTTGACAACAAAGGGGACCACTGGGCTCTCCAAAGAGATGGTGTTGAACATGTTTATGTACTACATGGACGATGAGGCTATAGAATGGTATATCTGGCTATAAAAGGCAATAAAAAAAGATTAGAGCAATCTAGCCAAATAATTTGTCGATTGCTACAGGCATAACATTCAGTGTGAGACTACTCTGAAAGATTTGAAAAGCACTTGCCAAATGCCCAATGAACCACTCACCGAATACCTGACTATATAGAGTGCTAAAGTAGCAATAATGATGGAGTAGCCTATCGAGAAGGATCAGGTACAGATCATAATTGGTGGGGCATGTGTTGCCATTAAAGATCAACTCTTTGAAATACTAATCAAAACTTTTGAGGACTTGTATGACTTTGATGTCTAGATTGAGGCAGTTGAGGTGAAGCAACCTAGGAATTTTTAGAGGTGAGAAAATAACTAGTATCAGCAAGGTAGTAGTTCAAGCACAGAAAATATGGATGTTAACATAGTAAACCAGCCACCACAAAGATTCAACAACTTGGGCAGACCATTGTCATGAGCATCTGCGGAGTTAAAATATAAGAGAGAATTGATACCCTTGCCAACAAAATAGATGTAAGGGCCTATACTACAGAGCTAGCAAAACAGGGCCTACTACGATTTTCACCAGATATACGAGCATGTTATTGATAACTATGCCAAGTTGAAGCACGAAATACGAGACCTGATAGACAAAAGGCCAATTCCTAATCTAGAAAAAGAGGAATCAGATGCCAAGAGGAGTCCACTACCAAATTATAGAAATGTACAACATATGTACATGATTAACTTTGGCAAGTGTAAGCAGGAAATAATTGACTCCATCATAAGGTTAGAGATCAAGGAAGAACAGAGGGAAATGGAGACATTGGCTAGAACGAAAGTAGAGGCCATCATAAGGGAAGCTGATGAAATAAAGATGAAGGAAAGAAGTTGGCTGAAGGAGTGTTGGCAAGCAAGAGAGAAGATGAGGTGCTAATAAAAGAAGACGAAAATGTAATAGAAGACATTCAAAAGAGAAAAGAAAAAAAGATAAAGGAAGCAAGGGCCTTCACCAGAAAATTAAAAGCCATGAAAGGAGCTAGGAAATGTTTTGAGGAGCAATGAAAGTATCCCAGTAGTGACAAGGAAAGTGAGGAAGAAGTATTGAGCTATTACCAGCTATTGGAAGAAGGAAAAGAACAAAGTAGCTACACTTCCATGGAAATTGAAGAAGCATTCATAATCAAGGCAAGAGTGCCAATGGTTCAAATCAGAGGTAAATGGATAGAAGTGGCCCCGGCCGGATTAAAGGAATAGGCAATGAAATGATCATTATCCCAGCCTATATGATAGGTGTCTAATTATATATCATTTTCATATCAATTCGTCCATGTTTCTTTGCTATATTCCTTGGTATTTTTATGTTTTTGTGTAGTTTTGATATTTGTAGGAGTTTTGGAGCAACTTGCACAAAAATGGAGAAAAACCCTTCATTTTCACCTCTGCTAGTCAACCATATTCTCGGATTTAATTGTATTGATATACACTGAATCCGATGACGTATTATATACCGTTGGAAAGCTCTCGAAGTCTATTTTCTGGAGAAATTTACGGTTTATAAATCCATTCAGTATACCGAAAGTTATAATCAAAACAGTGTGAGAAGTATAGAAATGTAATTCCACAAATCACTGTAGCATGTATAATACGGGACACTATAGCAGGTTACTATAGCAGAGTATTTAAACACATTTTAGGGTTTTATTTTGATAACTTGAAGAGGGAAAAACGTGGGAGGAGGCTGCATTTCTAGATTTCTGTCATCCCTTGGAGTTCTTGAAGGAAAAAGAAGATTTTGAAAGAGGAGGAACTACAATTCCAAGAAGATTCATCTACAAAGAAGATTTTTAAAGAATTTGCTAAGTTCTTTCTTTCCTTTTCAATTCTGGAATTTCTCTGTTTTGTATTTGTTATTCTGATTGAATATGTGTAACTAAATCTGAATTGGTTGAGGGTGATTTCAAAGCCCTTGATATGGATTTTGTGAGTTGATTGTGTAGAAATTGTTATCCAATTCTCTAATTGAAGTTGCTTGTATTTTCCCATATCTAATGCTTATGATTGCTTCCTGATTGTATTTGGAATGTCCAACTGAATATAATCTGTTGTTGTATATTGCTAGATTAGAAATCTTGATCCGTAATTGTCATGAATTTCCAATCATTAGTAGCAAAATTGTGATCAGAGATTGCAATTGGAAAATACAACCTAGGTTAAATAATCTGACCTTGTGTGATTATTGCTTAGATCAACCTATCTTTCTCATCGTAATGCTTCCATTGAATTAAACTTATAGAGCTTGTTCTAGGTTGTTTAATGGATAGAGATTAAATAAAGAGCTTGTTTTATTTAACAACAAAGTAAGGAAAGATTGGGATAACAGAGCTTGTTGTTATCTACGGTTGATAACTTCAATGCTGTAATTGGATTACAATTCTATGTTAATCACAAATTCATATCTTGTGGCAGAGAATGAACTCTTAACCAAGTGTCTCTCATTGATTTTTCACTCCATTTAACTTTGCTTTGTGTTATTCTTCATTTGCTTTCGTATTAAGTTTAGTTAATCAGTCAACAAAAACCCCCCCTGTTTAGTATATTATTGCTGGAAAATAACAAATTCAATTAGAATCAATCCTCGTGGGAATGATATCTACTTATCACTTTATTACTTGTGGGACTAGTATACTTGCTAGTTTCGAACGCATCAAGTTTTTGGCGCCGTTGCCGGGGATTGATTTTCTAATCGATTTGTTATTTTGTTTTCATTGTTGATTCATATTTTGTTTGTTTTTCTTTTTTGATTGTTTGTGTTTAGACGACATGGCAGTAAACTTCCATCAATTCAGTGGCAGATTTGAGCCCCAACTACCATGGAGAGTAAATGAGGTAAGCACTCCGAACATTGAACAACAACTTTCTCAGTTAACTTCTCTTGTGGAAAACATGGCTGTAGGACATATGCAGAAATCTTATGCATGTGAGGTATATTCTACCATGGAGCATCCAATCGACATGTATCCAAATTTGCAAGGAGATATGGAACAAGCCAATGCCATGGATGGATTTCCAGGACAAACAAGGCAATGGTATGATCCCTTCTCTAACACTTACAACGCTGGATGGGAAGATCACCCTAATTTCAGTTACTGGAATCATCAACCAATCGTCTCAAATGCCATACCAAATCAACTACAAGGTTTTAATCAACCTAGAGTGCAGCAACCTTTTCAAATGCAATCACCACCAATGCCACAACCAGCACTACAACCAGCTCCAGAAAACTCAGGTATGTCACTCCAGGATATTGTTAATGCACTTGCCACTAACACAATGCAATTCCAGCAGGAAACTGAGGCAAGTATCCAAAACCTGGAAAATCAAATGGGACAATTGGCTACTAGCATGAGCAAATTCGAGGGCCAAGACTCAAAAAAATTATCTTCTCAAGCGGTGATCAATCCAGGAGCTGTCTCTTATACACATCTATCATTTTCATATCAATTCGTCCATGTTTCTTTGCTATATTCCTTGGTATTTTTCTGTTTTTGTGTTGTTTTGATGTTTGTAGGAGTTTTGGAGCAACTTGCACAAAAATGGAGTAAAACCATTCATTTTCAACTCTGCTAGTCAACCATCTTCTCGGATTTAATTGTATTGATATACAATGAACCCGATGACATATTATATACCGTTGGAAAACTCTCGAAGTCTATTTTCTGGAGAAATTTACGGTTTATAAATCCATTCAGTGTACCAAAAGTTGTAATCAAAACAGTGTGAGAAGTCTAGAAATGTAATTCCACAAATCACTGTTGCATGTACAATACGGGATACTGTAGCAGGTTACTGTAGCAGAGTATTTAAACTCATTTTAGGGTTTTATTTTCATAACTTGAAGAGGGGAGAACGTGGAGGAGGCTGCAGCTCTGGAATTCTTTCATTTCCTGGAGTTCTGGAAGGAGAAAGGAAGCTTGGAAAGAGGAAGAACTACAATCCAAAGAGAATTACATCAAAATTTGCTAAGTTTTTCCCTTCCCTTTCATTTTTTGGAATGTCTCCATGTTGTATTGTATTTACCATGTTCTTAAACAGTGTAACTGAATCTGAATTGGTTGAGGGTGATTTCAAAGCCCCTGATATGGTTTTTGTAAGTTGATTGTGCAAGAAGTTGTTATCCAATTCTCTAATTGAATTTGCTTGTATTTTCCTATATCGAATGCTTATGATTGCTTGCTGGATTGTATTTCGAATGGCCAACTGAATATAATCTGGTTGTTGTCTATTGCTAGACTAGAAATATTGATCCGTAATTGTCTTGAATTTCTAATCCTTAGTAGCAAAATTGTGATCAGAGATTGCAATTGGAGAATACAACCTATGTTAAATACTCCGAGCTTGTGTGTTTATTGCTTAGATCAACCTATCTTTCTTATCGTAATGCATCAATTGAATTAAAGTTAGAGAGCTTGTTCTAGGTTGTTTAATGGATAGAGATTAAATAAAGAGCCTGTTTTATTTAACAACAAAGTAAGTAAAGATTGGGATAACAGAGCTTGTTGTTATCTACGGTTGATAACTTCAATGCTGTAATTGGATGACAATTCTACGATTAATTCGCAAATCCATATCTTGTGGTAGAGAAGGATCCCTTAAACCAGATTTCTCTCATTGATCTTCCATTCAAATTAACTTCTGTTTTGTTATTCTTAATTTGCATTCTTATTTCATTTAGTTAATCATTCAACAAACCCCCCCCTGTTTAGTTTATCGTTGCTGGAAAATAACGAATTCAATTAGAATCAATCCTCGTGGGAACGATATCTACTTATCACTTTATTACTTGTGCGAATAGTATACTTGCTAGTTTCGAACGCATCAAGTTTTTGGCGCCGTTGCCGGGGATTGATTTTCTAATCGATTTGTTATTTTGTTTTCATTGTTGATTCGTGTTTTTTTTTGTTTTTCTTTTCTGATTGTTTGTGTTTAGGCGACATGGCATTAAACTTTCAACAATTCAGTAGCCAATTTGAGCCACAATTACAGTGGAGTGTAAATGAGGTAAGCACTCAGAACATTGAACAACAACTTTCTGAGCTAACTTCTCTTGTGGAAAACATGGCTGCAGGGGATATGCAGAAATCTTATGCATGTGGGATATATTCTACCATGGAGCATCCAATCGACATGTATTCAACTTTACAGGAAGAATATATGGAACGGGCCAATGCCATGGGTGGATTTCCAGGACAACCAAGGCAATGGTATGATCCCTTCTCTAATACTTACAATGTCGGATGGGGAGATCACCCTAATTTTAATTACTGGAATCATCAACCAATCGCCCCAAATGCCATACCAAATCGGCCATAAGGTTTCAATCAACCTAGAGTGCAGCAACCATTTCAAATGCAACCACCACCAATGCCACATCAAGCACCACAACCAACTTCACAAAACTCAGGTATGTCTCTCCAGGATATTGTTAATGCACTTGCCGCTAACACAATGCAATTCCAGCAGGAAACTGGGGCAAGTATCCAAAATCTCGCAAATCAAATGGGACAATTGGCTACTAGTATGAGCAAATTCGAGGGCCAATGCTCAGAAAAATTATGTTCTCAAACGGTGATCAATCCAAGAGAGAATTCTTGTGCGATAACTTTGCGAAGTGGAGAGCAAATTCAAAATGGAGAGCAAATGGAAACTGGGGCAAGTATCAAAAACCTGACAAAGAAATCACAAACTGATGAAGGAGATGACATCACTTCCACCATGAACAACATGAACAACACAT
>SNVD02009107.1:0-36201 GCA_013180625.2 Boswellia sacra | reverse complement strand
TATGGGTAGTACTTTAGAGATTGGGAGGATATATCGCTCCTGTATGTTAGAAATCAATGGGCACAGGTTATCATTTGATTTGATACTTATGGATTTCACGGAGTATGATGTGATACTAGGAATGGATTGGTTGTCTGCTTATCGAGTTCTATTGGATTGTCACAAGAAGAAAGTGATCATCCATATGCCGGATGGCATCATTTTTAGTTTTTATGGGGATAAATATGCATTATTACATTATCCTTTGCTTGGGTCGCAAAACAAGAAAGGGATGAGGAACATGATGGCAAGTATATTAGTAGAAGAGACTAATAAAGGGGTTTCTGAACTTCCTCGGGTGGTGAATGAATTTCCTGATGTTTTTCCTGAAGAATTACCCGGGTTACCTCCAACTAGAGAAGTGGAGTTTGCTATTGAAGTGTATCCGGGCGTGGCACCTATATCAGTTGCTCCTTACCGAATGGCTCCAGCAGAGTTGAAGGAGCTAAAGTTGCAGATAGAAGAATTGTTAGAGAGAGGATTTATTCGGCCCAGTACTTCTCCTTGGGGTGCACCAGCTTTGTTCGTCAAGAAGAAAGATGGTTCATTGTGTTTATGCATTGATTACAGGCAGCTGAATCGGGTTACAGTGAAAAACAAATATCCTTTACCTAGGATTGATGATTTGTTCGACCAATTGAGAGGATCTTGTTGTTTTTCCAAGATAGATCTTCGTTCGGGTTATCATCAATTGAGAATAAAGGAAGGAGATATACCCAAAACCGCTTTTCGTACCCTGTATGGACATTATAAGTTCTTGGTCATGCCATTTGGACTAACTAATGCTCCTACTGCCTTTATGGATTTGATGAATCGTGTTTTTAGACCTCACTTAGATCAATTTGTGATTGTGTTCGTGGATGATATTCTCATTTATTCTTCATCTGAGGTTGAACATGAGCAACATTTACGCGTGGCACTTCAAACACTGAGAGAGCATCATCTTTATGCTAAGCTGAGTAAATGTGAATTTTGGCTATCAGAAGTAAAATTTTTGGGCCATGTGGTGTCAAGACAAGGAATCTCAGTGGACTCATCAAAAGTAGAAGCAGTTATGAAATGGGAACGACCAAAGAATGTGTTTGAAGTCCGCAGTTTCTTGGGCTTAGCAGGATACTAGAGGCGCTTTGTTGAGAACTTTTCCCGATTAGCTGTACCAATGACTAGGTTAACAAGGAAAGGAGTCAGATTCGAATGGAATGATGCATGTGAGCAAGCATTCCAATATTTGAAGAAAAGATTAACTTCAGCACCTATTCTTGTGATACCACAACATGGAGTTGATTATGTAGTTTTCACCGATGCTTCCTTGGATGGGTTAGGGTGTGTGTTAATGCAACAGGGTTGAGTTGTAGCCTATGCATCTCGTCAGTTGAAACCTCATGAGCAGAATTATCCCACTCATGACCTAGAACTTGCTGCAGTAGTGTATGCTTTGAAGATTTGGCGACATTATCTGTATGGTGAGAGGTTCGAAGTCTTTTGTGATCATAAAAGTTTGAAATACATTTTCACTCAAAAAGATTTGAATCTGAGACAACGAAGATGGATGGAGTATTGAGAAGACTATGATTTCTCTATCCACTATCATCCAGGTAAGGCAAATGTGGTGGCTGATGCATTAAGTAGGAAGTCGAGGGCCATGGTTAGTGCAATGATAGGGGAGTGGAGCATGTTGCGATCTGTTTATGATTATGATATCTTGGTTGAGGATCGCGGAGATCAAATTTGCCTTTTTACACTTGTTGCCCAACCGTCTCTTGTGAATAGAGTGATTGAATGGCAACATTAAGATTCAGAGACCAAAGCCTTGTATGAGCACGTATTACACGGTGATGGGAGTGTGGATTGGACCATTGGTACAGATGGGAGTCTACGATTCAAGGGCAGGATCTTTGTTCCATCGAGTAAAGAGGGTAAAGATGATATTCTTACGGAATTTCATCATTCCAAATTTGCTGTTCATCCTGGTGGTACAAAGATGTATCATGATTTACGTCGACAGTTTTGGTGGAAAGGAATGAAGAAGGATATTGCTGAATATGTGGCTAGATGCCTTACTTGTCAACAAGTGAAGGCTGAGCATCAAAGACCTGCAGAACTACTCCAACCATTGCCTGTAGCAGAGTAGAAATGGGACCACATCACCATGGATTTTGTTACTGGATTACCACGTTCTTTAAAAGGGAAGGATGCAATCTGGGTGATTGTAGATAGATTAACCAAAGTATCACACTTTCTTCCTATACGTACAACCGATTCAGTGGATGTTTTGAGTCGGCTGTACATTAAAGAAATTGTAAGATTGCATGGAGTTCCAGTTTCAGTGGTGTCAGACAGAGATCCCGAATTTACAGCTCAATTTTGGCAAAGCCTCCAAAGAGCTATGGGCACTCAGTTGTTATTTAGTACAGCCTTCCATCCTCAAACTGATGGTCAATCAGAACATACTATTCAAATTTTAGAAGATATGATGAGAGCTTGTGTGATGGATTTCCAAGGTAATTGGGAGGATCATTTACCACTCGTGGAATTCGCATACAACAATAGCTACCAGTCAAGTATTGGAATGGCACCTTATGAGGCACTCTATGGTAGACCGTGTAGGTCTCCTTTATGTTGGATGGAAGTAGGAGAAGCTACTTTACTAGGGCCTGAGCTTGTACGAGAGACAACTGAAAAGGTGAAATTGATACGTCAACGTTTGCTTACAGCCCAAAGTAGACAGAAAAGCTATGCAGACAAGAGGAGACGACTGTTAGAATTCAGAGTGGGGGACCATGTGTTTTTAAAGGTGTCTCCGCGTAAAGGCTTGATGCGTTTTGGGCAGAAAAGTAAACTTGCTCCACGCTACATTGGTCCATTTGAAGTCCTAAGGCGGGTTGGCGAAGTAGCTTATGAGTTAGCATTGCCGCCACGGTTATCGGGAATTCATAACACATTCCATGTATCGATGCTAAGAAAGTATGAACCTCACCCAACACATGTACTTGACTGGAGTGAGTTGGATATCCAACAAGATGTTTCGTATGAAGAGGTTCCTATTCAAATCCTGGACTCGAGAGTGCAAGTCTTGCGTGGCAAGTCCATCCCATTACTCAAGGACTTGTGAAAGCATCATGATGTTGAAGAGGCCACGTGGGAGTTAGAGTCAGAGATTCAAAGAAAGTACCCTGAACTTTTGAATGCAAGAGGTGATTTCTGATTCATGTTTTCAAATTTCGAGGACGAAATTTTTTTTTAGGAGGGTAGGTTGTAGAGTCTCAAATGTAAATTATATATATATATATGCATTTATATATATTATAAATTTTAGAAAATATGACTAAGGGTATTTGAGTAATTTTATGAGAATTGGGTTGGATAATAGAAGTGGGCTTGTGTTAGAAATTGGCAAAGGGGAATTGGGTTTGAATTTGAAATGGTTGGACTTAGGCCCATTGAGCCAAGGCCTCATGTATATAAGAGATGGGGTTTTCTAGAATGAGGGGAAAAAAAAAAAAGAAGAGAAGAAGAGAAAGAGTTCACGGTTCCAGGAAGGAAAAGAAGAGAAAAAGAAGAAGTGAAAGGAGAAGAAGGAAGAGAGAAGAAAAATTTCAAGAAGCTTAGCTTGGAAGACAAGTAGGAGATTCTAACACTATACTTACTTCATATTATGTGTTTTGTTATTGAATTGATATTGTTGTTATGTATGTGACATGTTTTGACTTGAATTCTTGGTTGCTTGGATGATGAATTATGAGTGAAGTGCTTATTGCAAGTTGTTTGTTGTGATTGCATGAAGAATTATGTGTGAATTGGAGTGTTGTTAAAGTGGAGTAGAGATGATTTTGTGAGAAGTGCAGTTTACGTGACTGTCTTGTGTTGATTGAGTTGATGCGTTTTTCTGGATTGAGAATTGTATGATTTCTCATTTGATTTGGAAAATAGACGTATTAAGCTTTAATTAGCTGTTGATTTCGTTGAATTTAGAGTTAAAACGGATTTTTGGTGAATTTTTGAAGTTGGGAGTTGAATTCTGGAAATGGGACGTTTTGAACCAATTCTGGAATTCGGTTCTGGTGTTTCGCTCGATAGTGAACCTGTCTCTTATACACATCTAGATGTGTATAAGAGACAGGAAACATACGTTTCACTACTCACTACAATCAATTGCTTGCCGGTGAACAGTAGTCGAGTGTTCGAACTGTGAACCGGTCTGACGTGTTCCCCCCTAGTGAAAACTGTCTCGAGTGTTCGATACAAAACTCCAGATGAACTAGTGAGCTGGTCGAGTGGTTTCGATCTCAGTGAACAGCTCATTCGAGTGTTCTGACAACCTATGATGACAGTGCTCGATTTACGTGTTAGATCCGTGAAACAGTGTCGGACTCTTAGCCTAAGCCGGTGAACAGTGTTCTCGATCTATGAAACAGTATTTCTCTCAATTCCAGCTTCCTCCCTACACCCATCGTGCAACAGATATCGATATGGTGAATAGTATTCTCGCACATCCCAGAACAGTGTTCTCGATGAAACAGCTGTCGGAACCAGCCCGTAATAAAATGATTATTCACCCAGTGAACAGTGTCGAGTGTCGAGAAAAATTTCAGATCCATCCCAAATTGACTGTATACTTCCCAAAAAGTCCTGGATTTTGCATAAAAATTATATTTTCTTAAGATTTATCATAGTAATGATATTGTAAGACTATTAATGTATGCATTGGGCCTTGGATGGGCCGTTTTGTATACGGATCCAAGGAGAATGCTGATAAAAGGATGATGTGATGTGTTGGACCTTAAGTGGACCGTTCTATATACGGACTTAAGGGGAACATGGATATGATGATGTGATGTGTTGGACCTTGGGTGGACCGTTTTGTATACGGACCTAAGGGGAACACGGATATAATGATATGAGGTGTTGGACCTTGGGTGGACCGTTCTGTATACGGACCTAAGGGGAACACGAATGTTTCGATATGATGTGTTGGACCTTGGGTGGACCGTTCTGTATACGGACCTAAGGGGAACACGGATATAATGATATGAGGTGTTGGACCTTGGGTGGACCGTTCTGTATACGAACCTAAGAGGAACACGAATGTTTCGATATGATGTGTTGGACCTTGGGTGGACCGTTCTATATACGGACCTAAGGGGAACACAAATAGAAATTTCATGTGTGAACGAACATAACAGTTTGATATATTAGTATTGGATGCCTACTCCTGTGATTGAATGTTTGTGGAATGTGAATAATTTCGTATAATGTTAGAACTTTCCTACTGGGCTTTAGGCTCACCCCCTGCCTCCACAGGTACACAGAAGGACGCTCATCCTAGAAATGTCCCAGAGCTTTCTTAGGAGTCTGGAGTCAGTATGCATATAATTTTGGGACTGTCTTGATTCTCCTAGTATGTAATGAAAGATTTTGCTTGGTGACAATTAACTGATGTAGTGATTTTGTCACCAGTGTATGTAAAATTAATTTTGAACAAATAGTCATAAGTTGTAATGAATTCTTGTGATGTATATAAAAAAAAAAAATTATGAGATATGGATGACGTAATTTGTATTAAATTCTTATTCAATCACACCCTAAAATCTCTAAATAAGAGATGTTAGGGCGTGATAGTGAGGTTGTTCATCAAGAAGAACTCTTGGTGTGGTGTTATCAAGAGTTAAAGAAAGTTGCCTTGGTGAGGTTGTTCATCAAGAAGAACTCTTGGTGTGGTGTTATCAAGAGTTGAGGAAAGTTGCCTTGGTGGGTTGTTCATCAAGAAGAACTCTTGGTGTGGTGTTATCAAGAGTTGAAGGAAGTTGCCTTGGTGAGGTTGTTCATCAAGAAGAACTCTTGGTGTGGTGTTATCAAGAGTTGGAAGAAAAAGTCTTCGTGAGGTTGCTCATCAAGTAAGTTGTAAAGATTTCTACAACTTAGTGGAAAGCTTAGCTCGTGGAGCTAGGAGCCCGTGAATGTAGGCAAGGTTTGCCGAACCACGTAAATTGAGTTTGCACTCTCTCTATCCCTATCTCTTTACATTAGCTTGCACTTGTGATTGTTCTTCATTTCTATTCTCTTGATTGCATTCTATTTTCATCTTCTTCACCTTTATTCTTAAAGAAAGAGTTAAATAATTTTGATTTTCAAGAAAAGTTTTCTAAATCCGTTTTGATAAATAAAAACCCAATTCACCCCCCCTCTTGGGTTGCCATACCTGGGTCAACAGCGCCCATATTTCTACGTGATGCAGCCCAACTTTGGTGGCATCGAAAGCATGGCGACGCGGGCAAAGGCATCATTTTCCTCCGCACATGGGAGGATTTCAAGAGAGAACTTCGGAAGCATTTCTCTCCAAGCAATGCCGAGAAGGAGGCAAGACGTCATCTTCGCCGATTGAAGCAAAGCAGCACAATCCGTGAGTACATTAAAGACTTCACTACTATAATCCTTGAAATTGAGGACATGTCCGAGAAGGACTCCCTCTTCTATTTTCTTGATGGGCTCAAAGATTGGGCAAGAATTGAACTAGAGAGGCGCAATGTGCAAAATCTCGATGATGCTATAGCCGTAGCCGAATCTCTTGTGGATTACTCTACCCAATTCAAGGAGAGGAAGCCCAACCACGAGAAAGATGGAGAAGAGCAATATCATCCTCGCAAGGAAGGTGGTGAACGCAAAGCATTCGGAGGGGACAAATGAAACACGCCCAATAGAGGTAAGTTTGATACCCCTAAACCTAAGAGCCCTTGCTTCATCTGTGATGGCCCTCATTGGGTACGTGATTGCCCAAAAGGATGGCCCTCAATGCCCTTGTCACTCAAGACGGGGATGTTCATAATGAGGAGCCACAAGCGGAAATGGGTTCTCTTCATATCATTAGTGCACTCAAGAAAACCACACCTGCCAAGAAGGGTTTAATGTATGTGAGTGCCACCATTAACGGCAAAGATGTGCGTGCAATGCTCGACACGGGAGCCACGCACAATTTCATTTCGAAGAAGAGGCCAAACGGTTAGGTCTCAAATACACCAAGGGAGGTGGTGCCATCAAAGCCATAAATTCAACTGCCAAGGCAATTGTGGGGGTGTCTAAAGCCACATCCGTCCAACTTGGCACGTGGAGTGGTAAGCTTGATTTCTCCATTGTTCCTATGGATGATTTCCAAGTAGTGCTCGGTATGGAATTCTTCGACCAAGTCCATGCCTTTCCCATACCATCTTCTAGCTCCCTTAGCATCCTCGATGGGGGACATTCATGCACGGTCAGTATAGAACGTGTGGCTAAGGTCGAGAAAAAGATAATGTCTGCACTACAATTCGAACAAGGAATCAAGGAAGACCCGAACCTCCCTACTCCCGATCAGAAGCTCAACGATGGGGAGAACATTGTTGTTGCGAAGAATACACAAACTGTGGCCATCCTTAACAAAAACAAGGATGTTGTGCCTCGAGGGCTACAATCACCAAGGCAGGAGGAGTTCAACACCGAACCTCCACCCATAGTGCCTCATTACACGATGCCTCCCAAGTCTGCGAAGAAAAAGAAGGCAACCAAAAAGTCATGCAAGCGCGGAAAAGGGAAGCATCAACGTAAAATCACTCACCTGCAACCAATGATGCATCCTCAAAGATGCGACGGGGACGTCGCGGAATCAAGTGGGGGAGAATGTCACGGTCCGCCCAAGTTACTTGCTAGAGATGGCTCAAACGTACACAAGGCTTGGCCCAATCTAAGTTCATATTCTAAAATTCTAGCTAGTGGCATTAATGTAAATATCTAGACATTCTAGATGGTCAAATATAGCCGTTGAGAACTAGCCGTTGGGAACTAGCCGTTAGGAAACTAACCGTTATATAGCCGTTAGAAACTAGCCGTTATATAGCCGTTAGAAAACTAGCCGTTATGGAGGAGGTGAATCACTATAAAAACCCCTCCAATGCTCAATTGTAACATATCCAAGCTAATCCAAGCAAATCCACAAATTCATTGAATACAAGCATTGTAAAGCTTTTAATCGTAATACAAAGCATTCTTGTGTAAGCAATACTTGCCTTCATTCTTTCTACTCTTCTCTTTGTTGCCTTCAAGTTCTTAAGCTCAACGGTCCACAAGCTTATTCCTTAAGTGAAGTAAGCTAATCATAAGACTTACTTAGCAACTTCGGGTTTAAGTTGCCTAAGTGCCGCACGAGCAAGCTGCGCTAAACTCCAAGCTCGTGACAATAGGCCTTCTTAGTGCATAGTGCAGGTCCACCTCTATTAAGCCCTCTATTTGAAAGTTAGGATTAGATTAAACTGGACTAGGTTATATATTATTGTCATATCAGTAATGCTAAATTTACATCTCGAATATAACCAAATGTCTACAACTCGATACGACAACCTATATGATAAAAATTTACTAGAGAAAAAAAAAACAAAAATGAATAGAATAAGTTACATCTCCAGTAGAATTTTATCATTTAAGCGGTTATAAAATAACATTGCATATATAAAAAATTAATGGCATTTAAATCTTGAGAATCAATATGTGTTGTATATTATAAATTAAAGATTAAAAAATAATAATGAGATAAGAAGGTGAGATGCCAGATTTTACAGATTAATAAAATATTAAAAATGAGTTTGACTGAATAAAGTTTGAGTTAAAAACTTTTCATAACAATGAGAGAAAAATAAATTAATAAAAGTAAGTGTTAGGATAATAAATAAATTAAGATGGAAAATAATCAAAAAGAGAAAAGTGGGAATGTATACGAAAAGCTTTCCAAAATAATAATATAATTTTAACAATATATGACAGGAATATCAAATAGATTAACGAGTGTAGTCTTGGGGGGAGCAATTACACAATATTAATAAATTTCACCTAATTCAACATTAATAGAAAGAAGCCACGAAAATGGACCATAATGTGGCTTCGCTATCGACCATTATAGTTTGAATTTTTATTTTATCATCATCAAACTTTGTCCTTAGTGATATAATTTTTTTGGCTCCACCACTAGTGAGAAGAAATAAATTCAGATTTACCTTTAACTTAATATTTAGGACAATAATGTTTTCATTTTATTATAAAAGAAGTTTTAAAATTTTAGAACGAAGAATTAATGATATTCAAGTAATTACATAAAAATTGGATGATTAATAATCAATAGGGGTGACAATTTTGAGATGACAAGCGAACATGACTTGACACGATGCAGAGCTTAGCTGGTTTGGGTTTACCTTAATTGTGTTCATTTTGAAATTTTCAACTTATTTAATAATCGTATTGTGCTAGTGTTGAGGGACTGTATCCGTGGGTGACACGAATTCGTTTATGACACACATCCATTTAATGACACAATAACACGATTAACACGAATGTAAATTAAAATACGTTTGACACAATAACACAATTATCGACATGAATACAATATAATTTTAATTTTAAATTACTAAATTTGAGGCTAAAAAAAAACCCTAATTCCTAAAGGATATAACTTGTTGCTTTCCAAGGCATCAAGAATTTAGAATTGTGATGTATGCTTGTTTGAGATTTCGTGGACTTTATTTTCATTAGTTTTATTATAGTTGAATTGTTAGAGTGGATTTTTTATTGTATTTATATAGTCTTTGAAGTTTGTACGAGGCTTGGTATTTGATGAACTTTTTATTGTCTTGTGAAGAATTTTGTATATTTTTCTTTTTATTTTTTTCATTTAAAAATAGGTTGTAATGTGTAATGGTGTCAAATATGTAAACGTATTATAATCGTGTCTATAAACGTGTCATAATCACATTTCAAATATGTAAATGTGTTGTAATTATGTTAAATGTATAAATCATGCAACTGTGTTATAATCATGTTATAACTAGATAGGTGATGTCAATCATAGAAATGTATTTTAGTCGTATTAGACGGGTCGTGTTCGTATCAATACTAAAGTAACATATTTATTATTCGTGTTAGCGTATTTTATCGTATTATCCATTTAATAGTTGTATCGTGTTTGTGTTGAGCTTTTTTAACATAAATAATAAATGGATCGTATTCATGTTATATTAATATTTGTTGTATCAACAAGAACACGACCTGCAAACACAAATTGACACTGCTAATATTGGACAAAGCTCCTTTACTTATCTAATTTTACTTAAGGTTTGGATGATTTGGTGACACATAGATTTTAATATTAATGAAGGGTTAAAAGATATATATATTCACTCTCCTTGTTAGTAAATTTTCTATAAATACGAGGTAAAAAAGAAATGAGATGTTCTGTTCTTTTATGAAAGTTAAAAGCACTTTAATGTTTTTCTGGGCACGTGTATTATAGTGAAGATTTCGTATAAAAGTTCTAATATGCCAAATATTGTTTTTATATTGATTTTCTTAAAAAAAAAAAAGAAACTCTTCAATTGAATTTGATCGCATGGCTTTCCTGAGAGTTTCGCACATGGCGTTTATATAAAATTTCCGCAAGAGACAAACTAATGTTAAGCAAAAGAAAAACTAATTAAACAAAAAATTAAAAAGAGAGACGAATATTTGAGACATAACAAATCTTCAAAATTATTCGTTAGATCCCTTAAACTCCTTCCATACTATTCTCCAACTCATCATGCATTCCTCAAGTGACTTAAAGAAACACTTTAAGATATTGTTTTTATTTTTATTCTTCCAACTGGCTATTAATTATTATCTTTGTCGTGGGAAAACACATGTTGTTGGTTCTCTTACTATCTTCGATGAAATTGCTACCGGTCCATGATTTGAAATGGTGACATAAATTCCAAAATAATAGTGACGTACCATCAACGTATACAAACATGCATGCAACTTTCTATGGAATTACTTAAATATTCTTAATCTATAACTGAATATATCTTATGGTACTAGCTATAGTTCCAAAAAGAAGATTATTTCAGTATGAAATAACTTATTCTGAAAAAAAAAAAGATCTTTTATGTTATAAATGGTTGAGAGTTCTATAGTTAAAGATAAATTAAGATGAACCTTAAATTAATATAATGAATGTAAATATATACATTTAAATGATTATATAAGAGTCCTTTCAAAATTTTATATTTCGCTGATAAATTGAGGATTTTCAGATAACTACATAGAAAGTTAGATGAGGTTATGGGATTGTTGTTGGTGGAAGTCTGAAATAGTTGGATTAATCATTAATATAAACTTATCACCAAACATTAACAACCTGGATGTCTCTATCTCTATCTTATTATATATATTAATTATTCATGTAAAAGTTATCATGCGTATACCAAGGATATATTGTATTGTTTTATAATACTCAATTCTCCTGTCTCAAAGTCAATTTGATGGCCGATGCTTTCCTGCCAGCTTCTCACATCGCCATTGCAATAAAATATCTGCACGTGTTACTCGACAATACATATCGTAAACCCAAGTTGATGCACAATAATATAAAATTCAAAGTGGATATAGATACAAGCCTCCCACTTACACATAAGGATAATCTATAATCTCCCTCATTTTCTTGCTTTACTTTTTTGTACTTTGCTTTTTAATCTCTTTAATCATTGATCCTCTCATAGTAATTAAGCAAAATGGGATCAACCGAGGACGGGAAAGGAGCTGCACCTCCTGCCTTGAAGGGACTTACGTTCATTCCTAAGACAGGATGGCCTGCTGTGGAGAAGCGATTTAACAGACTCATCAAACAGGGCTCTGCCAACGGCCTCCTTCAATGTTCAGACTTTGGAGAATGTATTGGTAAGTTGATCGAGATTCTAATTTATATCATACTTCAAGGGTCCCGCTTTTCGGTCCTCGTGATCAAAGCTGACCCCTGAAAGTACGTAATTCGCAATCTCAATTGCTAGCCGGAGCTCAGTGGTTTCAAATGTTTTGTAACAGGAATGAACAAGGATTGCAAAGAATTTGGGGAAGAGCTATTCTGGGCTCTAGCTCGAAAGCATAATATAACTGTTGATTCCATTAACGATAAACAACTCAAAGTCTTCTGGGACCAGATCTCTAATGAAAACTTCGACTCTAGCCTCCAGACTTTCTTTGACATGTAAGGTTTTCTCTAGACGGCCCTATATTCATCTTATACATTAATTTTCTCATTTAAATTTGCGTTCTTAATAATTGCTATATCTTAATGCTCTTTTTGTTAACTATATATGATTATTGGTGATCATGCAGGGTCGATAAAGACGGTAATGGAAAACTCACTGAAGGTGAAGTCAGTGAGGTAAGCTACTGAAGGAAAGAAATGCTCGGTCAGACCATTCACATTCAATTTATAACACGAGTCTACAAACCGTTGACAACCCATTATTATCTTTAACATGCATATATCTGGTAGCATTTAGAAAAATGACAGGATGATGAATTGATGGTTTTGTAGATTATCAGTCTCAGTGCTTCAGCAAACAAGCTCCACAAGATTAAGGAAAATGCAGACGCACATGCAAAATTGATAATGCAAAAATTAGACACTAATAACGACAAATGCATATCGGTAAGTAATTAATTATTGACACCACAAGAAAAAAAAAATTTGAACGTCAATTAGCTTTTCTTGATTGCTGTTCATAACGCTTTGAACAGATTGAAGAGTTGGAAAAAATGTTATTGGAAGCTGCAAATCGATCTGTTGCGGTAAGAGACCTTGGAACTCGGGGTCAAAGTACGCAACAAAATAACCCATTACAGAGAGGTTACAAAAAGATCAAATACTTCTTAATGGATAACTGGCAAAGGGTCTGGATTTTTATGTTGTGGGTTGGAATTATTGCGGGTTTATTCGCGTATAAGTTTGTGCAGTATCGAAACAAAGCTGCGTACCATGTGATGGGCTACTGCGTATGCGTTGCTAAAGGAGCAGCAGAGACCCTTAAATTTAACATGGCTTTGATATTGCTACCAGTCTGCCGCAACACCATTACTTGGCTCAGAAACAAGACTAAATTAGGACTAGTTGTGCCTTTTGATGACAATTTCAGTTTCCATCAGGTAACAGAAGCCAGAGAAGTAACGTGTTCTTTTGTTAATTGTTATTGTTTGATTCAATTTTCAGCATTAATATATTTCCATTTAGAGTTCATAATCTGCAAATGATGTGGCCTTTAATATTTTTAAGGTGATTGCGGTTGGAATTTGCATTGGAGTTATACTACACGGTGGTGCTCATCTAACGTGTGATTTCCCAAGAGTTCTTCATGCAACTGAAGAAGAATATGAGCCTATGAAACCTTACTTTGGGGAACAACCTTCAAATTACTGGTGGTTTCTAAAGGGAGTTGAAGGGGTGACAGGAATCATAATGGTGGTGCTGATGGCCATAGCATTCACACTAGCCACCCCTTACTTTAGGCGTAAAATGCACGATCAAAAAGAAACCAGAGAAGAAGTCAAACACCGCCAAAGACTGACAGGCTTCAATGCTTTCTGGTATTCACACCATCTCTTCATTATCGTCTACACTCTCCTTATTGTACACGGTATTCGCCTCTACCTCACCAAGACGTGGTATCACAAAACGGTGAGTTGATCACTTCCATTAATGTCCTGCTTACTTTTGTTGCTTGTTTTCCATTACTAGCAGAATAAGTCTCTCATATTTTAATATTCGGTCTATATTTTTTTTTTTTTTTGGGAGCGTGCAGACTTGGATGTATGTGGCAGTGCCAGTTCTCCTTTATACTTGTGAGAGGTTGATTAGAGCTTTTAGATCAAGGGTCGAGGATGTTGATATTCTCAAGGTTTTACAATCATCCATTTCCCCATCCATTATATATATCTGAAAATGGCCAACGTTTTTTTTTTAATGTTTAATTAATATGTGCAAACTGATAAATTGAGATGTCTTCTATATATATGAACATTGAAGAATACTGCTGTTTATCCGGGAGGTGTCTTGGCCTTGCACATGTCAAAACCAGTGGGATTCAAGTACAAGAGTGGGCAGTATATGTTTGTCAAGTGTGCTAAGGTTTCACCTTTCGAATGGTAGGTTAAATTGATTGTGTCTTACTTGTTCCAAATGATAAGTTTACTTCTCAATAGTGTTGTTGCCAAATAAATTGAGCAATTGTTGTGTAATTTACTCTAAATCACCACTCGGTGCTACAGGCATCCATTTTCCATCACTTCGGCGCCAGCAGATGACGATCTCAGCGTTCACATTAAAAAAGAAGGTGATTGGACAGGGCAGCTACATGCTTATTTCAAAAATGCTAGCTACCCTAGGTAAGCTGCTGCTTCATTCATTCCTCTTTTAGTGTTAACTCAACGTCATGGAACATGACCATGATTAATTTATATTAACCTATGTAAGCTATGATGTTCAAAATGCAGCTTTCCAGAGATCAAGATAGATGGACCATATGGGGCTCCAGCACAAGACTATGAAAATTACGATGTGGTGCTGCTAGTGGGGCTGGGAATAGGAGCCACTCCCATGATCAGCATTGCCAAAGATATTATCAACAAAATGAAATCAAAAGACGACTCAGACTTAGAAAATGGCGGAGCTGATCACTCATCGGCAACTCCAAAGAGCAAGAATTGCGAAGGATCAGGATCATTCAAGACAAAGAAAGCATACTTCTATTGGGTAACACGTGAACAGGATTCATTTGAGTGGTTCGGAGAGATAATGAATAAAGTGGCAGAGATGGATAAGAAGGAAGTGATAGAAATGCATACTTACTTGACGAGTGTATATGAAGAAGGAGATGCAAGGTCAGCATTCATAGCAATGCTTCAATCGTTACAACATGAGGAGAATGGTGTAGATGTGGTGTCAGGCACGCGGGTCAAAGCCCACTTTGCTAGACCAAATTGGAGGCAAGTGTACGAAAAGATTGCTAAACACCATCCTCGTTCTGAAATCGGTGAGTTCAACTCTTTCACCCAACGTACCCATGTGCTTTTCTTTCTCTACTACCATGTTCGCCAATACTCAACACCTAATGGTTGTTTCATTATAATTTATTCTATGCAGGAGTTTTCTACTGCGGGCCACCCACGGTAACGAAGGTGCTAAAGCAACTAGCATTGGAATTTTCCCAGCAAAACACATCCGAGAACACGAAGTTTGAATTTCATAAGGAGAATTTTTGAACAAATTAAGAAGATGATGATAAAATTCTCTCTCCCTCTCTCTCTGTCTTTGTGTGTGTGTGTGTGTGTGTGTATATATATATGCATGCACCATCGAATAAAACCATCGAAGTGAATAAATACAAGCCCAGCGCTAATAATCTCATTGTTCCCCCTTTTTTTCCTAACTTTGCTTTTTAATCTCTTCACCTACGTACCCATAAAAAAAATTCAAGAATTCTATGATTTTCGCATAATAGGCAGAATGGGATAAAGCAAACACATGATGATTGGTTGATTGGTTATTATTATTATATATTAAAAAAAAAGATGAAGACTTTACTGTTAGATACAAGATGATTCTAATAAGTATTGTAAGTCCTAAGCAAAGGACACATTAATTAAATAATAAAATAAAAGGAGAGCCGAATATTTGACGCAATTAATCTTCAAAATTATTCGCTAGATCCCTTAAACTCTTCCGTACTGTTCTCCAACTCATCGTATATTCATCAAGGGACTTAAGAAACATTTTTGCGATAGATCGGTTTTATTTTTATTCTTCCGACTGGCTATTAATTAATTATTATCTTTATCGCGGGAAAAGACACGTTGTTGGAGTTCTTTTTTATCTTTGACGAAATTGCTACTACTCCATGATTTGAAATGATGACATAAAGTTCCAAAATAATGATGACGCACCAACAACATATACAAACATCCAACTTTCTAAGGTACTGCTTAAATATTAAATATTTGGGTAACTTCTGTGAATCTCTCCCTGTTTGACCAAAATCTTATATGAACATCTTTAATTCTCAAAATTTTATCCACCCCCTCTCTTCATTAAAAATCATTAAAAATTTATATTAAGAACTTATATTTTTTCAAATTAACTTAATTGGTTATTAAAAATATTTAAAAATCTAGAAATTTAAATTAGAAAAATAAAGAATTGCATTGAAAAGCTTAAACTTTATAAAATATTTTTTTATAAACGCAAATGCGATAAATTCTTTATTATTTCAAAGTTGTAATAAATGATTTTAATGTTAATTTTTTTAATTTAAAGTTTATGTATTATTTATTATGGTAGTAATTTTTTTAAAACTTCTTAAGATAGTACTTGATAGAAGATTATTAGCAAGTTTTAGATTTTATTTTTTATTTTTATTTAAAATATTGAATATTTTTAACTGACAAATATGTGAGAGTTTCATAATTAGAGGTAGTCATGTGAGATTTTGACAAACTTTAAGGAAGTTTGTGGATTACTCAGCAAATATATAGCTCCAAAAAGAAGATTTTAGTATTAAATAACTTTTTATGAAAAAAAATAAAATGATCTTTTATTTTAAAAATGGGCAAGGGTAAGAGATTTATATTCTAACATAAATTAAGATGTGTCTTAAATTAAAACAATCTGATGCAAATATATAAATTTGTGTAAGAGTCTTAGAATTTTATTCACTGATAGATTGAGGATTTTCACATGCATTACTACATACATAGAAAACTAGATGAGGGTAGGTTATCCCATTGTGGTTGATGTGAGTCTGAAATAGTTAGGTGGATATTAATCATTAAAACACACTTTCACAAACCTTAAGAAGCCGGACGTCTTCATCTCTATCTTATAATAATATATATTATACTTATAGAAGTTATCATGCATATGACAAGATATTAATATTTTTAGTAACACTCAATTCTCCAGTCTTGAAGTCAATTTGATGGCCGAGAATTTCCTGCCAGCTTCTCACATCGCATTGCAATAAAATCTCGGCACGTGTTTCTCAAAATATATATAAAATAAACTCATGTTCATACACGACTCAATATAATATAAATTTCGGAGTGATCTTTATAATCTCCCTCCGCTTTTCTTGCTTTACTTTACGTAAACTTTGCTTTCTATTCTCTCTCTTTAATCATTGATTCCCTCATGGTAAGTAAAATGGGATCAAGCGAGGACAAGAAAGGAGCATACTCTGAGAAACAATGTTACTGCAAGCACAGTGGGCATTGCAAGCGACAGAACGGCCTCCATTGGACCTCTTGCTGCCATTATTCATAACAACAAAAGAGGTTCCAAGTATTAGTGAATCTTCTGTGTAATCAATCTTCTGTGTAATCAAGCTTTATTTGTTTGCTTTTTTCTTGTCAATCATTAGTTTATCATTTCCTAAAATATCATGTACTGCTAATGTCTATGAGTGTTTTAAAGCTGTAACTTAGGATAGCTCCATTCTTCTCGTGTATATATTGACATGATATGCTTCTGAAAAAAATTATTACAGCCATATATCTCAAATATTCTTTATGGTATCAAAGCAACACAAGCTCTAATTAACGAGTACTTTTTATCGTCAATCCTTCTTCTAACCAACAATGAAAAAAGTTCTTCATCTGTTTCCTCAACCTCTCTATGGTCAGCTCAAAACCTGCGGACTTTGTCTCTACCAACATTATTCATATTTGTTGGTGTTAACATGCATGTCATGCACATATTATTTTTTTATACAACTTGTGATAAAACTAGAATATTATGTTGATTCCTATTTTACTGTTTCTAGAAGAATATTATAGAAATTATTTGATTTGCAATAAATATCTCCTTAGATTAGGATATTGTTTCTTGTATCCTCATTAAAATAGAAAAATATTTATTTGTGTCCTAATTCTTTTAGGAGTTTAATTATATATCTTCCTATTATATTTCTCCTTATCCTAATATGATTTTGATTAGAATTTTTACAGGATTCTAAGAAGATTTCGTCCAGGCCTCCTACTATATATACAAAGTTATTTTTACTTAATTTAGTTGGGAAGTTGGCTGACTAGTCGGTTGAGTTTAGGAGAGTCTATATTACGGCATTCCAAGAATTGAGAGGAGAGCTTCAACACAAATTGGAATGGGTCATTGATTTGATTCTTTGAGTCTTTGATTCTTGTATAAGAGGTAGAAATTATGCATGAATATTTGATTAGGTCTGATTGAGTTAGTAGACACTTGAGAGAACTGTCGAGTTAAAGCGTCAGACATCGTTGTTATGCATAACTTAACAGTGTGTTGTTAAGTTATCTGTGACAGAGAGTGGACAGTGTCACTAGAGTTTAAGATCTTGACGGGATTTTGTTTTACAAAGATTATATCAGTGTGTGAAAGTGAGTCCTCACTGTAAACGATCCTAAAGATTGTATAAACAAGAACTTAGTGAACTACAGCTCTATAGCTGTCCGTGGATGTAAGTTTTATAACCGAACCACGTAAAAATCCTCCTGTGTTGATTTACGTTACAGATTACTGTTATATTTCTTATAACTGCATACCTCCCGAACTTACAATATTAATGTTGCAGCCCAAGCACCACTTAAACTTAAGCCAGATAACTATACCTCTTGGCAAACTCAGTTTTATAGCCTCTTTGTCGGCTTTCATCTTGTCAAATGCATTGATGGAGCCTCTTGCCCTGAGCCTACCATCACTGAAAAAAGGCAAAACCATTCCTATTCCTGCTTATGCTCTCTTGATCTGCCAAGACCGTCTCCTCATCAATGCCTTTATTTCATCTCTCTCTAAGCCCCTCACTCCTTGCATCTCTAATTCAAAACCGCCAAAGATGCTTGGGAAAAATTGGCAAACTTGTATGCCAAGACTTCTATTGGATGTATCATATGTGTTCGAGAGAATCTCATGTTTATCAGTGAAGGCACATAAATCACCGATGACTTACAGCAAGCAGTGCATCTTGCTAATAGACTAGCCCTTATTGATGCTCCAGTTGATGATACATACTTGACCATATACATCCATAAAGGATTGAATCCTAAATTCAAGGATATTAAATCCGCAATGAAGGCAAGAGGCAGTCCAATCAATACACTACAAGAAAATCATAAATATTTAACTATTTTTAGTCGTCAAGTATGACATTATTTGACGGTTAATGCATGTAATATATGTCACAATCAAATATTATAATATTTGACAGTGGGTCAAACGGTCAAATATCTATTTTAGTATATTTGACTCCGCAATATGAGTCAAGTATATAAGCCTTGAGAATTGAGTTTTGAGCTTTATTTGACTGTTTTTCAATAAATATTTGACATAAACCGTCAAATATGGCAAAACTAACGGTCAAAATTTTTAAATTTTTGTAGATATTTGTCTCTTATTAGTCGTGAAGTATATGATAATAGATTAATATTTGACTATTTTTCAACCAACAAATATTTTTAAAAAGTCATATTTGCCAATTAAAAAACCATCAAATTTGACATTATTAGGAAAAACTTATATATATATATATATATATAAACTATTAAATAAACTAATATACTATTACTATTATTAGGAATTTATTATTAGGAAAATAGGAGAATTTTATTAAATTTAATAGTTGTATATGATAAACTAATTAAACATGTATAGTTAACAAATATTATCACATACCCTAATTACATGAAATTTGCATAAACTGCATATCACATAAATAAGGTAACATGAAATTATGATGAAATTGAAATAAGGTAAAAAATATTATGATATAATATATACAAAATCTATAGTAACAAAATGTAATCAAATTTTGTTTCTATAACATACTAATCAAATATCGAGACAAAGAGTGAAACAAAATTTGGACCAAAAAAGGCACCTCAAACAAACACTGCCTTACATATTTCATATGCACATCCAGTGCATTTGTCTTCAACTCTAGGTTCTTGAACAAACTGCAATTGAAAACAAATTAACAAGGTATAAATATCCATCTACTCATCAAAAGAAGGTATAAAATACAACACAATAATACACATTACTTGCAAATAAATAGTTATTGTCAATGCCCAATAGCAACTTTTATACAAATCATACCAAGCTTTATAGTAAAAACTATATCTTGAAAATCAATCAGCATATCTTATCACTCACCACAAAATGTACTTGAATTTTGCTTAGCCATCCTTTATTGATTTAACAAGTATCACGTCATCTGTAACTATAAAATAATAATAAAAGATTTAGCCTCAACATCAAAGATTAAAGAAATAATAAGTTCATGAGTATTTCTAGAAGTCAACAACAAAATCATATAAATCACAGATACCACTTGCAAATATTCTACTATAGATGAGTTAGTTCTGTCAGAATCCATTTTTATTTCATGAATTGTTAAACTAACCTGCTTGTCTTCAAGTATACTAGCCTTTTGATTTGCAATGACAATAGCTTGAGAAACCCCACCAATGGCATCAACTAGACCATGAGAAATTGCATCATTACCAGTTTAGACTCTGCCTTGGGCCACATTCTCCATTTTTTTCTACCTGTCGTAAAAACAGTAGAAAAATCAAAGTTCTCTTTGTTAATTCCAAACAAAAAATTAAACTCTAAAAAATGGAAAAGGAAGAAGAAAAAGAACTAGATTCAAATCCCGATAATACTATCAAAAGAGTGACATATAGGTATCAATCTTGATAAACTGCATTGTCACATAACTACTTATACACATTATGAGCTAATGACTTTCATGTAAAATTTGTTGTGTCTGTAAACCAGGTTCCCCCAAATTTGTGCTCCATTGACTCTTATAAAAGAGAGAAGTGATAATGGTTAATGCGAAGAGTTACTTATTCATTAGTAACATATAATGAATGCGCTTAGCAGTGTTGTTCAGTTCAAGTTGTAACATGACAGCTTCGCATGGCATGCATATCTGCAAAGTGCAAACAAAATCTATAGTAGCAAATATTGCTCCAATTGCTGCAATTAAGGGAATAAAATAAGTACACAAGAAGAATAATATCCAAATAGTGGAAAATAATATAAAAAGAATAGATTGAGATTAAGTATATTTGCACAATATCAGTTAACAAAATAAATAAATTCAATAATCAGTTTTTTATTTCCAATTAAAATCAATAACCTTTTAACTTTTTTTATTAGAAATGCATTAATTATAAATATGTAGCTTGTTGCCTAATAAACATAATATTCATTGTCAATTAATTCATACCAATTATATAAATAATATATATGTCTTAAGAGGTAAACTATCATAGTTAAATATATCATAAGCATGCAAGTATATGAAGAAATATATTTTTGTCCAGAGAAATATATTCCTGAAAGTGAATGAAACTAGTAGAAAAGTAAACTGATAATTATGAAGGTATTAGCTGATATTTTTGTTTAAATATCAACCATATGAGAATAAAAGAAAAAAAAAATTTATGAGCCAAATTCGGCAATAGATACTATAGTGCTCAAACAAAGAAAATTGAACAAGAAAGAAATTTCTAATTCTTGAAAAATTGATAAACTATTAGTCATTGTCTTAACTTTTCCAAAGCAGAATAAAAATTATACACAAAAGAAAAGGATATAACTTTTTTTTATATATAATTTACACAAAAGAAATCCATTCTTGTATTGAAGTAAAAAAAAAAGGGCGCCTAAGTCAAAGGAACTGTAGGAAATTACGGAATTATCAAAATATGGGAATTTCTATAGCATGAACTAGGAGAACTCATTAGTTATTCATATAGCCAGCTAGTTTTTTCCTTTGTCACACAAGGATACCCCGTTTGATATGCTGACTTAACAAACTAGTAGAAGCCCTGTGCCTAATTTGATTCACCAATACAAATATTTCTGCAAAGTAAGAACAAAGCCATTCAAATGAATTAATAAAACATCTATAAGAAATTATTAAACTTTCTATAGTAATTAAGCTTTCAAAGCTTTGGACTCCGACTACTTCAAACTCAAGTTGCTCCAACAACGGAGATTAAACTTTATAAAATTGTCCAAAGTTTGGATTCTATATCTTTTGCTTTCTCTTTCCATTTAAAAAATCAAGACAAATAAAAAGTATCCATCAACATGTAGCCATCAAAAGGTTTAGATCCATATCATGTAGCCATCAAGCACATAGAATTTTCCATGGTTTCAAGAACAATTTTGAAGTAAAGCTCATCATATTGCATCTCAAAATCTAGCAAAATAAAGTTGTTCTACAGTTGCTTATCTTTGTTTTCTTTGTTTAAATGCCACAAAATCCTTCTATGATTTTCAAATCTCGGATTAATAATACAAGAAAAATTAGATTTGATGATGATGTACTCATCTCTTAGGTATTTCTACAAACATATCATAAACATGAAATGAAAACCCATAAAAGAATTTCAATAAAATATGAAAATCCACAACCAATACGAGAAAAAATAAAGCAAGATAAAGATATTACTAGCTGATCTTACCATAGAATCCATGAATCTAGAAACTGTAGTAAACCCACCACAACTCCAATAAACCTATAACTCCAATATAAGCTTTCGAAATCCCTTTTCTCCTTCCCTATTCACACATTAAAACTAACCCTTCCAACTCCAGTAAACCCACCAAAAACATGAAAAGAAAAAAAACCATTGCACCAAGAAAATTAAAGAGAATAGAAATAGAGACAGAGATGAAAGGCGAGGAACTTACATGAACTTGTGAGAGAAAGTGATGGAGAGACCAGTGAGCGAGTGACCTGCATGTGTGATGCGTTCGAAACTAGCAAGTATACTAGTCGCACAAGTAATAAAGTGATAAGTAAGATATCGTTCCCACGAGGATTGATTCTAATTGAATTTGTTATTTTACAGCAACAATAGATAAATGGGGGGGTTTTGTTGATGGATTAACTAAATGAAATATTAATGTAAATGCACAATAAAACAACACAAAGTAAAATAGAGTGAAAAATCAATGAGAGAAATCTGGTTAAGGGATCCTTCTCTACCACAAGATATGGATTTGCGAATTAATCTAGAATTGTCATCCAATTACAGCATTGAAGTTATCAACCGTAGATAACAACAAGCTCTGTTATCCCAATCTTTCCTTACTTTGTTGTTAAATAAAATAGGCTCTTTACTTAATCTCTATCCATTAAACAACCTAGAACAAGCTCTCTAAATTTAATTCAATGGATGCATTATGAAAGAAAGACAGGTTGATCTAAGCAATAAACACACAAGCTCGGATTATTTAACTTAGGTTGTATTCTCCAATTGCAATCTCTGATCACAATTTTGCTACTAAGGATTAGAAATTCAAGACAATTACGGATCAAGATTTCTAGTCTAGCAATAGACAATACCAGATTATATTCATTTGGCCACCCAAATACAATCCAGCAAGCAATCATAAGCATTAAATATGGGAAAATACAAGCAACTTCAATTAGAGAATTGGATAACAACTTCTTGCACAATCAACTTACAAAAACCATATCAGGGCTTTGAAATCACCCTCAACCAATTCAGATTCAGTTACACATGTTTAAGAACAACATAAATACAATACAGAGAAATTCCAGAATTGAAAAGGAAAAGAAAAACTTAGAAAATCCTTTGAAAATCTCCTTTGTAGATGAATCTCCTTAGTATTGTAGTTCTTCCTCTTTCCAAGCCTTCTTTCTCCTTCAAGAACTCCAAGGGATGAGAGAAATCCAAAGATGCAGCCTCCTCCACGTTCTCCCCTCTTCAAGTTATGAAAATAAAACCCTAAAATGTGTTTAAATACTCTGCTACAGTAACCTGCTACAGTGTCCCGTATTATACATGCTACAGTGATTTGTGGAATTACATTTCTATACCTGTTCTTATACACACTTAGATGGTATAAGAGACATGGATTCATAAACCGTAAATTTCTCTAAAAAGTAGACTTCGAGAGCTTTTCAACGGTATATGATATGTCATCGGGTTCATTGTATATCAATACAATTGAAATCCGAGAAGATGGTTGACTAGCAGAGGTGAAAATGAAGGGTTTTACTCCATTTTTTTGCAAGTTGCTCCAAAACTCCTACAAACATCAAAACCACACAAAAACATAAAAATACCAAGGAATATAGCAAAGAAACATGGACGAATTGATATGAAAATGATATATAAATAGACACTTATCAATGTGTTTAAAGGAGTAATCTTCACTTCCTAAAGTGACAGACACCCAATGATTATTCAGTACTTTAACACCCAGCTCTGTTCTCTGGCTTGCCGAAGGTATTGGTTACTGCAGGATACAAGTATAAATAGATGTAGAAATTAGTAAGCTTATCAATGTCCTACGCATTGATGTCTCCTTAAAAGCACACAAGAAATAAAAAATTAAGAACCAAGAAAATTTTCATACATTCTTTGGAAGAAGTCGATAACTGGGGGTGCAACGCTCACAGTTAGAGAGGTCAAGTTCTTGAATGGGTTTTGCCAAATACTTATCTTTGCTGGAATACATAGACATCTTCTGAACTCCGACATCTTTACCACTGAAGGCTGCACCTTTGTCAAGTCTATCCCTTTCTCAGTTATCACGGTCCCTATCTTTAACTCCATCATCCCTTTCACGTTCTCGATCTCTTTCCCTGTCCTCTATCGTAACAGATCTGGGCAAATGTCCTTCACCCTCAAGGATTCTACAATAATTAACAGTACGAATGAATTAAAAATCCAAGCAATTAAGTTGCATTAAGAGGAGAACTTTAGTTTAAGATTCTTGGGTTAGGAACACATCAACTGGATTTGATAATAAATTGTCTTACTTACTTTTGCTCATAACATCAGCAAGTAGTCCTTCTGCAGAAAAGGACTTTGATTAAATACTTTAATAATGCAGTGCAGTATCCAAAGGAGATGATTTAAAGCATTTCTTTTAAAATAATACCATGTTTCTCACAACGTGCCAAAAATCCACCGAACCCATCCATAAGATCTGGATATCTTCCAAGCAAATCACCCACCTGGCAGAAGTATTACAAGCATTTGGCGCATTGTTGGTATGGCAAAGCTCCTATCACAGAGTATAGAGTTTCTTCCAGATGGGACAATGATGCATGAGTGACAAATCGATGACTAATGAAGCAACAAATCGAGGGAGTGAGAGAGGTGAGGGGGGGAGGGGGCGGGGCGGGGGCGATGGACTGAGTGAGGGACGACACAAATCGGTGAGGGTGTGAGAGAGTTATTGATGATTCAATCACCTAATAGAGGAAGGGAGGGAGGGGACAAGTGATTTCTAGCATAATAGAAGACGCAGAGAGGGCGGAAGAGAGAATAAGACAGCGGCTAGGGCAAATTCTAAGAGGGAATGCCGAAAATCAGGGAGGGAAATGAGTATTTATATAAAATGGTAAATTTATAATTTAGTTAAATTATAATAGTGTCAAATAAGTGTAAATGCAGGTTGACTTTCTAAAGTTGTATTATATTTTGACTGAGTTTTAAGGAAACCCTCGAATAAACAAAACTAATGCGTCAAATATGTAAAAAGTTTCTTGTAGTGAGTTTTGAGGAACTGCATGGCACACTAGTAGAGGCTGAACGTTCTCTCAAACGTGATACAAATCTGATACTATCAAACTTGATCTTGGTGTTATCAGGGCTATACTGCTAGTCAGAAAATTTTCAACGGAATCAGAACACTGGTCCAGGTCAAACCCGTTCCAATTTTCACCCTTCGCAACTGCAACCAAATAACACTTTCGGACGACCTAACAATCGTCATCAACCTTGGCCCTATAAGGGATACTGTCAGCTTTGTGGCATTCAAGGTCACACAACCAAGAGGTTTACTCAATTTCGATACATTCTTTTTCTCCAATGCCACTTAAGCAATCCCATCCTTCTCCACCAATGGCTCACTTTGCTCCAAGTGCTCCTCCTTCCACTTTGGACTAGTTGATTGACTTTAGCACCTCTCATCATATCACCAATGATCTTTCCACCTTTTCTTGCACTTAGATTATTCCAGAACTAAAGATGTTATTGGCGATGGTAAAGGACTCGATCCCAATTGCACACACGGGTTCAGTCACTTTACCCGTAAACACTCACTCCCTTTTTCAATCTATGTTTTATGTGTTCTTTATATGCATAAAGCCTCATTTCAATTTCCAATTTGTGTTGTTCAAATAATGTTACTGTTGAATTTACCCCTTCTTGTTTTATTATGAAGGATCACCGTACAGGGGCACCACTTATCAAAGGATTGGATACAAATGGAGTTTATCATTGGCGGTTGGATCTTAAACCTACATCCAAATCTCCTATCCTAGCTTTTTCTTTTGTCAAAACATCCCTGTCAGCTTGGCATAATCGGCTGGGCCACCTTTTCCAATCAATTATTCAATATTTATTGTCCAATAATGTCTTATCTATGTCTCCTGCTATGAATAAAGAATTTTATTGTAACTCTTACAAGTGCAATAAAAGTCACAAGCTTCCTCTTTCAATTTCCACGATGTCTAGTTCGTCTCCTCTTGAATTAATTTACTCTGATGTATAGACTTCTCCAATTGAGTCCAAAGATGGATTTTGCTATTACGTTATTTTTATGGATCATTCTACAAAATACATATGGTTTTATCCTTTACAGCAAAAATCTGATGTTAATGAAACTTTTGTCCAATTTAAAAATATTGTTGAAAAGTTATTGTCTCCTTGTACAAAGATAATGATCGAGAATTTTTAGCTTTATCTTCTTTTTTAGCCACCAATGGCATTGCTCATTTTACAACACCACCACATACACCTGAACATAATGGGTTCTCTAAGCGCCGTCATCGACACATTGTCAAAACTGGCCTTACCCTGTTGGCCACTGCATCACTTCCTTTAGAATTTTGATCTTATGCATTTTCTACATCTGTTTACCTTATCAATCGCATGCCAACCCCCACTCTTTCTATGTCTTCACCATTTGAAACCCTCTTTCACACAACTCCAAATTACCATAAATTGAAAATATTTGGGTCCTTGTGTTATCCATGGTTAAAACCCTATACTAAACACAAAATACAACCCAAATCTTTACCATGCATATTTTTAGGATATTCTTCAATGCAAAGTGCTTTTAAATATCTTGATCCAAACTCAAATAAGTCATACATCTCTAGACATGTTGATTTTGTAGAGCATATCTTTCTTTTTTTCTCTATTACTACATCTAGATGATTATGCTATCCATTCTTGGCTGGATCTAATTACTTCTATTCCAATTTCACCTCCTTTGCAGGTCCTGCAAAATCTGCCATATTCCAATTCTATCCATAACCAGTCATCCTATTCTAGTTTTCCTCACTTGCCTTCTTTTATTAATATTCCAATCCCTCAATCCTCTCTGCTTTATCTTGCTCAGGATACTCATTCCAATTCTATTTTGGTCTCTGATTCAATTCCTAATTCTTCTCCCAATAATCTCTCCAGTAATCAATCTCCTAGCTAGGATCCTGGTGCAAGATCACAACTCAATTAATACCTCATCTCCATCTTCCACTGATACATGGTCCTACAATACAAACGCCTTCTCACTTGATATCCCCCTTATCTCTTCATAATCCCTTGATCTCCACCATTCCCTATAGTGACCTACCCACCCCATAACCGCCTGCCCTAAAAACAACATCTATAAAACCACTCACTCACCTAACTCTTGCTAGCCAAAAATAAACCTCTACGCAGCTGAACCATAAAATGTTTCCCAAGCTCTAAAAACCCTAGAATGGTGTCAAGCCATGGATGAGGAATACACTACTCCATTAAAAAATGGTATGTGGGAATTTGTTCCTCCTTATCTTTCCCAAAATGTGGTTGGATGCAAGTGAGTCTTTAAAACGGAATCATGATGGCACTATTTATCACTACAAAGCAAGCTTATGGCGAAAGGCTTTCACTTGAGGCCTGGTGTTGACTATCATCAGAGTTTTAGCCCTATGGTGAAGCCTACCACCATCCAACTTGTTCTTAGTATTGCAATTACTCAGCAATGGTCAATTCATCAACTCGATGTCTCACATGCCTTCCTTCACGGGTATCTGACCAAAGACATTTTTATGGCTCAATGATGCGTTCGAAACTAGCAAGTATACTAGTCGCACAAGTAATAAAGTGATAAGTAGATATCGTTCCCACGAGGATTGAATCTAATTGAATTTGTTATTTCCAGCAACAATTAACTAAATGGGGGGATTTTGTTGATTGATTAATTAAATGAAATATGAATGTAAATACACAATAACACAACACAAAGTAAAATGGAGTGAAAAATCAATGAGAGACACTTGGTTAAGAGTTCATTCTCTACCACAAGATATGAATTTGTGAATTAACATAGAATTGTAATCCAATTACAGCATTGAAGTTATCAACCGTAGATAAACAACAAGCTCTGTTATCCCAATCTTTCCTTACTTTGTTGTTAAATAAAACAAGCTCTTTATTTAATCTCTATCCATTAAACAACCTAGAACAAGCTCTCTGAGTTTAATTTAATGGAAGCATTACGATGAAAAAGATAAGTTGATCTAAGCAATAATCACACAAGTTCAGATTATTTAACCTAGGTTGTATTTTCCAATTGCAATCTCTGATCACGATTTTGCTACTAATGATTGGAAATTCATGACAATTACGGATCAAGATTTCTAATCTAGCAATAGACAACAACAGATTATATTCAGTTGGCCATTCCAACTACAATCAGTAAGCAATCATAAGCATTAGATATGGGAAAATACAAGCAACTTCAATTAGAGAATTGGATAACAATTTCTACACAATCAACTCACAAAATCCATATCAAGAGCTTTGAAATCACCCTCAACCAATTCAGATTTAGTTACACATATTCAATCAGAATAACAAATACAATACAGAAAAATTCTAGAATTGAAAAGGAAAGAAAGAACTTAGCAAATTCTTTGAAAATCTTCTTTGTAGATGACTCTTCTTGTAATTGTAGTTCCTCCTCTTTCAAAATCTTCTTTCTCCTTCAAGAACTCCAAGGGATGAGAGAAATCCAGAAAATGCAGCCTCCTCCCACGTTTTCCCCTCTTCAAGTTATCAAAATAAAACCCTAAAATGTGTTTAAATACTCTGCTACAGTAACCTGCTACAGTGTCCCGTATTATACATGCTACAGTGATTTGTGGAATTACATTTTTATACTTCTCACACTGTTTTGATTACAACTTTTGGTACACTGAATGGATTTATAAACCGTAAATTTTTCCAGAAAATAGACTTCGAGAGCTTTCCAACGGTATATAATATGTCGTCGGGTTCATTGTATATCAATACAATAAATCCGAGAAGATCACTGACTAGCAGAGGTGAAAATGAAGGGTTTTACTCCATTTTTGTGCAAGTTGCTCCAAAAACTCCTACAAACATCAAAACCACCCAAAAACATAAAAATACCAAGGAATATAGCAAAGAAACATGGACGAATTGATATGCAAATGATATATAATTAGACACCTATCAAATTCCCCCACACTTAAACTTTGCTAGTCCTCGAGCAAGTAACAACGATATGAAACAAAACTAAATCGAAACAGAATCCAAGAAAAATTAAAACACACAAATGCTTCAACTTGCAAATAGGCCTCAAAGATTATACTTAATTATAACCCAAGGAAAACTTCAAAATAATGCACTTGATCAAGAATTTCATCTCAAGGATTAGTTTCGCTTCACTTCAATTCCTCAAGTGTGTGTGTGTGTAGAGCCATTCTCACCTAATCACTTGTAGCCTGGATGAATTTATGCATAAAAATGAATCATATTTAATATTGAAGATGTGTGTATAAATAAACTCCATAGTGTTACAGCCCGCCAAATCACTTGCTAGAGTTGGCCCAATTACACAAGGCTTGGCCTAATCCAAGCCCATATTCTAAAATTCTAGCTAGTGGCGTTAATGTAAATATCTAGAGATTCTAGATGGTCAAATATAGCCGTTGGGAACTAGCCGTTATATAGCCGTTAGGAACTAGCCGTTATATAGCCGTTAGGAAACTAGCCGTTATATAGCCGTTAGAAACTAGCCGTTATATAGCCGTTAGGAAACTAGCCGTTAGAAACTAGCCGTTATGGAGGAGGTGACTTACTATAAAAACCCCTCCAAGGCTCATTTGTAACATATCCAAGCTAATCCAAGCATATCCACACTTTCATTGAATTCAAGCATTGTAAAGCTTTCAAGTGTAATACAAAGCATTCTTGTGTAAGCAATATTTGCCTTCATTCTTCCTACTCTTCTCTTTGTTGCCTACAAGTTCTTAAGCTCAACGGTCCACAAGCTTCTTCCTTGAGCGAAGCAAGCTAATCACAAGGCTTACTTAGTAACTTCGGGTTCAAGTTGCCTAAGTGCCGCACGAGCAAGCTGCGCTAAACTCCAAGCTCGTGACAGTTGGTATCAGAGCACGGTTCGAGCACAAAGAACAAATGGCATCCGACATAGAGATGAACATGGAGGAGCAAGTCCGTGGTCGAGAGGAACAATCTCTCCCACAACCACGCCTACAAGGAAAACGTGGTAAGGCTAAAGCCCCCCTCACGGAAGTCTTGGATCCTCGTGTTGCAAGCCTTGAACAAACTATCTCGGGGATGGACAATGCGATCGAAGGGCTCTCCGCACGTCTCGAAGGTCTAGAGACGGAATATGGAGAGATAACCCAAGCCACAAAGTCCAACATCAACGAGTTTAGTAAGGCTTATGAGAAGGAGCTTCGTAACATTACACGAGAGCTCACAAGCTTGCGGGTCTTTATGGAACATGAGTTGCGAGGACTCCGTACCGAAGTAGAGGAAACTCGCACGGAATGGGAGAAGCACCAATGCGAGCGCGCTAGCCCTTCCTACACAAGCGGTAATGCGTTGATAAATATGCAAGTGCCTACTCCTCCCACGTACCATGGCACCCGCAATGCAACGGAAGTGGAAAACTTCCTCTTTGGCTTGGAACAATACTTCGAAGCTAAATGTGCCCACGATGATGCTTCGAGGATCGGTGTTGCGCCTACGTTTCTACGTGATGCAGCCCAACTATGGTGGCGTCGAAAGCATGGCGACGCGGGCAAAGGCATCATTTCCCTCCGCACATGGGAGGATTTCAAGAGAGAACTCCGAAAAGCATTTCTCTCCAAGCAATGCCGAGAAGGAGGCAAGAGGTCGTCTCCGCCGATTGAAGCAAAGCGGCACAATCCGTGAGTACATTAAAGACTTCACCACTATAATCCTTGAAATTGAGGACATGTCCGAGAAGGACTCCCTCTTCTATTTTCTTGATGGGCTCAAAGATTGGGCAAGAATTGAACTAGAGAGGCGCAACGTGCAAAATCTCGATGATGCTATAGCCGTAGCCGAATCTCTCGTGGATTACTCTACCCAATTCAAGGAGAGGAAGCCCAACCACGAGAAAGAGGGAGAAGAACAACATCATCCTCGCAAGGAAAGTGGCGAACGCAAAACATTCGGAGGGGACAAACGAAACACACCCAATAGAGGTAAGTTTGATGCCCCTAAACCTAAAAGCCCTTGCTTCATCTGTGATGGTCCTCATTGGGTTCGTGATTGCCCAAAGAGGAAGGCCCTCAATGCTCTTGTCACTCAAGATGGGGGTGTCCATGATGAGGAGCCGCAAGCGGAAATGGGTTCCCTTCATATCATTGGTGCACTCAAGAAAACCACACCCACCAAGAAGGGTTTAATGTATGTGAGTGCCACCATTAACGGCAAAGATGTGCGTGCAATGCTCGACACGGGAGCCACGCACAATTTCATTTCCGAAGAAGAGGCCAAACGGTTAGGTCTCAAATACACCAAGGGAGGAGGTGCCATCAAAGCCATAAATTCAGCTGCCAAGGCCATTGTGGGGGTGTCCAAAGCCATATCCATCCAACTTGGTACGTGGAATGGTAAGCTTGATTTCTCCATTGTTCCTATGGATGATTTCCAAGTAGTGCTCGGTATGGAATTCTTCGACCAAGTCCATGCCTTTCCCATACCATCTTCTAACTCCCTTAGCATCCTCGATGGGGGACATTCATGCACGGTCGGTATAGAACGTGTGGCTAAGGTCGAGAAGAAGATAATGTCCGCACTACAATTCGAACAAGAGATCAAGGAAAACCCGAACCTCCCTACTCCCGATCAGGAGCTAAACGATGGGGAAAACATCGTTGTTGCGAAGAATGCACAAACTGTGGCCATCCTTGACAAATACAAGGATGTTGTGCCTCAAGGGCCGCAATCATCGAGACAAGAGGAGATCGACACCGAACCTCCATCTATGGCGTCTCATCGAAAGACGCCTCCCAAGACCGTGAAGGCAACCAAGAGATCACGCAAGCGCGGAAAAGGGAAGCATCAACGTAAGACCCCTTGCCCACAACCGAGGATGCATCCTCAAGAACGCAACGGGGACGTTGCGAAATCAGGTGGGGGAGAATGTTACAGCCCGCCAAATCACTTGCTAGAGTTGGCCCAATTACACAAGGCTTGGCCTAATCCAAGCCCATATTCTAAAATTCTAGCTAGTGGCGTTAATGTAAATATCTAGAGATTCTAGATGGTCAAATATAGCCGTTGGGAACTAGCCGTTATATAGCCGTTAGGAACTAGCCGTTATATAGCCGTTAGGAAACTAGCCGTTATATAGCCGTTAGGAAACTAGCCGTTAGAAACTAGCCGTTATGGAGGAGGTGACTTACTATAAAAACCCCTCCAAGGCTCATTTGTAACATATCCAAGCTAATCCAAGCATATCCACACTTTCATTGAATTCAAGCATTGTAAAGCTTTCAAGTGTAATACAAAGCATTCTTGTGTAAGCAATATTTGCCTTCATTCTTCCTACTCTTCTCTTTGTTGCCTACAAGTTCTTAAGCTCAACGGTCCACAAGCTTCTTCCTTGAGCGAAGCAAGCTAATCACAAGGCTTACTTAGTAACTTCGGGTTCAAGTTGCCTAAGTGCCGCACGAGCAAGCTGCGCTAAACTCCAAGCTCGTGACAATAGGCCTGCTTTTCAAGTCACTCTCCACTAATGTAGACATGCACAACACCAAGGATCAAGTAGGACTTTATTAAGCATGTAACGTTTGGCTTGGGTGAAGGTATGATAAAAGATAATAATTTGGCTCAAATCACCCACAAACACATAAATCATTCAAGATTATGTAGAGCGATGAACACTTAAATATGCATGTTTAATAAGAGTTTAATTCATCATATTGCATTAATAATGCCATTAAATTCCTCAACTTAAGCATATTTGTAGCATTTGCATCTTTGGAATTAATTCCTCTTAATTTTGGTTTTGTTACAGGTTCGGTAAAATGGGCATAACTCTCTATTTATAGATCAGAATGGTACAATTCTTAATGTTTTTGGAAAGCTGATTCAATTGTCTACAAGATTGTATTTCACAAGCATCATCAAATTCGGGCTCTTAGTGGACCAAAATTGGGCTTGAAGTAAACCCATCTATAGTCTCGGCCCTGTCTGACCAGGACTCATATTTAGACCGTACTCTCAACTACGTTTATCAAATTGTCAAATCAATATGTTCTAGAAAGCTGAGAGAAATTTATACAACTTTCATGAAGGCATGGATAAAATTCACAATTTCGTGTCAAAATGATGGTCAAGTCGGTGCCGACTGTTCCCTTGTCAAAGATATTTACAACAATATTTGACAATTATGCCCTTGTAATTTGACAAGTTTGCCCCTGGATGTATCTATAAATAGAGGTGCCTTGTGACCCATTAGGGCATCTTGGCCTTGCTGGAACATTTTGGCTTTAGCTAGGATCTTGTATTGTGTTTTGTGTGTTTATGTTATTAATGAATTTCCTTTTTCTTGCATTTTATTTTCTTTCTATTATTCTGTTCTTCTAATTTCTCTTTTGCTAAGGTGAAAGGGTGAAACCCTTGATATGAGAATAAGGATTCTCTAACCCTTAATATGTGCCTAATAATCTTAATCTTATAATGTTTATTCAATATGATTTATATTTAATTTCTTAATCAATCTTGACACCACTCGTAAAGTGGGGGTCTTGATCCATTGTCGACAATCCTTGGCACATCAAATGCTTGGATCCTTTCTAGATGATGTATGGTTCTTCCTTACCGACACTAATCTAGTTAGGAACCTTGATTTGTTGTAGACATATGATGATTGACACATTGGATGCTTGAACCCATTTACAAGAAGTGGTATAAATGTTGGTAATGAAACAAATATAATTCATATAACTAAAATGGGCTAATTATCCTTATTCGAAATATCAAGGGCGGATCTCCTAACCTTAGCCTTCATTGTTATTGTGTTAATTACTCTTGTATTTTAATTATTCTATTGTTTATGAACTTTTTATTTTATTTCCTATGGTAGGTTCTACCACCTTATGAAATTGTTCTTTCATTTACTATGGTTGGTTATACCACCTATTTCCATGGATGGTTTTACCTCCTCTTGCTTTTTGTTTTATATTTAAATGGTCGGTAATACCACCTACCATCTTACCTATTTATTGATATTATCTTGTCATTTCTTTGAATTATTCATATCATATTTGCTTATCTTATAATTTGTAAGGCTAAAATCTCCTTCCTCGTGGATCGACCTCGGTCTCACCAGGATTATTACTTCGACACTCCTGTACTTGGGAGACAATCCTTTTTCGGATGTGTCAAGTTTTTGGCGCCGTTGCCAGGGAAGGTAAAAATTGGCGTACAAAATTGTAAGTATTTTCTTTTCCCATTTCTATTTTATTCTTGCATACGTTCATCTCTTCTCTCCCCATTTCTATTTTTATTTTTTCTTGCATGTTTTCATCTTTTCTTTCTCTTTGCATTAGTTGTTAGAATTGTTCGTAGCCACTAATCTTGTCTTAAAAAAAAAAAATCATGCTCATGCCCAACTAAGAACGTTAATGGACTCCATAAATCTTAGGAGAACTTGTGCACAATCATGCATAGTCTTCTCTCATGATGCAAAATATTTCAACCATGAAACCATGGATCTCCTAGACTTACTAGCGAAAAATGCCCAAAATTGGAGTCATGTTGACACCTATGAGGTGCCAAAAACATCTAGTAGAGGCATTTATAACTTTGGGGAAAATCATGATCTTCATGTCAAATTTGCATCCCTAGCTAAAAGAATCGAGGATTTAGAAATGAGATATATGCACGAAAATGTCTGTCACACGTGTAATTCTAGTGGTCATCCAACGGATGATTGCCCAAATGTGCCTACCTCTTGGAAAAGTCTCCATGAACAACCAAATACTTTAAATGCTTTCCAAAGGTCAAATCCTAATCCTTGCTCACAAAATTTTGGATGGAAAAATCACTTGAATTTGGATTGGGAGAATGATCATCATGCACAATCTTACCAGCCTCCCTTTCAATCATACCGAAATTTTCAAAATTCTCATGATCATGTATATGCCTCTCCTCCTAGAAATGGCTTTGAAGAGACAATGCATTTATTAAGTCAAGCTAATCAGAATATAGCAAACTTGAATGATGCTCTTGAAAAACTTGCATTTGAGAAAGGTGAGTTTCCATCTCAACTCGAGCTAAACCTTATCAACCCACACGTGAGTAATCCAAGTCGCCAACATCTAGATAAAGATCCGGTAAGTGCTCTAGATGAAGATTCGGTAAGTGCTCTTCATGATGATAAGGTTGATCAAGAACATGTCCTTAACCCTAATGAGGAAAATGATGAATCAATTCTAAAGGGTAAGGAAGAGGTTGATAAACTTTCACCTAACAAGGAAAAGACCGAATCCTCACTTAGGCACTCATATCATCATGCAAAGGAATTTAATCAAAATTTTGACAATAACGAATTTTTCGAGCATGATGAAAATGAGGAAGCTTATGGGTCTAAAACTAATGTGGAAGACTATATCCAAAATGAGAATTTGTCAAGTCCTTCAGAAATCGGGTTAACTAGTTCATTTGAACCGAGTATGCAACTAGTGCCCATTGCTTCTAAAGAATTTTCATTGCTTGATTTTGTACAGGTGAAGGAGATTAAGAGTTGGGAGCCATGCTTTGAAAAAAGGCAAGAAGAAACATCCACACTCAAGAATGCATGCCTCAAGGACAAACAAATTCAACTAGTGGTAATCTCTTCCATTCTTACAAATAAAGGAAAAAGAAAGGTACCACCTCAATGGCATATTTTTGACTGTGGTAAATTACTTTCGAAGAGATTCCTCTTTTGGCCTTTTT